>PYXC01000091.1:220000-385000 GCA_015244755.2 Tenualosa ilisha | reverse complement strand
ATTCAGACAAATAGCATATGGCTTCATTTTCTAAGCAGACAGACAGACACAGCTTTATCTTTCGCTGCCTTTGGACTGTGTTCATCTCATCTCAGTGCAATGGAGGGGTTTGATTGCTCACTACTTCTCCAGGGACATCAGACAGTGAGGATGTGTTCCTCAGTGTGTGTGTGCTGGGGGTCTGTCCTTAGGCCTCTCCTGTGGAGCCCACAGTGGCTCAGCACGACTCCTCCCTGGGGCCTTTTTCAATCAAAGGCACTTACTAGCTACTAGTCCATCTCACTCACTCTAGCTGCTGCTGGCTTTCTTTTGCTTCAGCCTCTTTTCATTACTTCTGTCTTTCTTACTTCGAACTTTAGTCCTTTTTTTCCATCTATCTTTTCTTGTCAGCCTTTCCTTCCCTCTTTCCCCTTGTTTTCTTTTTCCTTCTTTCTATCTTTCTTTCTTTCTTTCTTTCTTTCTTTCTTTCTTTCTTTCTTTTTCTCCTTCTGTCTCTCTCCTCCGGTGTCCGGGATGCTGTTGGCTGCTCTCCCACTGAAACTCTCTGCAGTTTCATTAAAGCAGCCTACTCACAGTGAACTGTAATCCAGTTTCAGGGGGTCGGTCGGGAGCCTTCTCCTCTGGGTCCTTGTGCCGCCTGCAGGTCTGCCTTTTGTTCCCGCGGTAATCGGATTGATGAGGCGCTTCGTCCCGCTCCAGCTCCCCTAGTGAGCACCAGCATCCCAGAACTGCTCCTCCTCATGCCCCAAAGGCACTACACACACACACACACACACACACACACACACAGTTAAACACAGTGATAATAGCTGCCTGATGTAAACCATGCATGATGCAAAAGGCCTCGACAGAATACTCCACTGTTAAATTCGATGCGTCTCTTAAACACTTTTAAAAACATCCTCCCTTGGATTACCAAAGTTGTATCTTTATTTGAAATAATACAGATTATTGGGTACAATGGTCTTTGAAGGATTGTTTGAGTGTGTGTGTGTGTGTGTGCGTGCAGGCTGGCTGACTTTGAATTGTCTTATCGCTTTGGTGCCCCCCTCCTTCCCTTACTTCTCCATAGGCCAGTGGAGGGCCAGGTTTCCCTGCAATGAAAGAGACATGGTAATGTATTCAGAGCCCCCAGTGGGACATGGGGCTGGAGAATGAGACAAGGCGTCTATTGATGTTGCCAGTGTTTGGCACACAAAGGAAGTGAAGTGCTCTTTGCTGAAGGCATGACGGGGTGCCATATTGTTGGCTAATTGTTATGTGTGACACGCCCAGAGAGATATCATCCACATCCAATGACTTAATGACTCCAAAAAGCGAGATGTGTGAAGAGGGCTGGCTTACAAAATTATTTGAACATTATTTATCTGTCTGCTATCTTTGATCTCTATGGACAATTACTTATCTCTGTGTTTTGTTCATGTAAAGGGATACAGGTTGTGGTTTATGGTTTGTGCATCTTAGCTGTGTGTTCACACCAAGAGCTACTAAAGTGACTAAAGAAGCTAGAGTGGTTGACTAGAGCGACTAAAAGAAGTTAAAAACTGCAGATTAGCTATGACACGTTTCAGCTGTAAATGAAATGTCAGTGGGCGTGTAAGTCTTGGTGTGCACACGCAGTGAAACCTTTGGATAATTGTGTTTGAAGTTCTCTTGAGGAATGTCACTATCCAGCTTGCTTCTGATCTTTCATTTTTTTATATGAATGTTTTCTTCTGTAAATGAAGGATGCAAACATCTATTGCCATTCTCATTTTTTTGTACACTGCTTTAAAAAGCATTCTAAAGCTTCACTATATAGCCGAGGGAAATAACACAACGGTGAGATTTAGTGGATTGACAGACTGTATAGATTCTGAAGAGCTTAGATTTGCACCCTGAGAGAGCCTTGACTTTTTGACCCACTGCTATCCATAGTTGCATTCTGTGATCCATGTGGGCACATGCAGATGTCCGAAGCCCATCAGTGATTCCCAGAAGTCATTGATGGTGGATAAAGTGTGATTCTGTGGGACCATCTAACAGACTTTTTCCCACTGGTTGAAGAAAAGACTCATGCTGTGCGTGTGTGTATGTGTGTGTGTGTGTGTATGCATGCGCACACTTTGTGTGGTAATGTGTGCAGATGTCAGAGGTTCCATGGATTAGGAAGTGTCCCTTTTAATGAAGATGGAAACATCCGTATGAAAGAGAACAGATAGTACTCTTTTGTGTGTGTGTGTGTGTGTGTGTGTGTTGATGCTAGTCACTCAAATGCCTGTCAATTCAGTGGCATAAAGAGTGAACTCTTCTGGCATTTTCCTTGCACTCTCTCTTTCGCAATGGACTCAGGGTCAGTCACCAGCAGGGGAACAGAAGGACCAGTGTCATGCTTGGACAGAAGGCCTCCATAGAGGACATGTGTGTGTGCTGTGTGTACTGTGTCTTTGGAGGCAATGGGGTTGCATTGTGTGTGTGTGTGTGTGTGTGTGTGTTGGTGTACGGCTGAATCTCCAGAGCTTCTTTTTCCATGGCTGCAGGGCTGAAATACCCTTTTGATCGGCCATCACCCAAGCCCACAAAAGCTGCATGGTTCAGACACCCTGGACGCCGCGTTGTCAACTTTGCCATTCAGCGTTAACTCAATAGATCAGTCGTGGGAGAGGTCTCACCACATTAAATGTCATACATTTGTTATCATACATGCATTACATAATAGGATGACAAACAAATGCACCCATTGAAAATCACCAGGCATGGAATACGTTGTGATCCCAAAATATTTTGTTGCATAGATACTACGCGATTACAATGTAGGAAACAGTTTTTTACGAACCTCCAAGAATTTGCATATTTCTTAAAATTCTCTTTCAAAAGATTTACTAGGATAATACACCATTCCATATTTTGTCGGATAATCGTGCTGATACTGAAATGCATGACGACTTCCTTAATTGTAGCACAGGTCAGGCAACTTGGCTTTCAGGCTATTTGTTGTTTGTGTCATGGCACTTCTAGACTGGTTACTTGCTAATGGTGAGATTTTGTTAAACGTGTATCATTTATAATTTAAAATGTAAGGCTCACGTTTTTCAGTGGTAATCTCCATTCTAGGGGTGAGCATGGATGCCTCTTGACTTATTGGCATTTCTGTGGGCCTTGTGATGTTTGCCACGGTGTCTGTCCCCTGAGATGCTGATTAAACCAGCTGATTAGAATGCTGACTCCAGCCTTGATATCCGCTATCATCAGCACCCGACCGAGCCGTCAATCACCCGACCTCCGACCTCTCTTGTCACATTAAAGGAGCGAGGTGTCGCTTTCCCTGCCTCTGCCTCTGCCTCTCTCTCCCGCAGCCTCGTGGGATAGCCCTCACCTTGGCCTGGCTCTCATTGGCCAGAGAGTCCACTGCATGTCTGAACACAGTCTTTGAGGTGTAGAAGGATGGAGAGAGATGGTGTGTGTGTGTGTGTGTGTGTGTGTGTGTGTACCCAGGGCTCAGATTGGAAATATGATAATGAAATGTGGGGGTAATGAGGCTGTGTGCTGGGGTGCTTTTGCCACAGAGCTCTCGGTTCTCCCAGTGATTAATGCCAGTCATTGCCCAGGGGCCATATCCATTATTCATTTCACTGTTTAGGTACCAGTGTGTGAGTGTCTGTGTATGTATGTGGACAACAGAGACATTTGTATGAGTGAGTGAGTCTGTTTGTGTGTGTGTCTGTGTGTGTCTGTCTGTCTGTCTGTATACATTTCAATGTGGATGCATCTTTTGTATGTTGGAGTGAGTGTGTGCTTTTTTGGTAATTTGTCACGGTGAGAAGGTGACAAACACATTATGTGTGTGTGTGTGTGTGTGTGAGTGTGAGTGAGTGTAAGAGTGTATATATGAGTGTATGTGTGCACACCGTTAGCAGCGGAACCTCTGGAGAGAGGCAGTGCGGGCCATCTGGGTAAATGTCAGCAGCACTAATGATCTCCCAGGGCCAGGCTGGCTGGTGTGTGTGTGGGGGCCCTGAAGAGAGGCCAGGCTAGTGTGCACAGATGTGCAGGCTTAGGGCTCAGGGCAGTGTGAGGGGGAAGGTGTGTGTGTGTGAGTGTGTGTGTGTGTGTGTGTGTGTGTGTGTGTGTGTGTGTGTGTGTGTGTGTGTGTGTGTGTGTGTGTGTGTGTGGCGGGGGAGCATCAAAGCAGAGACACCTCCCTACCACCTGCCCCCTCACCTCACCTGAGAGGACTGGTGAGGGCTGGGGATGGGGGTGACGAAAGTGAGGTGAGAACACAGAGCTGAGTTCAGGCCAGGTGAATCCATAGAGGGAAAGTTCAGAGTTTAGGCTTAGAAAGTATTAAGCCTAGATAAGTCTTTATTTAGGATCTGTTATTATCTATTGTTAAAGACGAATTAGTAAGCCATTTGGGATTTAGATGTTCCACTAAGGGTTAAGGGTTAGTAATAGTCATTTAGAAATATTAAATGACATAATCTTTGATAGATGTTGAGCAGGTCACACAGACTGCCCTCGATGAGCCCAAAGATGTCCAGGATACGGAAAGGTTTAGCTGTTGGGCGTGTTCTTGGAGCTGTGCCATGCTCTGTGCTTTTCCCAAAGTCAGACTCATTCATTAGTTTTCCTCTTCAGTCTTGTGAGTTTGTTTCTGCACCTAGTCTTATTGATGTCTGTGTCTGTCTGTCTGCCTGTCTGTCTGTCTGTTTGTCTTGCGGTGTTATCATGTTGTCACCTTCGTCTCATCTCAAGATGTGGGTGTAGAAAGCGTCAGTCGGGGTGAAAACAAGAAAGTTACAAATAGAATGAGAATGACAGCTTGTCACTCACATTTAATTCCTCTCTAGGAGAACTTGTTTTTTTTTTTAAATGATGCTCCTCTTATAAAACGCATCTCTCTGCTTTCTTTTCTAACATTGTGCCACTGCAGGTTAAAGAACTGTGCCAAAGACCTGTCCACTTAACCACCAGGTTACCCTAGCTAAAACCATAGGCAACTTGTAGTCTGTCATGGTGACTACTGATTGTAATTTTTCTGCATGACCCCTGGCAGTTGGGTTAGCCCCTTGAGTCGTGGATCTGCCCAAGGTTTCTTCCTAGATTAACTGAACATAAGTGAGTTTTTCCTTGCCCCTGTTGCTCTTGGGTGCTCCTTCTGTGAAGCGCCACGAGACAATACTATTGTAAAGGCGCTGTATAAATAAAACTGAATTGATTTGAATTGAAGTTACAAACACTGACTCATGTCAAGCCCTCGCCAACCCTTTTGATGCCTCCACAGAGCTGACATGATGTTGACATGTGTTGTGTTTTGAGTCTTGTTTGTGCTGCTGAGGCCTCCTGTGGCTGTAGACTAATGCTCTTTGGTCAGTCCATTAATAGAGAAATGGAGCATTGTAAGTGGATACGCTCGGACCGGCAAGGTCGCTCCCTTAGAACACCATAGTGCTGTGTCGGCCTTTTCTCTGGAGGACCTCCATTTCTCATTCAGGAGGAAGAGCGAAGAGGGAAAGGAGACAGAGCAATGCAGAGACGAATGAGACAGTGAAAAGGAGAGCATGTCTGACAACTGAATGAAGGACAGATCAACTAGAGACAGACTTGAAGAGGTTGAAGAGTTGATAAGAGCTATGTTTGACTGGAGACAAAGAAAGTTTTTAAAATGTAGACATTACAGAGGAGAGGCGAGAGAGGAAAATCTTTATTACAGCTGAGGACGGGAAAAAGCGAGACAAAGCAATAAACTAGACAGTCTAGACAGAAGGAATGAGATAGCATTTGGATTTCTGTGCTCTCTATGGCTCAGTGGCAAGGAGAGAAAGAGAGTTAGACAGAGACAGAGACAAAGAGGAAGGGACAGAATCGAACACACACACACACACACACAACACACATACATATTTCTTGTAGTTCACACCAGCCCTAATCCATCTTTACCTCAGCTACAGTAGATTGTGTTAATATGCTGTTTCTCTTTCTCTTCATGTGAGCTTGAACACCAAGAGAGCAGATTTCCTTCTGAAAGGATGTGAGCATTGTTTCTCCACATGGCTTACAAATGGCCATTTCTTTCCACTCAAATACCTCCTGGATGGCACAGAGATACAGATCTGTTTTGATTGAACATGGGTATCAGTGCTGTTACATAATCATCTGCCTGTGCTGCATGGGCCTCGAAAGCACAGCCTCGAGCGAAGTCGATCAGCGTTTCCTAGTTGCCAAGCGCTGCGCCACAGAGGACTGCTTGCTGACTAACGTTGGGTTTTCCATTGTTGTCCTGATACCTCATTTGCTTGACTAGTGAGAGTGAACTGTGAGGAGAACTCATTGCCAGTGTTCACCCTCCCTGTTGTTATCAGCATGGCACCACTTTAGCACCTTAGGTGCTAGGTTAACAGGCTAACCATAGGCATTATTTTATTTATTTATTTATTTTGTTTTGTTTTGTCTTTAAAGATAAATCTTTAAAGGCATACCAGGCAAGACAGACTTTTTTTTTTCTTTACTCCAGAGCTCCCTCTGCAGTTGCTGGGTGTGCCTGTAGCTGAAGAGACATTGACATGCGATGTCATTATTGTTTCATTTATGCCTATGAGATGAAGCACTGCTCATATAAATTATACTATAATTGACAAAAAGTGAAATCCATTTTATTGTGAAAATGAATGTTTCATAAGAGAATGGTTCATAAAAGACTATAAGAGAAATTTATTCCTCTAGAAATCTGAGAACCAGGACATGGCTATTATTAAATGAAATAGTTTCAGGGCCTTTTTGCTCTTCTTTCCCTGTGGATACAGATTTACAGTCAACACAGATCAGTAGCACAGGTAGCATACGACCTCAGCATTCGCTCAGTTAAAAGAATATTTACTCTGCAAAATAGAATGAATGGGATTGTTCAGAAACATCCAATGACAAGCAAGCCTTTTGATCAATGTTGGCCGTGATTGTTTTTGAGCCCTATGTGGTTGCTTACGAAGCTTAGGTTTTCATCGGTGATTGAATATGGGCCCAGTGCTTTGGCTTACATCAAAGGGACATCAAAGTTAAAGCAAGTATTCACAGCATTCCAGATTGGTTTGCCATACAGGTGAATTACAGCATACACACGCATGCATGCACGCACGCACACACCGCACGCACGCATGCACGCATGCACGCACGCACGCACAAAAACAGATAATGTTCTCTTTCTCTTTCTTTCTTTCTTTCTTTCTTTCTTTCTTTCTTTCTCTCTTTCTCTTTCTCTCACCCAGCAGTCCTGTCTTGCATTGACATTGACCTGGTGCAGGTTATAGATGGGAAGGGGGAGAAGACTGATTTACTATGCGCATAAATCCAGCTGGATGGATTTGCCATCTTTGATGAACAGGTTTAATCTGTGGCCAGCATACGAGAGCAGTGGGGAAAGGAGAGCTGAGACAGAGCAGGGTGCTGGGTGCTAAGTTGTGGGACCTTACTGAGGAATTGCTTTATGAGTAATTAGCAGCCTGGGCTGCTGGTTTGGATAGCTCCAATCTACAGATTTACACCTCTGTCCTCTCTGTTTGTGTGTGTGTGTGTGTGTTTGTGTGTGTTTGCGTAGTATTTGCAGACAAGATTTATGAGTGCGGGCTTATATGTAGTTACACAAAGATAGTTACATCATAAATACACAAAGATATATGCCTCTTTTATGTGGAAATGATGGAGAGTATTCATGTGGTGTCATGTTTTTGAGCCTATACACTGTGGATTGCATCCATGTCTGTGTGCGTGTGTGAGAGGGTGAGAGGGTGAGAGTGCACGTGCATGTGATTGCTTGCCGTGTCTCTCTGGCCACTGGCACAGAGCACGCCTGATCTGATTCTGGGTCAGCAAAGACGACGCCACTATTTCTGGACACGTAATCCTCAGGGAGATTTTTTTTCTCTCCCCCCTGGCTCTGCCATCCACTGTCAGCTGTGTGTGTGTGTGTGTGTGTGTGTGTGTGTGTGTGTGTGTCACCAGAGAGTGCTAATACCAGTGCGGTGCTCAGTAATCCACTCACACACACACACACACACACATACAAGCCAGGCGGTGCGTTTTATGTCCCATCCCAATCGACTCGCTCCCCGGCAACTCTCCCGTCCCACACCCCCCTTATCCTGTTGTCTTGGAAGTCTGGGGTTCAGAATATTTCCAGAAACACGGAGCAGAAAATCCCACACCTGGAGCACCCATGAGTGGAGGCATGGTTGCTGGAGCCACTGCTCAGGTAAGGTGTACTGGATGTGGGACGTGTCTCCCCTTATGCTCTGTCTCCCTCTTGAAGTGTTATTATCCACTCCCCCACATAGAGCAGCTCTCAGTTTTATTTTGCGATTACGTTTAGGAAGAACTTGACTGATATGCCGACTGACCTAAGATCAGTTCCAATATGCTCAGTGAACTTAGTCGCCCTCTGGAGTTTGGTATCAGTTTCGATTAGTCGCTGCACAACTTTATATGTGAATCCTGCTGTTTTGTAGTTAGGTGGTTTGTCAGTTCTCTTGCTTCTGGGATGTGAGGGAGACTCTGTGTGTGTGTGTGTGTGTGTGTGTGTGTGTGTGTGTGTGTGTGTGTGTGTGTGTGTCGTGAGATAGGTCGCTATGATTCAGTGGAGTATGCTCCCCTTGCGCTCTGTGGGAAACGTTAATTAAATGAGCAGCTCCACCCTGAGAGAAAAAAAGCACAGTAAGAAAATAGCATTTCCCCCTTGGGGTGCTGTTACATTGTGACCGGCTTAACTTAATCCTCATTCCATAAAATCTTACTTCACCCCCACTCCATATTGTGGCCAATCATTAGTTTTAGTCATTAATGCCACAAAAAGGCAATTAACCTTCCCTTTTAAAGAATAAAGCTGACCCCACACCGGTTTGGGAGAGACAACCATGCGTGTTCTGGTGGTGTTTGTATTTTATGGTTTTCCCTCTTGACATAAATCCATCTGTTGGTTGCTGCAGCCGTGCAACAGATATAGCCTCTCCTTTACGTCCCATGTGAGCGTGGGTGTGTTTGTGTGTAAGTGAGATGCACTGCATACGATTGCGTGTTTTATGTGTGTAATGCACCCATGTGCTGGGGGATGGGGCTTGATGTAAAACTTTATTTTGTGTTTCTGTTTGGAGAACCACCCCACCAAGAGTTTGAAATGGGAATAGCATTGCATAGGCTAATGCGGAATGTAAACACATCTGTGAATCTGCATAAGTGGCCAGAGCTCTGACATGTCTGCTTGAATTGAACACTTGTGCAACAGGGTGTCTGTCTGCGCTCATGCTGCTGAGTTAATCTCATGCCAGGTCTTGATTGGTTGGTGCGGGTGATAATAAAACTCTAATACTGACAAGAAAACTTCTCTGTGGATGAGAGTTTACTCATAAGGGCATTAGGACAGGTTCTCATTCTTTTTATTTGTCCTTCACTGTTTTTACAATGTAGCCGATCACTCTTTCATGTCATATTTTTTCTAACTTTCTTTCTTTCTTTCTTGTTGTCAGTCTGAGGCTTTGTCTGTGTGTTGCTCCTTTCTTGTCTTCTCTGTCTGCCATGTCTCTGTGAAGAGGTACTGATGAATATGGATGCTCACAGACACACAAAGCACATTGTCTTCTCTATTGATCTTTGAAGGTGAGGAAAAACAGGGTTAAGAAGGGCAGAATCAATTGTGTGTGTGAGAGAGAAACAAAACAGAATATGATTGTGTATTGGTAAACATTTGTGTGTGTGTGTGTGTGTGTGTGTTTGTGCGTGTGTGTGTGTGTGGCTCATTAAGGCCTGCAAGAAGAGGTGTTTTAGTGGTGCCCAGGGGACACATTGTCACTCCCAGGGAAAAGAAGAGGCTGCACCACTAGAACCTGCTGTCCTTAGGGCCGTATCCATTGGCAACAACCTTGTTGTGTCTCACAGTGATGTGTTATATGGGGGTATGTCTTTTTCCATTTGAGCTCTGAACATTTATTTGTTTGATATGGGGCCTGGTTATTTTGCATAACTGCCAAAACAATACAATGTGTTTGTGAAATTTATGGGATTAGAAAAAAAGTCCTAATTCAAGCTGTTATATATGAGTGATTGCTGACTGGACACGCAATGGAAGCAGAATCTGATGAGTTAGGAGAAACTGTAGAATTCAAGTGTATTTGTAAGGAAGTACATGCTATGCTTTGCTTCAAGTCTCCAAATATACTGAGAATGTGGTGACCTGCTGGTTGCACCCTTAACATGTCCTGGTTCTCCCAGTGCCCAAATCAGTCCCTTCTCATGGGGTCAAATGGCCAAATGTCAAACTCAAATGTCAAAATGATTCTTTTGTAGATGGTTAAACGATTTACATGTCATCACTAGTCTACTAATTATCCATTTCTATTACTTACTGTTGCATCATACACATCGGTCTCAGTGTGATAGGCAGCACTGGGTAATCAGTCATTTACTGACCCTAACCTCACAAGAATGGAATATGAGATACTGGGCATTTTGCAGGTAGTCGATAAGTCAACAGTTTGAACTATGCTGTGGTGAAACTGTGGTGAGGTACTGTTTGTCAACAATATGTTTACTCGAAATGGTAGGATGGTCAACAATAGGCTTTGAGGATTTCTGTCTTCACCAAAAAAAAATGAATCATTGTCAAATCATGTGTGAAGAATGTCCACATTATCAATATACAATTTCTGCAAAACACCAGGCTACATTGTTTCAAATGTTTTAGTGCCTGATAACAAGTACAATTACGATTTCAACCATGTTACTGGTCTGTGGTCTGTTTTTGCTTAGTGGTGGGTTTGGGGCACACAGTACAGTCGTTGGCTTATATCAGTTTTACCCTACTGATGCTGAGATGCTGAGATGAACCACAGGTTCAGACATTCCTTGCATTATGCATGTGTGTGTGTGTGTGTGTGTGTGTGTGTATGGGACAGATGGTTGGGAAGGGGGCTAATCTCTTTGTTATCTTCTCCAGCTTCCGTTTTTAAATCCTGTTCAGTTCCCAGAGATGATTTCCCACTCTTCACAGTTTTTGGACTGTTTGGGCGTATACTGCAAGATGGCATAAAACTCAACTTGACCGCTGAAGTTTTACTTAAAAGTGATGTTTACAAGCCTTCATATGATGTTTTGATTGGAGGGGCGTGATTTCATATATGTGTGTGTTTGCCCTTGAGTGTGTGTGTGTGCCCCTGTGTATGTGTATGGTGGACTGGCCAGAAGGGGATTGCTCCTCAAAGAGAAATCTGTGCTAAACCCTTTAGTTGTAGGTGTGTGTGTGTGTGTGTGTGTGTGTGTGTGTGTGTGTGTGTGTAGTGATTGTGTCTTTTTTTTTCTCTCCTATTCATGTTGATCATGGCTCCGTCAAAACAACAAATATGACTGCATGAGTAATAAGTGCTGTAGTCTGGTTGGCTGTAGTGGGTGTACCGGCTGTGATTGTAGTGGTTATACTGTCTTGTAATATTACAGTGTTGTCAGTATTGCAGCCTTCTGTTTTACTAGATATACACAAATGTATCATGTAGACTACAGCCATGGTATGAGTGATTGTGTTTGTCAGTAGTGTTTACTGGTTGATATGGAGAACCATCTGCTCTCTCTCTGTCTTCTGTGGATTTTGGGATTAAGAAGTAGAGGAATCCTCATTATATCTTCTGCTGGTGGTTGCTAGCTGAGGTGGAAGTGGAATGGCATCAGGCACGCATGTACACACACACACACACACACACACACAAACTGTGAGAGACTTGCGGACCATAGTGCATTTGGCACAGGTGTAAGTCTTTCATGCAAGTGTATGTGTGTGTGTATTACTGTATGCTTGAATTGTGTATGTGTGTGCGTGTGTGTGAGTGAGAGGGAGAGAGAGAGTAAAATGTAGTCTCTGTATATGCACACATTCTTTAAGTGTACATATGTGTTTAATTGGCCAAAATCACAATGTGGCATACATCTAAGTACAAATGTATAGCAGTCTCACCTAAGCGTATATCTGTACAGTATTTGCATATGCAACATATGTGTGTGTGTGTGTGTGGTGTGCTTAAGATACTGTATGTAAAATAGAAAGTAGGTAGATAGATAGATGATATCACATTTGTACACATGGCATGAACCACTGACCTTTACTTTCTAACCCTGGCCAGTAGCAAGCTGCTCTCCTCTTCTGTCTTTTCCTCCTCTCTCCTCTGTTCCACGTTCCAGAGAGAGAGAGAGAGAGAGAGAGAGAGAGAGAGAGAGAGACCTCCACAGCTACAAGGCCTGCTGTGACTAACCCTGCTCTCCTGGGCAATTAGACCTCCACATTCACGGAGCAGTCAGCCCTTCCACCAGTACCTCTGGGTGGGTAGATTGGAAGTGCAGGGCAGGCCATGTTCTTGTCTAGGCCTCCACAGAAGCACTCAGCCCACTGGGCAGTAATATGAGACGCTCTCTGGAGGCTAGGCCGCTACATGGCACAGTACAATAGCAAGAGCCAAGGTTTTGAACTAGAGTTAATTCTCATCTCTTCTCTGTGCTGCAGCAAAGACTCTGCTGCATTGGCAGTATAGGTGTGCATTAACAGACATTATAGGCCTCAGTAACGATAATATCCCAATCTGGCTCCCCATTGTTCTCACTCTCACACACCTGTCAGAATGTGTACTCAGTCTATCCAAAAATAGTCCAAAAGTTCTCTTACTTCAATGTACACTCTCACACACCTGTCAGAATGTGTACTCAATCTATCCCAAATATTCTAAAAGCAGTCTTACTTTAGTCTCATTGTGGTAGAACTATCTGTAAAGGTCAGTGTTGTGTGCTCGTCATCCTGTTATGACTAGATGCTTTGTGAAGTGCAGTCAAGTATTTGATGTTTAGTCGGTCTCTGTGTGTGTGTGTGAAGCTAAGCCTGTGTTGAGCAGATGGCCTGTGCCGCGTGTGCAATAACATCCCTTCCCCCTATACCGTCTCTGCTTCATTTATGCTTCACTAACACTTCTAAAAAGTGTTTGTCATGTCAACTGGAAGTCGTGCTGTCAGCACGGATGCTCGTTTTCAGTAGTCCAGCGCTATGGAGGACTGGATGCGTAGTTGGCCAGTAGATGGCGATCTTGTAAAGCACTGTCGCTCTTTCAGATGGGCGTGGAGGAGAGGGTTGCATCCCGATTGCACTGAGGAGAGGAGAGGCTGAGTATTGTTGTCCTGCCTTTGGGTGTGTGCACAGCTGCCTCTGCGCTCTGCCAGTGCATAGTTTGTTTGTGTGTGTGTGTGTGTGTGTTCCTGCTGCCGTTGGGCCTATTAGCGTCTAATCTTAAAAGGAGGGGGCCTAGCTTCGGCAGCTCTCCAGAAGGCACTGCTACACAATGGGGGCAGAATTGCTACCTTTGCGCTTTTTTTTGTCCTTGCCTTGATTGGCTGAAGCATTTTTTGTTCAGATTCTCCCACCCTGGATGTTCTCTATCCATGTCTTCTCCAAGAACACCGATCTGATGACACCCTCATCATATATAGGTACAAGACATATGATAACACACACACACACACTCACACACACACACACACACATTTTGAATTCTGTCCCATGTTGGGTGTTATAGTGGGTGTTGATGTCAACTGAATAGCAGGTGCATCTCACTTGCACTTGGAGATTCAGACACAATCTGGTACACAGATGATACATTACTCTCAAGGGAATACACACCCACACAGACAGGATACACACCACCACATCCAGATGTTTCTGAACGCGCGCACACACACACACACACTCAAAGGTGTTACAAACTGTATGCTTCTCTACCATTTCTCACACATACTGTATATAGTACATATAAACAAACTATCCAATTTGACACAGCCAGATGGTTGACCACAGATCAGTGTATATCATCTACATCTCATGCATCCTGGTACACAATAGTAGATCCAAGTTCAGTTGCTTTAGAAAATCCTCTAGTTGTTTAACCGCTCTGTGTTAGATACTGCATGTCAACTGTAAAAAGGAGTGTGTGTGTGTGTGTGTGTGTGTGCGTGTGTGTGTGTGAGAGTGGAATACAGACAAGCTATATGTGTGACACAGAAGAATTGTATGTCATGTCACACACGTTCACCGTGTAATGGGGAACATAAGCTGTCCAGTCATAAAAGCAGACTGCACCATCTTCTCTTTGAGCGGGGGGAGGGATGAGAGGAGGGTAGCTCCACTCTTCCCTTTCCCATCCCCCCATCTGCCCCTGTGGGTGTGCATGACTGCTTCATACACAGACAGCTCAGAGAAACCCCCATGCTTGGAGTCCTCTCTCCTTTCGTCTCCTCTCTTCTCTTTCCTCTCCTCTCCTCCACTCCTCTCTCTCTGTCTCTCTCCATCCTAGTGCCTCACGTCAGCAGGGAGTGATCTGTGGAGCTCTGGCATGCTTCACAAGACCTATAGTAACGCTCCATGTCTCTCCTAGCAGCTGCTACTGCCACTGTACCTCTGCCACCACAAGGGGGAGAGGATGCACATCCTCTATTCCCTCCCTCCCTCTCTCTCTCTCTCTCTCGCTCTCTTTTTGTTTTTTTCTCTCTCATTCTCTTCGTCTCTCCTCCTATCACTCGCTCCCCACCCTTCCATCAGCTTACCTCTGTTGACGTGAGATAGACCCTCCCCCCACCCTCCCCCTTTTCTCTCTCCTTGCTTTTTTCTGCCTCTCTCTCTCCATTTGACACATATGAGCACACTCACACACACACACACACACATGCACACACAGAGACACACACATGCGTCCCAGACGAGGCTTTGTAGAGGGAGAGAGAGGAGACTGGGGATGCACTAGATAGATAGTCAGCTTTGAGGTGGGAGGATCAGAGGATCTCTCTCTCTCTATCTCTCTCACTCTCTCGCTCTCTCTCTCTCTCTCTCTGCTGCTTTTGTATCTCTGCAGAGCTGGGAGTGCGAGAGAGAGAGAGCGTGTATATATATGTGTGTGTGTGTGTACGTGTGTGTGTGTGCGTGCAGACGGCTGTGGAGGAGCTCGTCTGCCCTTTGCTGGAAAGTCACCTGGTGGGATTTTTTTCATCGCTTTTTATCGTCGTCGCTCCTCCTCGAGCTCCCCCGCATCTCCGGGCGCGGAGCCGTGACTGCTGCTGTCACTTCGCGGACCGTAGTCTCAGGGACCCTCCGGAGGGACAGCGCGACTGAAAAGCAGGGAGAGTTGCATCTGCGGAGCTTTTAGCCTCCCGCAGGACGAAGGCTTCTTTCCGTTGGGATAGTTTGAGAGCGGGGTAGGGCGCCCAGAGCAGGGAAGGCAAACATGGCGCACGCGGCAGCCCACATCAAGAAGGTGCGGGTGGAGATGGAGCAGGCGCCAGACCTGAAGGCGCTGGAGAAGGCCCGCGAGAGGCGCCGCCGCTCCAGGGAGCGGGCCGAGCGCAAACGCAAGGTACGCAAGGTGGAAGGAGAGGGGACGGGGAGGGGAGGGGAAAGGTGTGCGATGGGCACTGTGCCCAGAGTAGCGTGGCAGGTGGCAGAGCTGCCGCAGTGGGCATCCATCCATCCATCCATCCATCCATCCGTACGTCCATCCTTCCATCCCCACCGTCAGTGTCATCACCACCACCCTAATCACTCTCTGTCCATTTTTTAATATACCCACAGCACTGCTGTCCCATATCTCTCATCTCAACTACAGGGACCCACAGCACTGCTCTTCATGTCCCCTATCTCACGTCTCACCTAGAGGGATCCACCTGTGTCACCCGGCTCCCATCCCTCCTGGAGCTCCCGTAACCAAGCCCTCTCTCTCCAACCCAAGCCCAGTCAAGCGTATCATCCCTCCTTTATGTTTATACTGTGCCTGAGCCCATCCAACCATGACCCCCACATCATCAGCACGATAAACGAGTGTTAGCTTGAATGGTCAGTGTTCCTCTGTGTTAGTCTGAGACCCTGTTACTGGTCATTGGAGGCTTGGAGGATCTTATGTCACCCCTATGTCATGTCATGTTATTTATTCACTGAGTCCTGAGTCCACCGACTCTGCTGTGTTTAGTTCTCCAGCCGCCTATGGGAGCAGGAGTTAAAGAGCGTCTCTCACAAACATACTGATGCAGAGCAACTGCAGCTGCAGCCACAGCCTTGTGTGTTTTTCTTCGAACTGAAAAAACACTAGATAGACACACACACACACACACACACACACACACGCACAGCATTTACAATGGCTATTTACATTTTCTCACTGTACGCTGCTCCCTGCTGCTTGTCTGTCTTTGTCGGGTGATTTCCACTCCCTCGTTTATATAATTGAGACCCATGGTATGCTCATTAGGTTGGGAGGTATAGGCTACATTAGACATCATCATCTGTCTTGCTTTATCTGGCACACTTTTCATGACTCCACTTTTTTTGTCTCGTCGTGTGGATAGTTTGTACTTCTCCATGTCCCCTGTGTGCTCTCGTGTTGCTCGTGTCTCTCTCTCTCTCTCTCTCTCTGTGTGTGTGTGTTTCTTGTGCATGTCTTCATCTCTCCTCTCCTCCAAATGTTCTTCTCCTTGTGGATGCGAGCTCACGATTTCATTATCGGTCAGCGTGAAGAACGGTGCTGACTCCAGCCTGCTGCCACACACTGCTGCAGCTGGATGTGCACAGCATAAAGCTGTGAAAGCGATGCTGTGTGTGTGTGTGTGTGTGTGTGTGTATGTGTGTGTGTGTGTGTATGTGTGTGTGTGTGTGTGCGTGTGTGTATACGTCCTGTGTGTTGACATCGGCAAGGCCATCTGTCTGGTGCATGCAGTTTCGGGAGTGCGGCTGTGTTTGTGTGTTGTTCACCTTCTTAAAATGCTTGCGTGTATGTGTGTGTGTTTGTGTGACAGAGAGAGAAAGAGAGATGTTTGGCATGGGTGATTTGGTTTCATTATGTGACATAGGCAAAGTCGACTGTGCTGTTCTCTGTTACCAAGGAGATGTGGGGGCAGAAGACAGTAACTTAATTCACCAGAGGAGATGATGATTCTCTGCTGTGCCATCCAGTGACTACCACACACATGTCACTCATACCACCCTGCTCCTCTGATGCTGGGCTGCAGGCAGACTGTGCTTCTGCCATAGATGCTTATTTGGGGGTTGACTACAGGCTGGTTGAGATGCTAGCAAACTGTGAAATTGCGTGGTGGGTCAACGTGGGCAGCTCTCTGCAGTAGCGTCTCTCAGAAATCCTCCTATGCAGAAAAGGAGAGGAAATACCCTGTTTCCAGAGCTGGCTATTTTCATTTGGAAGCAGTAGTTTGGCCTTTGGCTGACCTTTTATCGCAAGACTTAATAAACTTTCTGTCTGTCCATGAAAACGCAACCTAGAGCTCATGATTTGCTTTGTGTTGTGGGGATGAAGTTGTTTTCCTCTGATTAGTGACTTTTATGAAACCAGTCAGCCACCACCAGTCTTCGAAAGCAAGTCCATAAACATGACTTACCGATTAAATTTTGGGAAGCGGCTGGTGTTGAGCTTTACGTAATTTAATGGGCCCATTTTGCATCCAACAGTGATCGATTATGTAACATCAATTTACCCCTTGCCATTTTGGACCCGCGTTAAAACTGTTGCGTCGGAGAAGCATGTCGGGGGTGAGAGGGAGGAGGAAGCGCCACCACGACAGATTTGCTCGTGGGTAATCTGCTTTTAATTTTTTCGAAAACACACACTGTAGGTTTGTGTCGTCTGGAGACGCTGTGTTTAAGAGGAGATGGTGGCCTGGGTGGCAGGAAATCAACGTTGCGTAACGACAACCGTCATCCCATACGCTGACTCTAACAGCAGGATGAGCCAAGAGAACCCAGGAAGGAGACTTTTATGCTAAAGATGTGTGTAGTGCTTGTGCAAGGCTGAGCTATCCTCTCTCTCTTTCTCTCTCTCTCCCTGTCTCTCATTCACTTTCTCTTCCTCTATCTATTGCTCTTTGCTTGAGATGCATGTACTGTATGGGCTTATTTTAAAATGGCCCTTGATGATGGATAGTGGTGAGTCAGTCTATGTTGTCCTCCTCCCCACCTGACAGGAAAGCAGGAAGCGGAAGACGTGGGTTTTTGCACTGTTCTTGAAAGTGTGCTCTTGTGGCATAGTGGTTTCAGCATCACGATAGTGACTACTGGAGATGAAATCCTGTGGGTGCACAGACATCTGTCCCAGCGTAGAGAAGAACACTGGCAGCACAAAAACACACAGCCTGGCTCAGAGGTCTCACACTGACTTCCCCTGAATTCACTGGGTCCTGTCATCAAGCCCTCAATGAACAAATTAGCCTGTAGACGTAAATAGTTATTTACTGTTATGATGGTAGTGCCTTCAAGTCATAGTTAGCTACCTGTGAATGACACACTCTTAGATTGATGAAGTGTAATGAATTAGAGATAATAGAATGGCAAGAGAGGGAAACCAGGTGAGAAAGTGAGTGAGAGAGAGAGAGAAAGAGAGAAACATCCTGTTTCCCATCTGTGCTCTTTGGCTCTGCTGGTAGGTGGGATCATGCTGCTCCACAACCTTCTGGCTCTAGCGCAGGGCTATAAGACAAGGCTGTGGTGGGCACATGAGGCTTGGTTAGGAAAAAGCCATTAAATACCCACTTCAGATCCCCATCACACACATAACCATAGTCGGTTCACGGCAGGCCACAGGAGATAGATGTTTAAACCTGCGTGAGATTCTAAATGGGTAAAATAATAAAATAATGTTTGGTTATTTCTCTAATAGACTGAGTAGCAACGTCTACATTACCAGTGCCACTGAAAAGTAATTCTTTCATCTTTTGTTGACGTTGTGGCACTTCTTGTGTAGTTGGCTGTCTGATATCTGTAGAGGTGTAGAAGTGTATAGCACCTGCCAGCCCGTGTTCTCATCACTGAAAGCGGACTTATCTGGAAAATGCACTTCTCCCATCCGCCTCAGCGCAGTGCATTAGAGGTTACCAGTCAGCCATGAAATGCAAAGCCACACAGCTCTCAGTCTAATCTGCAATCATGTCCCCCATGCTCCTCTGGTGTTTGCATGATGTAGACGTGTCCATACACGTGGATGGAGGATTCTGGTTAGCCACGTTTAACCCGGTGATGATTCAGACTAAGCTCACAGCACACTGCTCTAAGGACCGAGTCCAGAGCCAGGCTTAGGCGTGTATGTGGCTAAAAGCAGAGGCCGTGAATAATGCAGTTCTGTATCCTTTGGGCTGCATTTTGGAGACATGGTGTATTCTGAGGCTGCCACTATGCTATCGACACACAAGTGGTTTGTTTTCATGCAAAACAAGTTCAGTGGTATACCATAGGTCATGATGGCGTTCTTGGATGTGCTAGCAAAATGCTGGCAAAGAATTTAGGCTAGAGTCTTGCTTATGTCCCACTATACTGTACAGCAACACACACACACACACACTCACACACACACACACACACAGACATACATACACACATACACATTCTTGCCATTAAATACACCTTGATGGTTTTCTTTTTGTGTTATGAGTTGAAAGAAATGGTGGAAGCTGTTTGAAGCTCAAGTGCATTCACACTGGTTTCCTAGAGTGGACTTTGAGTTTGCAGCACAGTGTGCTGTTGTCTCTGCTCAACAGCATTCAGAACACAGCGGTAGGACTAGGCTCCAGACATCCTCTGACTGCTGAGGTCACAACTTTTTTTGGCCGGTGTTTGCAAAAATGAGTCCTAGGCACCATCTCAGACTATCAGCGAAAGTATTTTTTATTTGTAAAAAGACATTTTTGTTATCATAGGTATGTTTCTGATTATTATTTTTATTGCGTAATGATAGCTGTCAAGGTTTATTGACATCATGTTAAAGGTTTCTGCACACATAAAGCAATACCCCTTAATCTGGGTGTGTTTTTTTCTGTTGTTGTTTTCCAGACAAGACCATCGTCCATGTCCATTTATGTGCCGGGCTTGGGACTTCATGGTTAATCTCCTGAGTTGATGGTTTTTTCCTCCTGATATTAAAATGTTGGAGTGATCACTGAGAGGGGTGGGGGGGTGAATGGCTTGGAATTTTCTCTGGCTTTATCCACTCATCCGCCAGCATGCATTTCACATGTCATCTGCCATGTCGAATCACTTAGGAACGAACGCAGTGGCCAGATGTCTACTGGATAACGGCCCATCTCAACCGCCTCTGGCCCAGATTTGTGCCACATCTGAATAGGATTTGTCACAAATTCGTCAGATTTGTGTTAGATCTTTCCTTAGATCTCTGCTGTACTCTACTATTTGAATTACGTTTTGGTGAGGTCTTTGCTGAACACAAATAGTAAAATGAACAGCCCTAATATGATCCCCATTAGTTGTGGTTGTGCTCCCAGTAATGCGTGTAAATTTCCATTTTGCTTGTCTCTGTGTCAGGTCAGCTCGGGATGCTCTGGCAAAATGTATGTCCTACATTACGCGTTCAAGTGTAAAAATTTTATGCCTCTGAAGATCTCTCTGAGGAACACTTTAAACACGTTTCTTATTATGAATGTGCTCGCCTGTATTGGTGCAGCTTCATTTGTTTGTCAAACCTGTACAGTCTGATTCTGGCACGTCTCATAAACATCATTAAGCAAACACTGTGCTTGATTAATAATCCTAGATGGGAGGGGTTATATAAATCTATGGTGGCTCACAATGGAGCCAATCTCTGCTTCAGGAGAAGTTTCTTCATTAATATCCCACTCTACTGCTATTGAGACTGGAATATAGTATAAGAATTTAGGTGGCCATGTCACAAACTAATCCACTGGATTGCTTTCCAAGTCTTCACAAGTCTTCACAACAGTGTCCAGTCAAAACATGTGTCTGAAATCTATGTTGGCTGTTCCTCCAGGGGGAATAAGTGGATGCCACTGTATCAGTAATCAGTAATTTCCTCTTCCTGTCCTTGGTTTATGTTGTTGTTGTCAGGCAGATTTAGTATTTCATTAGCTGCAGAAACATTTATGGGTTTTGCTTGTGTGGCTTTTGCTGAGTGTCGACTATTAAAGTGGCCTGGGGAGGACCAAATCCAGGATTATAGTCTGAGCGGAAGGTTTTTGCCTTGTGACAAACTTCATATCAAACCAGAAAAGTCCTGTCTGGGTCCTGTCTGGGTAACAGCAGCATTAAAATAGAAGTGACTGTAGTATTGCAGCAGAAAACTAGACAACAAACTTTGCAAAGTTTCTCTGTCCTAATATATGGAATATTATGAAATTATTACTTAACCAAACAGAAAAAAATGTAATCTCCAGTCACGCAGTCATAGTTCATCGAAGTATTTTCTCATCTCTCATTGGTCCTCACCTGTGTATATCTCTGCACTGATTATGCAAAAGAGGCTGTAGGCAGTAAGGTGCTAGACAGCAGACATATTTCATCCCGCAATCTTGATCCTCCTCTAAATAAAAAGGGACTGAACATTTCTTGTAGGTGGGAACCAATGAATCAGTTGCATCTATCACATTCCACGCAAAATGGCTTTCTGGGATGAGAGAGACAGAGATGGGAGGCTCTGTAGTGATAGAGACCAGTGTCAGTGAGGTGCAAATTGGCTTTTTGGTGCAAGAGATCATGGGGGGTCACAACTGCAGGGGTAGTCAGCCCATTCTCAGATGTGTGATATTGGTGAGACATCCTGCCAGCTGTGTGTATAGTGCATGCGCTTGCACATTTGGGACTTGTGATTTATGATATGTTACATTAGAGTGTAGAGCTTTATGGAACCTCGTTTAGTATTGGGCCTTTCCATCAGCTTTCCAGACAAGCCTCATGGTAGGATATCTACAGTTTCAGCTTCACTGTGACTCAAATGTGAACAGCATGTGTGATATTACTTTCACAGGGCCTTTGCTTAACCACACAATAACTAAAATGGTTCAGCTTAATGGCTATCAGGAATAATTCTATTACGGCCTACCAAGTCTGTCTGGGAGAGCTACTTGAGACTTTCAGGGCATATCATTCTATGAATGTTTTATGCTTCAGACTGTTGAATGAATTGGGCTATTTGTGATCATGTATCATTCACAATGAGCTGCAATATGACAGATATTAAATGGTTGCTCTTTAAGAATTAGTCCCATCAGGATTGGGCAGGGTTCTCCATTGGTTGACAGAAAATATCCCAGTGGTTAATGCAATGGTGCCATCATGTTTTTAGTGGGTTATAGTTGTGTCCTAACATCACCTTACTGGCGTCAATGCCTCTTTATGTAGGTAGATATGAAACAAGGAAGACATAGTGTTATTGCAGTGTGTGTTCTGAGTTGGAGGAAAAGGAATGTATCGACATTAAAGCCTGCTTTCTCTTTTCAGTGCATGCGCACCTTACTCTTGGGCCCTTCCCAGCATGCTCTGGGTTTCCCTTGGTGATGGTGTCATGAGTGGAGCGCAGGAGCTCTCAGGAGCTTGGTCTTTCTGCATCAGTGAGATGACTCTTTCTCTCTCCTTCTCTCTCTCTCTCTCTTTCTCTTCCCTCTCCGCTGCTCTGTGTCTAGGAGTGGAAGTATATTTTTGGAACAGACCAGACTGTTGTTGCTCTCCATTTTGCAAGGCAGCAGTGCAGGCATCCTGCTGATAGTGTGAGGCTTTTTGAGGAGCAGGGGCAAACCCAGAGGCAACTAAAGCATTGCCCTTTTCTTTGAGCAGTCTGTGTGTATGGCAGGCTGTGCGTAGTCAAAGTCAAAGTCATAGTCAAAGTCAGCTTTCTTGTCAATTCTTCACATGTACAAGACATACGATGAATAGAAATTATGTTTCTTACCATCCCATGCTTAAACAAAGACAGACATTGAACATTTAAGACAATTGAGTTAGACATCAACCATTTCACAAACATTAAAGTGCCAGACAAGACAAAATGGAGTAGTGTAGGGTATTGGTGTTTGTACCTATCCTAAGTGTGGCAAGTAACATTTTCCCTAGACACTACATTAGTCTCTTCAAGTGAGATTGCACACAGTGCAATGTATAAATAAATAATGTATTGATACCTATGCAGCCCTACTAAAGTACACATACAGAGACAAGTGAAATAGATAGGAACATACTTGAGTCCAAAGTGGCTATCAGCATAGAGAGTGGAAGTGCTAGTGGTGTGTGTGTGTTTCGCAGATTGTGTGTATCACAGTGTGTGTGTGTGTGTGTGTGGTGTGTGTGTATGGCTTTGGAGCGGATGATCTATAGTTATGAGCCCCTGAGACTACTGGTGTGGTTTAAGCTCTGAGAGCTTAACATGCATTTCATTCCATTAGGAATTTCTCATCATATTGATGCATCCCAGTGACATAGCCTCTGCTCTGGTTACTGATCACATCCAGCTTCACTTTACCCTTTTTAACATGCACTTCATACCACACACACAAACACACACACTGTACACATACAGTATGCATTCACTGATGAATTGATCAGTGATTTAATTACCACTCTATGCTCTAGGATGGTGCAGTTCCTTGAGCTGGTACACCCCAGTGTGATATGCTGATTCAGAGCCCAGAGGTCCTATGGGCTACATCGGAGGGGCTGGAGGATGTGCTTTTAACCCTTCTCCCTTTTAACCCTTCTGGAGCCTGGGCCTGATCCTGTGCTGGTCAGACTATGGCTGGGAGTGCCAGCTGTCAAGCTGGGCCAGTTGTGAACCACATCATCTGAATGGGATGGAGAGAGAGAGAGATTTAGTGTGCGTGCATGCGTGCATGCGTGTATGTGTGTGTGTGTGTGCGTATGTATGTGTGTGTGCGTGTGTGTACGCGTATGTATGTATGTATGTGTGCGTGTTTGCCTGTGTGTGCGTGTATACTGGACTGGTCCTCTTTCCAGCATGCATGCCTTGGGTAGTGGGCTGAGCTGTTTAAACCAAATTGAGCCTAAATCCCCCCACATCTGTCCCTATTGGTCAGGCTCAGCCATCTGACAATCTGCCCACCACAGAAGCAAAACTAGTGGGGGTGTCAGCCTTGGCAGTGGTTGCCAATGGTATGCTCACAATGGATCCTTTAATATGGGATTGAATTGTGTTTTCGGGTCTTTGCCATGATGGAACACACAGGTGGCCAATGGGACAGCATGTTCATGGTGTTTGTGTTAGAGGTAATAGTGATTAGCCTTGATAGCACAGCCTGGTGTTTTAACTGTACAGTACCAAAGTACTCATGAGTCATCCAATGTCTCTCTTTTGTGTGAGCGAGTGTATTAGCATGACGACTTTTAAGATGAAGACTGCAGACATTTTAGTTTCCGTGGTTACACTGTACCTGAGCGCTAGAGTTCTCTGCAGTGTCTTTTAAAAAGCTGTTTTTCTCTTTCTAAAGTTCAAGGTAATTGCATGAATCACCTTCTCTCAGCAGGACAGTTGTCAGTCTGTCTGAGCAGGAACGATACAGAACATAGAATTCTGTCTGAGCAGTGGTAGACCCTTGTGTGTTTAACCAAAGCAAAGCATCTCACATAACAGCAGTAGTGAAACTGTGTTATCACAGTCTCATGCACAGGCTGTTTCGCCAGGCTAATATAGCCAGACAACTCAGCCAAGCGAATGACTTCAAGCTGGTTCCTTCTCACCTCCCAACCTCCCCCCCCCCCCCCCAGCCCTGCCCTCAGCATCTTAGAGGAGGACGGTGGCCCCTGCAGTTTGATATTTTTCCCACTCCTGCTAGTCTCCTCTCCCGTCTCCTCCCCTCCCCCATGTCTGTTAATGCAGATTTAATTGGGCGATAAGACCTCCGGGGTCATGCGGGTGGGGTGGTGTGTTGAGCCGTGCGTCCCGCTGCGTGTAACCCAACCCGCTCCGTCCCACAGCTGGGGGAGTGGGCTTGCGTGGAGCTGGTCACTTGCGCCAATGAGAGAATGGATGAATGAGTGCGGTGGAGCAGGATGGGTAGGCCTGTTTGTTTTGCCCACCGCCATCACCACCTACACCCTCTTCAGACGACAGCTTCATGTTTAATGTCAATAGCAAACAGATTTAGAGTGCCATTCTGCTCCCACCCATCTTCCTGCTTACAAATATTAATGAAAAAATCTCAATAAAAATTAAATAGCACTGATAATAATAAATCTTTCTGTATTCAACAGAATGCTTTGTGTTCATGCATTAATTCAAAGGCATCATGAATTATTGTTAGTTATTATTGTGCTCAAGAAAGGTATTTCGTTACAGAAGGGGATGGGAGCAAGAAAAACACACACACACACACACACACACACACACACACGCACACATATACCCGGGCTAGGAAGTGCCCCACCCCCACCCTTTAGGCCATATGGTTTAGCGCAGATTAAAGGCGTTTGTTGTCTGCTCTGACCAAAGGATTACTTCCTCAGGCCTGCGCTGCGCTGAAGGGAAAATTGAAGGGAAATCTCCTTTAGACGAAACACTGATGCTGATGGGGGGATGGGGAGGGATGGGGGGGTTCCTGGGGGTGGACTTTGGTGTGGACAGGGGTGTGGTTTGGTAGGGGGGTTGGGGGATTTTGTCATTTGCTCAGATGATTGTCAGCATAAAAAATGGCATTGGGGGTTTAGTGACATTTGGAGGTTGCTACTGTTGTCGTCTGTGATGGTGGTACTCACTGGCTGGTTATGTCTGGCTAACACCGACGCTAACACAGGCTGGCCCGTAAGCCCCCTTGAAATGCAGTTCACCTCCACGTCCTCCACTGCAGAAAAAGAAGGGTTTTGGAAAGTAATCTAGAATGCATGTGTAAACAACCCGCTTAGCAGATAAGGTTAATGGTACTAATTGATAGGCTTTCGACTATGTGCCACTTCCAGTTGGACGTCAGTCTCCAGCATAATTGCATCTCCCTTGCTGTGACTAATCTGTCATATGTGAGTATGTCAGAGGCAATTGACATGCCTGTCCAACTCAGTAGTCCTTCAAGTGTATTCACAAAAGCAGAGAGCCTTCTGTGATCCTTACCGACAAAAAAGAATATTATTCATATTTTTATAAGAATTGGAATTCATATCATTCATGTTCTATAAGATATTACTTGTTTTTGTATGACGGCTAAGAATTTTAAATTAGAAAAAATCATCCCTGTTTTGTAGAAACAGGTGTATCACAACCATTTCCCACTCAGGACATTTCTGGTAGTCAGGCTTCTCAAAGCAACAGAAGAGGAAAGACACAATGAGCCTATTTGCCATTCCTGCTTACTGAAGTGTTCCGTGGGGAATCTTGATTTGAGCTTTTGGCATCTTTTTGTCCACTACCATGTCAGATGCAGTGAGTAGTCCCTTTCAGCGCATCTGTTTACATTATGCTCTAACAAGCTGTTGTGAATGGGGAATATTTGGGGCAAAACAGTGACAGCTTTGTTAGTGACGCTGCTGGGTCATGCATTCATCATCTCAAAGGCCATGCAAGGAGAATGGGGACATTCACCTCATGCTCAAACTACGTCTCTCTCACACACACACACACACACATACAGTTAGTCTGAACACTGGAGGGTAATGAATGGTACAGTGATATAAGAGGTGGATCAATGTCTGTGTGCAATCAATATAAAGTTGTTCATACTGCACAGAACATACACAATTGTCTGTTAGCATGACTATGAATAGTGCTTTACTGGAGCTATGGACATACACAGTCTGCATACA
This sequence comes from Tenualosa ilisha, assembly GCA_015244755.2. Classification (NCBI taxonomy): domain Eukaryota; kingdom Metazoa; phylum Chordata; class Actinopteri; order Clupeiformes; family Clupeidae; genus Tenualosa; species Tenualosa ilisha. Next base: position 358,422 of record PYXC01000091.1, on the reverse strand, counting down.
AGCACATGCAGTCTCAGCTCACCACCTTTTCTCTCTAAAGCCTTGTTAGTGGTATTGGAGTCCTCTACCACTGTTTGACATTCTCTCTCACACCTGACCTGACCTTGCCTGCTCTGCATGCATCCAGATTTGTAACTGTAATCATATCCCTTTGGGCTCTCTCTCTCTATATATCTCTCTCTCTCTCTCACTCTCTCTCTCTCTCCCTCTCCCTCTACCTCCCTCTCTCTCTCTCTCTCTCTCTCTTTCTCTTTTCTCTGACCCATTCAGACTAGTCCCCTTGCTAGTCATCCTAGCACCATAGCTTGGCTGTGGTGGACCTCCAAATCTGAGTGGGTGCTCAGAGGGCGCGCACACACACACACACACACACACACACACACACACACACACACACACACACACACCCCATGTCCCACTCCCCTTAGTTGATATGCCACCCTCTCCATGTGCAGACAGACGACCCTCCTTCCCTGTCGGGGCACAGTTTGGTGTGGGGGAGTAAAAATAGACAGGAGCAGCTCTCAGCTCAAATTAGCCACCCAGCACAAGGGAGAGCATCAGGCGGCCAGGGGCTAGTGGCAGAGTTTCACACTGGTGTAGAGCTTAGGACATCAGACATCCACTCAATTACACACACACACACACACACATGCATACAGTCTCAGACTTTTAACTTATACACACATTAGAAGGTTGGAAACATCTCAGCTCTTTGAGATGTCATGATTCTATAGAAGCACAGGTAGAGGTGTGAAGGGATGGTTATGTAGGTATTTGGAAGAAAGGATTGGAGTTATTTGTCTGGAGTTTGCTGGTCTGGAAGCCTTCTGGAAGTTTCTTTTGTGAGTTGAATGGCGTGAGGCTTGAGCCCTCTTCTATGGATTGTTGGCATGGGCAACGCAGCAACGCGCGAGGATCAGGGGAGCGCAGGGCCTCCGCAGGCGGCCGCTGAGAGTCTGGCAGCCCAGGACGCCAGTGCTGAGGTCCACAGCTCGGTGGACGGCCAGGAGTCATGGGCCCTGGTAAGGGTAGGGAATGCAGGTGAACGGGAAGGAGCAGCTTTACTAACACCAGCTAACTAGAAACCAGTTGAGTCAGCACAGATTAGTTTACAGGTTAGCTTTAAAGTCTAAAGCTTTAAAGACTAAATTATCTTACCTATGATTTCTGTACATAATTGTCATCCTAAAGTGCTTGTAAATGCTTGATTATTATAAACTCTTTGGGAATTCTTGAAGATGCATCCACAACTGTTTTTGGACAACTACTAGCGCACACAGACTGACAGTGGCCATTGCCCTAACTGGGGGTGATTTTTGGAGCTGATTTGTGTTCCAGTAGTATGAATGGTTGTGGTGTGTGATGCTGCAATGAGATGACATGTTGTGAGCAGCTATCTGATGTCAGAACCTCCAATATTATTCTGGGATGGATGTCAGTGCTTCATGACCGTGGTTGATTGCCAAGAGTGACAGCAACATGTGGTTTATGTTTGACATAAATGATGTCTGGTATGTGGTCATGGTTACTGTTGAGAACTGTATAGAATTTCTCTCTTGCTAAACTATAACCTCCTACACACATATGTTATCTCTTCATTTATGCTGTATTTGATATGGGCATATGGGCATATACAGTGTCTTACTATGGTGTTATACGTATTTTATCTTGATGAGTCTGAAGCTTATGTTTGCTTAAGTATGCAAAAACAGTTTTTATTGGCTTGGCATCTGACACATCTTAAAGGGTGCTTGGCACACAGGTCAGGGGTGGGGGATGGGGTTGGGGGGATGGTGGGCAGGCTGGGTGAAAGTCTAAAAGGCTGTTCCAGGAACAGACCTAAGGTGTCCTCTCACACCCATCTCCCTCCTCAGGGCACATACTGTAGGTTCACCTCAGTCCCTTCCCTGGTCGGACTCAGTTACAGTGTGCCTGCGTGTTTGGGTGTGTGTGTGTGTGTGTGTGTGCATAGGCCATATGCATGCATTTTTTTTCAGGCACTGTTGCTACCATTTCATATCAACCTCCAAACAAAAAACGTATTCAGATAGGGTGTGTCTGTCAGTATGACTGAGATGAGATACAGTATATTGTATAAAATAGACCATGTTCAGCTGCTTTGGAGGCACAGTAGAGAGGTTGTGTTTTGCCGTGTGGGATTGGGTGAGGTCAGGTAGGCCCAGGTGTTTGTGCTGGACCAGCGGTGTAATTGGCCAGGTGTGTTTTCTCCCTTAGACCTGCCTCTGTGCTGACATGCTGACCTTTTTGAACGGTAGCTGTCAGTCACCACAGCCTGGACTGCAGCAAGTCCAAGGAGAGAGAGGGAGGGAGACAGCATTGACTGGGCTTTTTCTGCACGCTGTCCTAGTTGGCACTTTTTGCTGCTATTTTTTTCTCTGCAAGCAATTCAATCCACGACAGCCCCCCGACAGGTTTGGATTATTGTTGAGTAGGCTGGTGTGACTGCTTTGTTGCAAATGATTAATGAAATACGACACACACACACACACACACACGCACAGATAGAGAGAGAGAGAATGTGAATTCCGAGTAAAGACATGAAAGGTGCAGAAAATGACAAGTCAGGCCAGACATGCCTAACAGAGTGTTGGTCTGTGTCTGACAGCCTAATGCCATAACCAATCCCTCATGTCACTGTCTTAGGTGAGAGTCCTAGCCTCCATTTACACCTGAGACTAATGGAGCAGTGTGTAGACAAAGTGTGTGTGTGTGTGATTATTTTAGTGTGTGTGTGTGTGATTATTTTAGTGTGTGTTTAGTTAGTGTGTGTGTGTGTGTATTTGACACTCCTGGCAGTCTGTTATTCCTGCTGTTCTATTAAAAGGAACCATTAAAAGAGTTTGGGTGCCTCTGCATCACAGACCCACAGACACAGACACAGACACCACCACCACCACCACTACTAAATCTGACCTTTAACCCCCAGACCAGGCACCCCTCTTCTCTCTCCCCCTTTCTCTCTCTCAGTAGATGACTAGGGGCTGGTGTTTCTGGCATGGGTGACTCAGAGAGCGTACAAAGCGTTCTCTCCTCTCCTCTCCTCTTCTCTCCTCTCTCTCTCTCTCTCTGTCTGTCTCTCTCTCTCTCTCTCTCTCTCTCTCTCTCTCTCTCTCACTCTCTCTCTCAGCATGTGAGGGTGTGCCTGTGAGATCAGATATGATGCAGATTGCCTCGCTGTCCTCTAATTTGCATGATGAAGGACATTTGGTCACGCCAGCATCGGAGATGAACTGGCCCTGTTCTAATGGCAAGCAATGTAACCTTTATTCTGAATGATGGGTAATAATAGACTTAGCATACGTCCATAGTAAATGAGTTTAAAGATGGACAGGAAAATTGTGTGTGTGTTTAAGTAGAGGCTGATAAAAAATGCATATGAGACACTACTATAATAAAACAGTCTGCTTAATAAATAAATGCCATTGTAATATATGTTTACAGTCTTGTGCAGAATGCACTTGTAGAAGCATTTAGTGTGTTGACTCAGGTAAACCAGATGGATAAACACAATGCGTAAGTCAGACGGAACTCTCTTGCTGCTGTCCTGGGGTTGCACGGCTTTGCAGTGTAAACAGCGTGTATCATAGTGCACAGGTGCAGAGTGGTAGAGTCAAATGGTTGAGGGTGAGTTGCTTCATCTGAGCTCTGATCTCAGTTTGCGGTCCTTAGGTGGTTTCCATGCACTAGCAGCAGTAGCAACAGGCTTGTGGGCTCTGGCATTGTTTTTGTTTGGACACTGGAAAGGCATCCTGGACGTCCCTGCTGTCGAAAGTTAATTGAGCATACACAGGCATGGACAAACACACACACACACACACACACACACGTACACATACACATACACAACACACATAAATGCATGCATAATGCAAGGAATGTCTGAACCTGTGGTTCATCTCAGTAGTTGCATCAGTAGGGTAAAACTGATATAACCCAATCACACACACACACACACACACACAAAGGGACCGTGGAGGAGGGGTGAGGTGATGAGATTCTGTGCTCTTGGTTGCTGTGTGGAGCCCAGTCACTGGGTAAACACTCCGAGTGCCGTATGCTGCTCCCACAGCCAAGAATAGCTGCAGTTCTTTCACGTGAGCTTGTACTGTTCCATGGAACATTAGCACAGTTACTCCCTGTGTGTGTGTGTGTGTGTGTGTGTGTGTGTGTGTGTGATGGTGTGTAAGTGTGTGTGAGGGTGGGGAGGGTAGGTTTAAAGTGCCCTGCGGTGTACTGCAACGTGTGTGCAGTGTGCCAGGAAGCCTCTAGAAGGCAGAAATGACATCTGTGTTGCTGTGAGCAATGGTTTGATCATGTAGGCATTTTAAGTACCATTTAGATGCACAGCTCTCACACACACACAGATTATGCCACACACAAGCCTGTACTCACGCATACACATACACACACACACACACACACTCTCACACATACACACATGTATCACACACTTTACCTTGGACAAAGGAGCATAGCACACTGGTGCGTGGTGATGAACAGATCAGAGGAGTGTTTACATAACTCCACTACACTGGCACTAGTCTTTATCTTCCAACCCTCATAGGACTCCACCACTCTCCTCTCCCTTCCTCTCCACTCCTCTCCTCTCCTCTCCACTCCTCTCTCTTCTCCTCTCCTCTCCCTTCCTCTCCACTCCTCTCCTCTCCTCTCCACTCCTCTCTCTTCTCCTCTCCTCTCTCTTCCTCTCCACTCCTCTCCTCTTCTCTTCTTTTCTCTTCTCTCCTCTCCTCTCCTCTCCTCTCCCTTCCACTCCACTTCTCTTATTTCCTCTTCTCTTCTCTTCTCTTCTCTTCTCTTCTCTCCTCTCCTCTCCTCTCCTCTCCCTCCACTCCTCTCCTCTGCTCTCCTCTCCCTTCCTCTCCACTCCTCTCCTCTCCTCTCCTCTCCACTCCTCTCTCTTTTCCTCTCCTCTCCCTTCCTCTCCACTCCTCTCCTCTTCTCTTCTCTTCTCCTCTCCTCTCCTCTCCTCTCCTCTCCTCTCCTCTCCTCTCCTCTCCCTTCCTCTCCACTCCTCTTATCTCCTCTTCTCTTCTCTTCTCTCCTCTCATCTCCCTTCCACTCCACTCCACTCCTCTCTTCTCCTCTCCTCTCCTCTCCCTTCCTCTCCTCTCCTCTCCTCTTCTCTTCTCTTCTCTCCTCTCCTCTCCCTTCCTCTCCACTCCTCTCCTCTTCTCTTCTCTTCTCTTCTCTTCTCTTCTCTCCACTCCTCTCCTCTCCCTTCCTCTCCTCTCCTCTCCTCTGCAGGCTGTAGGGGGAGGGGGGTGGCGGGTGGTGGGTGAGGGCTGTAGAGTAACAACCTTGACATGTCCTGTTGCCTGTGAGCTGACTCATGACTCACTATTTGCAGCGACACCATAAGCACACAGTAGACAAACTATGGTGGGTGCATTACAAACACAGTACTTGCCTTCAGCAGAAACTTCAGCCAGAGTGTATTATCACTTCTAGATCAACCTTGTGAGGTGCAAGATTTGCAGTTTGCAGTTTGCAGCGGCCATTATGCAGATGTAACTTCTGAACGTTTGGAAGGCCCTTTCAAGTCCACTGAACATACTGCAGCATCCTGGAGAGCCCTACTTCATCAGTGTTATTTTTACCTTCAGTAACTTTGATTTACTTTGTATTGATTTATGTCAGTATAAATAGATTACTTGTCCTGTTGCATAATTTGTAAATTACATTGAATTTATGTGTTATGAACTGATCTTCATTTATTCCTTTGAAATATGTATGCTGTAGTAGGGTATTTTTGTGTATGTGTGTGTGTTAAAGGGGCTGGGTGTGATGTGATGTAATTCCGTTTCCGTGAGATTACCCCCGCAATCAGGACACAGAAACTGGGGAAGTGTTGGGTAGGAGAGGGTGGTTTCATTGGCCTATTGAACGACTGACACGGTTGTCATGGTAACAGGCGAGAGCCAGGGAAGAGTGGGGGAGCGAAATGCCTCGTTACTGGGTGGATCTGTAGTCGTCACGGAGACGATACAGTACATTATTTAGGAATTGTCCACGCGGCTCTCTTATTAGGGTAGGGAAGCACACAAGATTTTCATCTCAGGGGAGGAAAAGAGAAAAGAGCTTTTGAAGTCTAGGAGTTGGGTTTGTTATTGGATAGCTCCTCACAGCGTAATGAAGTGCATAGGGTTGGCTTTGCCCAGGCTGAGGTGCACAGCTGCCACTGCAAGAATCTTGGTCTCTTCTGCAGAACGTACATGTCATATTGTAGCTCTTCTCATTCTGTCTCATTATCTGTTTTCTTCATACCAAATGGCTGTTGGAGTTCTTGTCATTGTACCCAGGAGTGGGAATCTTAGTGAAACTAGTGAGTTTTGAGCTAGCTTGTTAAGAGGAGCTCCTCATCAAATGCATAGCTATTAGAATGGGCCTTTGTTGAGAGGACTGTACAGTAGCTGCACTATCCAAGCGGTGCAGAGGTGTTTCTGTGGGCCACACCAGAGCAGTCTGGTATTTCCTCCATCTATCAAGTGCTTTGCATGGGGAAGCCGTCTGTTGTGGCTGACGTTATCTGCAAACTGCCACTGAGTCGATAATTGATGCATGTCTTGAATGTGATGAAGAAGTCATGTGTTTCTGTCTGTGTGTGTGTGTGTGTGTGTGTGTGTGTGTGTGTGTGTGTGTGTGTGTGTCTGTGTGTTAAAGAGAAGTGGGACTCTGTTTCTGTCCCTTCATACTGTGGGTTGGCTGTAGCATAACTGAACTTATTTATTCAGGAATGATGGAAATGATCTCATTTAAATTGTATTTTATCTGAAAATAATTTGGTTCCCTTTCACAGATATACAGTGTAAAGAGCCATATACTGGCAAGTAATCTGTCTGTTTGTCTGTCTGTTTGTCTGTCTGCCTCTACTAGTTTGTTTTTTGCATTTACATTTATCACTTTCTCAGTTCTGCACCCTTGTACAAACACACACACACACACACACTCTCTTCTTCGCCTGGGTTTCACACTTGTGTTGGCCCACTCTGCAGGCTCTCTGCTGTGCTACAGATTGCCTGGTCAGGGCCGAGAGTGATGCAGTGCAGTTCTCTCTGCAGCACTGTCCTCCCTGCCCTCCCTTTCCTGACTCCCCAGTCTGCCTTTGCATCCGTAGCCTACCTGCTCTCCGCCTCTGCTAATACTGCTGCTATAGCCCTGCTCTATACTGCTGCAGTCAGTGATTGCTGGGCTGCAAATCACATGCTATCCAAACAGAGGTGACTTTGTACACCCTCTGTACACACACACACAAACACACGCACACACGCATGCCACTGGCCCCCAGCCTCCTCCTCTGCTAGTCAAAGGCGGCCAAGCCGACAACAGGGATTTATGGGTCAGAAGTGCGGTGTGTTGAAATATTCATGCAGCATCACTGTGGAGTGGCAACGACAGGGACGTAGTTCAACAGGGATCACAGGCACACAGAGAGAGCCAGCAGGACAAAGAAAGAGCGAGGGAGAGAAAGAGAGTATTTCAGTGCTGGTTACACTATGGCTGCACTCATAGTCAGTTTTTTAATTAAGGTATTGGGCAGAAGTTTTAGTACAAAGTGACTTAGTGACAGGAGAATGTGAGAGAAACAGAAGTGTTGTGAAAGAGGGAACAAAAGACAAACCCCTGTCAGTGTGTCTGTGTGCTGCTTACCTGACAGGTACAGAGCGGCGAAGTGAGTGTGTCACCCGAGCTGGGTGCCCAGTGGGTGGGGAGAGTGTTTTGTTATGTGGCTCTGCTGTGCAGCACAAAATGACCTGTTTTAGCTGCTGATGATGATGATGATGGTGGTGGTGGTGGTGGTGGTGGTGAGGAGGAGGTGTGGGACAGGGAGAGGAAGAGGCAGTGTTTGCAGTCTGGGTCTGGAAGCAGACACAACACTGCAAATCTATCTCCAGCAAAATGAAAGGGGAAAGGGATTGTGAATTCATCCTAATGTCAACCATGTCTGCCTTGGTTTGTGAGTGAGGTCCATCAAAAGGGGCCCTGTACTTTGTAGTATAGACACAGAGCTCTCTGTGAGGATTAGCCCACTCTGATGAAGTTGTTGTCACGTAGCTAAGCATGAGTGCTGACATTGTTCTGACATTGGCGAGGAGATCACGCTATGTTTGAGTTAATCAAGTGATCTTGGAGGGTTAAAGGGATCAGACTGCAACAAAAATGTCAAATATCACAGTCACTAGCTTCTAAATCTATAGTTTCGATATACTTAAAGCTGAATCAGAATCCACAGATCACTGAATACTGAATCAGAAAGCTGTTTCAATTTGTTGTTACGCCCAACAGTTCATGCTCTCCTACCCTTGCAGTTGTTATGGTAGCGGTAGTTTCAGACTTAGTCATAATTGCTTCCTATGCCCTAGTGCATCTCCATATGGCATCTAGACAGAAATGACTGTCCAGTTGAAGAGTATGACAGTTGATAGCAGGTGTGAGGGTTGTGTTTCTATGGTTGAAGAAAAGTCTGGTGCCTGGAGTCTTTGGGGTAGTACCAGACTGTAGTGGTAATAGGTCTCAGGAGCTCATATGTTTATAATGGGAGTCTGAGTGCAGACAGAGTTAAAGTTGTTCTGTGCAATTTACATGTAATGTTGCAATTCCACATTCCAATAGAATGGGTTGGAGATGGTGGTTGTAGCCAACTCAACTACACTAGCAGGCTTAGGCTAATGGTTGAGGATGGATTTGTAGTTGTTTTATTTTGTGGCCTAATGATTTTTACCTCCTCTTTTCTTTTTTCCAGTCGGATAGCAATACCAGCTTCCTTAGGGCGGCAAGGGCGGGAAACATCGACAAGGTATTGGAGTTCCTGAAGGGGGGTGTGGACATCAGTACCTGCAATCAGGTAGGAATCAAGCACACATAAACACACATACACACCACAAATGCATCACACACAACACAGGTCCAGTTGTGAACACACACTTACAGGCACACACACACACACACACACACACACACAGACAAACAAACAATATGAATACATGAAAGCACAGCCACAGCTCGACACACATCCCATGCTGATCACCTTTCTTGTGAGTGAATGATCATCCCTGTCCCACATACCTCCTGCTTGTTCAATAACTCATCAGGACTCAGGGGATTTGGGCATGCTCAGCCACCCCCTTGCTAATCAATCTAAAGTGACAAGAGTGACCTTTGTGCCACTCCCTCCTCAAGCTCATCAGGGACTGGCAAAACTACCTCGTTCTGCTCCATCTGTCATGCTTGTACTGCACCATCCTGTCGTGTTCAGCTGCCCACATCTGTAAAACATTGAAGGTGATCTCAGGAATCTTAGGATCTAGAGATGGCATTTTGTGTGCTGTATTGGTTTGCTAACAGTGAATCAGCAGTTTGTTTTAGAGGCCCATTATGTGGTGTAAATGGCACCGTTAAGCTCAGCAGTATTCATTTGTGATCTCCTCCATGGGAAGATTTAAGATCCAATTCATCTGACCGTGAAGACCTCCCCCACACACCTTGCTGTGTCAAGAACACAAATCAGCAGGAAGGGAAAAGGTTACAAGAGGGGTGGGCAGCCGGCCTTGGAAGAATCCATGTTGCATTATTTTGGCAACTGTTTTCTGTTAGGAGTCCATAGGAGGCATTTCTGATTATTGGTAGAACTACAGATTTATATAACTTCTTTGTTATGCAAATGAAGACCAAAATAGTCTCTATGATTTTGAATCACAAAGAGAGAGAAGGAAAGGTATTTTATGACTGTTTTGGTCTCCAGAGTACAAGTGGTACATCTAAAAATGGTCTGGAGGATTGCAGTGGAAGTTGTTGCTGTAATCTTTGTGAAGTCATACATCTGCACATACAGCATCACATAATGGAAGTGCACTTTACAACCAGTAAAAGAATCTTTTATAAATCATGCTTCAGTATTCTCAGATGTTCTGTCAGCATCAGCAGTGTGTTTGTGAAGACATTTTAAACTATTGGTCTTCTTCTCTTTTCTTTCGACCTGTTAATTATTTGAGTCAGTATCAGTATCACTAATCAGATATTATTTCATAAATACACATGTTAACAACAGTAGCAGACTGGAAAGAGGCTAACCTGAGAATGACCTTAGCAGTTCACAAACTGAGAACACCACACACAGTCCCATAACTTTTTACCTCCTTGCATCCTAACACATATCCTGAAACCAGGCCAGTGCTGATTCAACTACAGTTCCCATGGTCCTTTGAGAGTCTGTGATTAATTGTTAAGCAGCAGGAAGCTTTTCCTGGTAACTCACAGCTGCCAGAGCTTCCTCTGCTAGTGTCCCCATTATATCCAGTAAACACATTCCTTCAACTGATGCATGGTTTGCTATGCTTCAAGGGCATTAATCTTCCCCATTACCTCTGGACTCATTCTAATAAGGTTACCCCTTATATTTATTGTGCTGTGCTTATGGTAATGTTTCTTAGTGCATAAGTGCATATTTGGTCCTGCTTTCTGAGGGTAAAATAATGATTAATCATCTTAAATTGATTTGAGAGGCTTAGTGTCATTTGTGCAATTATTATACTTACAGTATGTAAGTATCATAAACACCCACATATTGGTCTTGTATGCTTGGATTCCTACTGTGACAATTGTGAAGAGTCAGTATGAATTCTTGTGGGAATATGAGAATTCAGCTTTGAAGGAAAGGGCACATTGTTACTTCAGATTCATTCTCCTTCTGCTTCTTTGGTGTGAAGCACAAATGGCACTAATGCCTGTCTTTCACTGTGTTGTATGTCCAGCTCCCTTGGTATTGTGAGTCTGTAGGGAATGGTTGACACATAAGTGGACCCAGATTTGACCCAGGGCGGGAACTGGAAAAAGTGTAGGAACTAGAACTGTTTGCTGTCTGGGGCGCCTTTACACCATTGAAGTCCCCTCCTCAGTTCTTGAGTTATTGCAGTTGTTACTGTAAATTCCGTTTGTTGCTTTTTTCAGGCTGCTCTCATTTTCTCCGGCAGTGAACACCTATTAGCACACCACTGTGTGGGGTCTCTGCAAACTGATCCCACATAAATACTTCCACCCTAGTGACCGTTGCTATGCCCCAACCCTACAAACAGTGGTCACGAGGGGTGGGCGGGTGGTTGTGTTGCGTTGACAAGGTGTTGGGTATCTACTCCACACCTCCTGGGCACTCGGGCCAAAAAATTTTTTTATTACGGTGAGCTGGGTTGGGGGCTGGCTCAAATTTAAGGACATGCTCATGTCTGTCAGGATTTCTAAGAATATTTGGGTAGAGGTTTTCATTGTGCCGCCAAACATGTCATAGTGAAGTACCACTCCAGAACCATCTCAAGACTAGAGTAGATAATGTTAGGTCCAGGCCTTTTGGGGTTCCTTTGGTATTATGTATGACATACATCTGCAAGAGAAGGACATAGGAAGTGTTTGATTGTAATAACACCAAAATCATTACAAAGGGAGATCAGACCATTATTAGTGTGTAAGGTCCTTGAGTTAAAAAAAAAATACTCAGGAGTGTTGATGAGTGTTGAATGTGGATGATTCTTTTGGGCATTGGTCAGGACCATGTTGATGTTGAGTATGGAGCAGGTCTATGCCTGCTGTCGGCCAAACTCCTTTCCCTTAAAGGAGACCTAAAATGTAAAGCAATTTTACTTTTTTTTACTGTTTAATTAGGAGAGAGGTTGTGTCTGGCCACAGCTGCCATGAACGTGAAACATGGTTATGCCCACCTCATATGCAAATCTAGAACAAAGAAATTGCATTTGAGCGTTGTGATGAAGCAAAGTTGAATATATTCAATAATTTAAACATCAGACCAATATTGAATTCATCTGTTATATATCCCATTTCAAGTTGAAATCTGTGAGGTGCTTTTTACAGGCCTCTGGCAGCCACAAATTACCAAACTACACTCAAAATGTCCTGTGTTCTCACACAGTCCAGGATCTGTGAATGGGAATCATGCCTATTGGTCCAAGCTGAGCCATAAACAATCCTAGTTAGCTGACATGGAGCATGGAAGTGGTGGGATTTGAGTGGTAGCTGAGCTCAAATTTCAACAAGTTTCTGCAAAAGCAAAACTGGATCCAAATCTCTGACTGCATCTGAAATTGCTACTGTATCCCCCCTGATACATTGACCTCCATATATGCAGTGTCTCTCTCCACATCAAATGGCATCTGAAACAGTAGCACTATGACCTTCATGATGCGATGGCATGATGGCAGACAACGAGAAGTCTTAAAGGCACACCAGGCAATGTTTTTAGGTTCATCTACCAGTTCGCAGTCACTTCGATGGTTAAATGGCTCATTGCGGGGTGAATAAAGGCTCTCTTCGTTGTCTCTAGTGTAGTTTCCATATTTGCACGATCTGAAACCACACAGCGGTGAAAACGAAACTGAAACCGAATGAACCAAAATTGCATTAATTACTAACTTATCAGCATAACGCGCAAAAACTATTATCACTGGCTCCTACTCTTTGGTTTGCAAACAAATTCACATGGATTGGTGAGAATGTACAATGTTGTTGCTATTTTTTTTTTAAAGGGTGACTGTAGGGGGAGCTCCGGAGGTAAAAAAAAATTGCAGTCTTGCCTGGTATGCCTTTAAGAAGTTCAAGTCTCATTTTTATTAGGCTGACCTCATATAGGGAAAGTAGTCTCTGTTGGATATATTACCTAAAATCTGATGGGAACCTTTGTTATGAACTTGTATGCAAAATTATGTTTTGAAAAATGTGCAAAATATGGAATCTCCCAGCTATTTTTTCATCCTTGATGGTAATGTTGACCTAGTTGTGTGACGAGCCAGTGCAATTATGCAAATACCTCATGCAGATCAGGTAGTTAAATCAGTCATCCTCTCCAATAGGCATTGTCAAGCCATGATTTATGCCTCCATTCTGGCTTAATTCATCCACAGAGTTCCACCTGGAAGCCTTTACAGTGTTGGAAACCCTGGCAACAGATGTGATTAATCTTTTTATCTGAGCTGCACGCCATCTTGCCATTGACGTGTCTCCTTGACTTGTCTTCCCTCAGAGTTTCAGTGATGCTGGTAACTCCATTGGTTAGCCTCAGAGGACACCATAAAACTTGTTTTGGTCTTTTATAGACACAACTGTGTTACCCTTTACAGGTGTGGTGGACTTTGACTTTGTCCTTCGACCATTAGATATAAAGACGTTTTGCTGCCAAGGTTGCGTTAAAAAAAAACAAAAAAAACCCCGACATATTGTATACTGAGTATTGACAACAAGTGAATTTATGGCCTAATGGGACTGTAATGTGGCTGAAATATGTTTCAGTTCAGCTGTGGTATGTGTGAAAACTATCCATTCCCAACACGTTGTATGTGAGTGAAGATTTAAGACTCAATTCCAGTGACCATGAAAGCTCACTTGTAGCCAGGCAATTACTCTCCTCACCTGAACGTCCTTCAAATCAGTCACAGTGTGTTCGACCAACTACACAATCCCAGCAACAGATATGGAGGCAGCACCCCCAAGACAGCAGTTAAAATGAATGATGTTTGCTCTTTATTTATATAAATATAATACTTGCGCTCTCTGCAAATGCACTCTTCGTGACTAGCGAAAGCTAAGAGCAATGGCATACATTATGACACGACCTCCTGGGTAGCTCTGTTATTCTGTTCCCAGTCATTTGTCTGCACTAGCACCTACTGTTCAGAGTTCTTTAACAACTACATTAGTGTGCAATCAAAAATGGGGTTGTGTGATGAATGTAGCCAAAATGTTTTCATTTCACAAGGCGTATTTATCACAAGGCATATTTAAATGACCTAGTAGATCTGCACTGTAACAAGGGAGCTTCAGATCTTTGAAAAATGGATGTGATTATTGGCGAAATTGCCTGTAAGAGTTAATGTTTCAGATTCATCTGAAGGTACATGCAATTTCATCATCCAGGAACAAGATGCCAGTCAGTATGAATAAAAAGGACATTTAAGGAAATCAAATTTCTTTAATTATACCTCTGAGTAGTACATTGCGTGGGTGGCATGGAGATAGAGAGAGGGGTGTGTGTGTGTGTGTGTGTGTGTGAGGCCATTGTTACTATGCATTGTGGGTGAATGTAGGCCATCAAGGGGGTGTAAGACGAAAATTGATGGTTTCCTCTAGAATCCCCTTATAAACCATAACCTTCGGCAAAGATGAAAGACAGGAAGACTACAGGAAAGGAAGAAACAACAAGGAGGACAAAGCTAGAAAGAAGGAAAGAACCAAGGATGGAAGGAAAGTAATATAAGAACTACTCTGTGTTTTGATGGACTGAGTGAGTAATAGAAACAGATGAACTCAGACTCAGGTGTCTGTTGCCTTAGTGCATGAGGTGTGGTTCTTGTGGTTGGGTCCTAGTCTCATGCTCCCTGCATTCATAGACTATGATGGGGTCACGCATATAGGTAATAATGAGCTCATTTAGCTGTTGCTGAGAGGGATTTTCAAGTTATCAGTGCAATCACATATGACTAACTAAAATCATGACTGTGAAAATGGCTAATTCATAATGTGTGATCAAATGTGGCGCATGTCAGGAAAATTACTGATTACACTATGGGATCACAGTTTAAAACATTTATAATGTGTCATAACATGGGCAGTCAGGAGGATTCTTCATTCACAGCTCAGATCCTGGTGACTATTAACTTCATTGGCAGCTATTTAAGGATTTTTCTTTAAAATATATTACATTTCTCTACCTGCAACTTGAATATTTTAAACTATACTTACTTCTAAAACAGTAAAGTAAGTAGCTGTAGCAAATAAAAAATATGGCATTTGAAGACCAGACATTTTGAATTGGGGTTTGGGACCATGAGATTTCCCCCCATTTTTCTGACAACTATTTGATTTATCACAGAAATAATTGACAGATAATCGGCAGATTAATTTGTATTACCAGCTGTAATGCATGCTAAAATGAGAATCAAAGAAGTGCTCTGATGCCAAAGATTTCAAAAGATACTGGTTGGAATTGTGTGAGCTCCCTGTAGCAGGTAGCACACGTGACGCAGTCCCCATCCTCCCTAGTGTGGGCAGCACCACCTCAGGAGCCTCTGTAATGGGTGACACTGAGTTTGTCCCTGGCAGTTTCTTTGGATGGGAGCAGATTGCAGAAATTCATCTTCCACAATCTGCCACAATGAGCCGGACCTGCAGAGACCTCATATAAGGAGCAGTCTGTGGAACAACTGAATGGTCTTGCTGGGTGGGGAAATTGGAGGAAATTAGATATTGACTGTAAGGCTTTGAGTGGAGTCGGACATGGAAACACAAGACAAATGTACCAGTTTGAGAAGTTGGGGAATTGGAGTTGTTTTGGTGAAAGCTCCCTCAGGGCCATAAGCCGTCTTATTAGGTTACCCCATGGTTGGGTTATTTTGACCTCTTTGTATGAGTTATTCTCAGGGGAAAGAACTTTTAGGAGAGAAGTCATGTAATACCCCATCCACACACTGACATTTTATTTCTTTTTTCTCAACATGTCTCATAGGCATTGATAATGTTGGAACATGGAATGAATGTTTTCTGTATAATATGTTTATTATGCCTAGGTAGTGTTACAGTATGAAAAACAAAAATCAGCAGACAAGTCATAACTTCTGTTTTGCATTATAATTATGTTGTGACATGTAATTCAGACTGCATAACTGGCAGGTCAGCATCGGCATGACACTTTCAAGAAAAAAGGATACGAAACCTTATATGACATCAAACCCACATGATTCATCGCGAGGAGGCCACTTTTGCGAGGAGGCCACTTTCGTAAAAATAGATGATACGAGGTGGCACTAGTGGACGCAGCAGGTTGTCACACATGACGAATTTAATGCCTGTTTTGATTTTGGTTTCTGACTTGCGCCACTTTATAGATTCTGCTTGCGGAGAAGGTTGTGAAAAAACATGCAAACCTACCCTCCCTCACTAGTTTGCCATGGATCATGACTATGGATCATGCCATATTTTACTAGTAATCTGCCATCAGACGAGCCAGGGTGCCTGTCCGGCCAGATCAGGTGTCTTTGGGCCATAGAAGCAGAAGCAGTTGCCAGAAAATCCAGCAATCCTTAATCCTACTCATAATCCCACTCAAGTGACACTTGAAAAAATAATCTTCATTTTGCCCGCTAGGCCATTTTGCGATGCATTCGCTGCCATTACATGGAAATGAACAGCCACTTCCTTCTTGTGGGGGATTAGGAACTCAGTTGAACAGCAGTAGAATAACTAAGAGCTGCAGACGGTCTGGTGTGTGTTGTGTATGAGGGCACCAGGGAGTGGGACACACATACATTACGTTAGATGTGTTTCAGTCACACTTGACTCACGGTTTGAGGTGATGGTAGGTTTGCATGTTTTTTCACAACCTTCTCCGCAAGTAGAGTCTATAAAGATTTTAAATAAATTACTACTGAATAACTACTGAATTTTGTGCTCAGAAACCAAATTGTGAGTGAAAAGGTGAGTGGTTCTCAAAAACCACAGCAACCCACAAGCACTGATATTGAGATTCGTTTTTATGATTTTAAATAGATTATGAGGTGTTTGTATGCTAAAAAGTAGGACTTTGCACTCAATGTTAAAGTGGATAGCACAACAATGATCATTAAAAATAATAATGGTCTTAGAACCGAGCCTCTAGTTATTGAGTGCTCTCTGATCATCACGTGTTCTATTATGCTTATGTTCTATTATGTGCTTCTGGAATTTTCTCTATGGACGCCCATATTCCAGCAGCAGGGCAACTCCTCACAAAGTTTGAAATGAAGATGTCCATCTTGTCAGTCCAGCTCTGTCCAGTTTCAGCCCTTTTCCTCTATCTCCTGTGTCCAGTGGCTGCCTGAGGGCCAGGTGGCTGGGGCCCAGCGGGGCTTATTAATATCTCGACTACATAATTAATCCTGTGGATCCTGGCCCGTCTCTCTGGCTGCATGACACAGCGCAACTCCCCCTGCCAGCCATTGCTCTGATATTTTGAGCTGTGTGTGTATGTGTGCATATGTGTGTGTGAGGAGTGATAGAGTGTGGTACACCACAGATTATGGACCCTGAGGTATCCCTCACCTCGTGTGTGAACTGTTGTGTTTCTCTCTCTCTCTCTCTCTTTCTCACTCTCTGTCCCTCTGTCTTTCATTGTTTCTCTGTTCCTTCTTTTTTGCCGTTGGTTGGTTGTTTTTTTTGTGGGTTTGAGCGCAGCCGACAACTCATGTCTTTGTCGTTCCTCCTCAGAATGGGCTCAACGCACTCCACTTGGCGGCCAAAGAGGGACACGTGGATTTGGTCCAGGAGCTCCTGGAGAGGGGTGCCACTGTGGACTCGGCCACCAAGGTAGGTCACCTTTACTCTGCTAGCGCTGGAGCCCAGCCTTGGCTAAGGGTAAGAAAAGCTGCGGGGGGTTGTCTGAAGCACAGACTAGTTAGCAGTATGCTGGAGCTTAATGTATACCTGATTAACAAAGAAAATGTCCAGAGCTGGTTCTGCTTTGATCTCGGCCACAATGTACCCTTAACTGCCTGTGACTTGGCTTTTAGACAGGTTCATTTTTGTGTCTAGTGTACTATATTACTCAGGATTACTGATTGTTTCTTATTCCTTTATATTACTTCCATTACAATAAAGTGATATCTTTACATATATACCACACAACTCTCCAATGTAAAGTTTGGATACTAAACTTGCTAAAGTATGCACTGGAGGACACTAAAACAGTGTAGACATCTGAAGGGTAATAGAACTCCCAAGTTGCCCAAGTGGTGATCTTATACACAGTAGTAAAGCTTATCTCCTCCTCCCTCACACACCCCTCAAAATGCCAGAGCTATTACCCTTTAATATGACACCCACCTCACATGACTGCAGCTCACTCTTCAACAACGGATCCGAAGCGGTGGCTACTGAAGGATCTCTTGCCCAACACTGTCTTATAAGATGTTAATTTTTTCTTGAATTAACAATATTCAGTTGGATTCATTTCATTTCAATAAGATAGCAGTGGTCTTAATTTATATAGTTCTGGTTTCTTGTTCTCCGATTTTCAATCAGGTAGCATTTTAGACCTATCAGTGCTGATAGCTGATATCTGATAAAGTTTACACAACTGATGTCACCCCATTATTCACTTTAAAATTCTTTAAAATTCTTAAGTCTTATTAGTGCTTTCTTTATCTCTTAGACAACGGCCCCCTGATGTAATAGCTAGTTTGCAAATCCATCCCAAATTTTTTATTATGCAGTTGCAGTTCTATAGCTAATGGGTTTTGCTAGTGGTGTAATTACCTATAGCGTAGCTGACACAATACCGTAATCAAGCATTAATTAATAGGATAGCTGGTGAGAGCCCGAGTTTGTCTTGAGTAGGTGATTATCATCCATTATCTCCTCAAGAGTCTTTGTGCTGCACCGTCATTAGGAACTGAATGATATTTCAGCTGAAAAGGTCTTTGAATTTCTGACGGCATTTGTTGTGGCTCAGGCTGGGACATAGTGTGTGTGTGCGTGTGTGTGTGTGTGTTTGGTGTACCAGGGTGCAGATAAGCCTCTCTTGGAAGGACTCTGCTTCAAAATAGCAACGCAGCAGATCTGACAGTGACTCGGCAGAAACGGTGAACGATCCAGCTCAGCAGCCTGCACTGGCGTTCTGCCTCAGAGGAACTGTCAGGTGCTGTGTGCTGTTCAAAGGCTCTCATGTGTGGGGTGTAGTGGGACTCTGCTGTGGCTAGGACTGTGGCTTTGAAGTTGTTTGTGCTTGGCCAGGTGGCTGGACATCCAGGTGTGCTTGAGTGGAATTCAGGCCATGGCTGACCTTTCTACAAGTATATGGAGAATGAAAGGTTCTGCTGTGCACATCACAGAAATGCCTTTGTGATGATTTCAAGCTATGGCTATGACTTTACTGTGAGGACAGCTTGCAGGTTTTCTGCCCCATTGATCAGGATCTAGCCCAATGAACACTCTCTCCAGTTTTCTCACTCTGTCAAAGGGCTTCTTTCACTGTAGGATAGTTTGATCTGTGGTGTTCAATGTTTGTGGTGAAAATCATCATTGAAGTCCAAATAAATAAATATCTATTAATCTATTATCTATCAGTGTCTTTCTCACTTTCTCTCTCTCTCTCTCTCTCTCTCTCTCTCTCTTTATATATATATATATATATGTGTGTGTGTGTGTGTGTATAAATAAATATGTAATATTTTTGTCACTGATACAATTGCTTTTCTGAGCGATAAATGAATATATAATGATTGAGCACTGATAGCAGTAGGCTAAGAAAAGTGATGAGTGGTGTTTGAAGGGGAATATTGTGTGTGTGTGTGTGTGTGTGTGTGTGTGTGTGTGTGTGTGTGTGTGTGTGCTGTGCAGAAAGGGAACACAGCTCTCCACATCGCCTCGCTAGCGGGACAGGGTGAGGTAGTGAAGATCCTGGTGAAACGCGGAGCCGATATCAATGCTCAATCACAGGTGAGTCAGTCTGGGTCTGTTCTGCATCTCACGTACCTGGTTCTTCCTCAGGCATTAAGGAAATGTGATTCCCTGTTGTGTTTACCAAGATAGAGTATTAGTAGACAGTAGGAGTGCTGTCTGTGTCTGTTGTCTGAGCACTGAGTTTAGAAAGGGAAATTGAATTGGCCAATACTGATGTGAGAAATGTAATCGACTGTAAGAGTCCCTGACCGCAGGCAATTGATTCTGTGTGTGTGTGTGTGTGTGTGTGTGGTGTGTGTGTGTGCTCTTCAACTCTGCAGAATGGCTTCACTCCACTGTACATGGCCTCCCAGGAGAACCATCTGGACGTGGTCCGATACCTGCTGGAGAATGGAGGAAACCAGAGCACAGCCACAGAGGTCAGTGCAGTGTGTCTCTGTGTGTGTGTGTGTGTTTGTGTGTGTGTGTGTGTCTGTCAGAAAGAAAGGGAAAGAGTTTTTTTGTTTGCGTGTGTGTTGTGAGTCTTGTACATTTCAGCATCTTTTGCTGACAGCCGGTCATTGTAGAATTCGTGTCCAAAAATGTGCTTCAATGCTCATTGTGGCCAACCCTTTCTGGCTGGTTCAGGAAACACAGTGACAGGAGGGCCATGTGAGAGTTGGGCTGTGTGTGTGTGGATGTAGAGTGCATGTGCGTGCACGAGTGCGCCTGTGTTTTCCTCCTGACCTCTACATATTCCTTATATATTGAGCATATTCTCTCTCATAGTATCTCTTCTCGTCTTTGCTGATGTTTGGCTTTTCACATCCTCCTACCCACTGTTATTACATGGCTCATTTGCCATCACTCTACACACACGTACACACACACACACACACACACACACACACCAAATAACCCTCTGCTCCCCCTCTCCTCCTCTCCCTGCAGGACGGCTTCACGCCCCTGGCCATTGCTCTGCAGCAGGGCCACAACCAGGTGGTGTCCCTCCTCCTGGAGCACGACACCAAGGGCAAGGTGCGCCTGCCTGCCCTCCACATCGCCGCCCGCAAGGATGACACCAAGTCCGCCGCCCTCCTCCTCCAGAACGACCACAACGCAGACGTTCAGTCCAAGGTACCAGCCAGGGCGGTGGTTTGGGGAACCGTGAAGAGATTGACAGGGAGAGAGGGAGGGAGAATATGGGAGGATAGATAAGGGCTGTGGAATGAAGAGCAGAGGAAGAAGGATTCATTGAGGTCATATGAAGGTCATGTTGACAAAGGTGTAAGGGGTGTGACAGGGAAGATGTGCTTGAAGCCTTTAGCATGTGGTGTTTGGAGTGAGCCTAATATTGACCACATTGATCCCCTTTGAAAAACCTGCACACTTGTACCTTTCACCTTCTCTCTGGCATGTGTGATCTTTGATCCTAGTGATATTCTGCTGTCTGCTATGTGATGATGTGATGATGTGATGTCACTTTGTGCTGTAAACACCTTTCTGTATTTCCTACCTCATCGTTGTTGTTGTCTTGTCATGTCTTGTCATGTCATGTCTATGTGTATTTGTCTCTCTCTTTTTCTGTCTTTCCTTCTCTCTCTCTCTCTCTCTCTCTGTCTCTCTCCTCTCCAGTCTGAATGTGCCTGTCTGCTGTGTGCCCATCCGGACGCTATCCGGGTCACTCTCTCTTTTTTACCTATCTGTCTATCTGTTCCCCTGCCCCTTACATTCCCCTAGCCTCTTGATGTTGCTAGCGCCCCCTGCTGTGACTGTATGTAACTCTGTGGTCCTATGGCCTCCAGGGCCACTGCATGGACCGCTACTCTCAGCTGGTAGTGACGCGTTTCCCAGCATGCACCCTGGGTTCTAGAGTTGGGAATTGGGGTGGCAGGAGGTGATGTCACTATAGAGGGTAGAGGAAGGTGCTTATTATATTCACGTGAGTGTTGTAGCTGATGGTAAAAGTCATACATAAATGCAACAGAAGATATTACTGTAAGAAAGAAGAGACAAAAGACATATGTTGTATGTGGAGGTTAATTAAGCAGTTTTCTTTTCCTCACAAAACTGTCCCCCTGTGATGATATCACCAGTGTATAAAATTGCATGCCTTTGTGAGAGTACGAGTGTGTATAGAAGGCTGTGTGTGTGCTTGTGTGTGTGTGTGTGTGTGTGTGTGTGTGTGTGTGTGTGTGTGTAGGAGAGAGAGTGTGTGAGAGACTGAAGACACGTGTGCAAGTGGAACATAACACACTTCTCTTTCCCTCCCTCCCCCCCTCCTTCCCCAACTCCCTGCCCCTCCGTCCGCTCACACCAGATGATGGTCAATAGGACTACTGAGGTATAGACTTTCTTCTCTGCCTCTCCAGTTTAATTCATCCGAACATCAGTGAATCGTTTTTTGTTTTTTTTGTTCTCTCTGTCTCCCTTATGAGTTCCCCTGGGCCTTGGCGTGCCGTGTCATCCACATTAGCTAGCCATGCATGGATGAGCTGATGAACTCTTGCTGTAGTCTCCTGCCTTTTTTTCAGACCAGATCTGCCCTCCCACTTAGCCTTTCATTTGAGGAGGGTCTCTTTTCCTTGTGCTCATGCATGATAAGGCAGGAGCATCATATCACCTAAGTGCCTTGATTTAATAGTTTTTCATGTGCTGTTTGTCCCTTTTCTCTTTCTGTTGTTTTGTCTTTGACTCTGTGATTGTGCTGTTTAGATTTAGTGAGGCTCAGGATATGTGCCAGTTTGCATCATGTTTGGCATGTGGTTGAGTTGGTACTTTGGTGTTACTTCATGATACTTCAAATACTTTTTAGAGCATCATATACTTTTCATATACTTTTATATACTTTTTAGTGCTTCAGTGGTCAGTAGACATTTAGAGAGTTGTAAGCAAGGAGCACTGAACTAGTGTGATTTGAAAGATTACCGAAGCTTTTTGTTTTACTCCATCCAAAAAGATCCTTGAATCCCGGTTATAAGGAGATTAAAATTCATACTTCCTCTTAAAGCTTGACTGATAAAGAAAGGTCAGATTTACATAACCTTCTGTAGACATCCAGTTTACATAATATCTCGCTTCCTGTTTGACCCAGCCATTTCTCAGCTGATTGACCTTTACAGCAAAGGCAGTGACTATAAATCGCTTTAGATCTGTCCCCTTGGCCAGGTCACCGGAACTTTTTTTTTTAGTGAACTTTTAGTAGAGAACATTTAGTGAACTGGCCCGGATATTTTTCGTCAATTTCTAAGGAACATTGCATGAACAGAGAATACAGGAAGCTGGTTAGATTTGGGCAGATGGTAGAGAGTGCAGTGCAGTATCTTAAAAGCCTTTTGAAGCGTAGTGCAGTTTAGTTTGTGTGCCTGCGTTACTGTCTTTCAGTTCTCCTGTCCTTCACTCTGCCTGTGCCTGCACTATTGCATGTCACCATGTCATCACTACACATACTGCTGTGCAACCAATGCAATTAGATAAACAATGCTCTTACAGGAAAAAAAAGAAAAACTGCAATACTGTACTAAATACTAAAGCTAGAGGTCATCCTATTGTCCTTAAAGAGAATCTGTACATAATTGTTTTCAAAATGCATTGACTGACGCTGCTATCAGCATTGGAATGATATTAGGAAACAGTATATTACATGATTGTGCATGTTGATAAGCTAAGTTTCCATGGCTGATACAGAACAATTGTTTAAACAGTTATAAGCATGTGTGTGCTAAACAAAAACAGTTAATATAAAATTTTGTTTGAAAATATGCTGCTTTATTGGTTGTCTGACGACTCGTACAGAATGTCTGTTTATAGCATGGCCACACCTGAATGATTTATTTCTGCTCACCATCAGCTTTAAATGTGTAATTTTTGTAGTCATCACGTAGTCGATATTCTCTTCACACTTTTTGTAAATAATGTTTTCACATTAAATCGGACCCTGACTTTCAGAATGGAAAGGTAAGACAAGAACTCCGCATATTAAAACTGCTCTTGTAATCACTTCTACTCTAACTTGATAAGTGATGAGACATCCGGTGGCATAGTGCATCTTTTGGGTTGATTTTCCGCTAATTTACTGGTCATTTTGTCATCTGCATAATTTTTGTTTTTGTTTTTTTTTGTAACTTTCATTTACATCCAGTGAAATCCTATATTGTCAATGTTTTACATATGGATAACTTATCCTGTATGTGCCCTATATCAATGTTGACAATGAATCCATTTCCTCTGTTTGTTTTATGTTTTGACTTTGACTCTGTTTATAGATATGGAATCAATGTGTGAATGAAATTAGTCTATTGCATGATGGTGAATGAGCTCTCTTTGAGAGTGTGTTTGTGAGCGTGAGTGTCAGATGTGAGATAGTCTTTGAAAAAAATATGTCTTTTTAAGTCTCTTTTTCCCCCTTGTCTGGGCTCTTGGGTCTTCATATTTAGAAGTCTTCTCTTTTTTATTTTCTGTCTTTTCCCCCCTCGTTGTCTCCTCTTTACATTTCTGTTCACGTTTTTCTCACTATGATCTGTGATGCTTTAACGTGATTGCTGCATGCTGACTTAGGGGGAAATAAGGTCCTGTTTGGACAAACTCACGAGTTGTCCCGAGGTCCCCCCAAATATGCTGGTCTTGGATCAGTTTGATGAGGTTTTATTCTTAGATACAGGTACTCAATAGTATAGCAATTACTACTCTGTTCAATCAGAAACTGATTCTGCCTCAGCTTTTTTGGGGGTCCCTCACTAGTATTACCTGATGGCTCACTGAGAGTGTCTATTCGTTACTTAGGTTCTCTCTTTTGTGTCTGTCCTTCCCTGGTATGTGTGTGTGTTTGTGTGTGTGTGTCTGTGTGCGCGTGTGTGTGTGTGTGTTATGTCGTCTTGATCCTCTGTGTTCCAGAGTGGCTTCACACCCCTGCACATTGCTGCTCACTATGGCAACGTGAATGTGGCGACTCTACTGCTTAACCGAGGGGCAGCGGTGGACTTTACTGCGCGGGTGAGTGCCGAGGAGAATGAGGAGTCTGTCTTGTGGAATGATTCCTCAAGGAATGATGAAAATGGACACAGATTCTGAACATACCTTTTCACTGTTCAGAGAGTACACATACTCTGTGCACAGCTCAAGTCCCTGCTCTCTGGTTCATCATGTGGTGTGGAGAGATACCTTCCCAGCAGTTTTGTGTGTTTTCTTCTGTAAAGGTTGATCAGAAAGAGTAGACTTTGGTGTGACTGAAACATTTACATTACATTTATGCATTTAGCAGACGCTTTTATCCAAAGCGACTTACAATTTGTCAACTATCATTTGTTCAGAGCCAGTCTCCCCTAGAGCAGCTTAGGGTTAAGTGCCTTGCTCAAGGGCACAACGGTGGTAGCTGGGATTCGAACACACAACTTTTCAGGCTACTTGTACGCTAACCAGGTTCCTTAACCACTACGCTACCACGCTAACACATCATTCATTGAATATATAGTACTGTATGTAATTTCTCTCTTACACACACACACACATACAAACGCATATTCACTGTACCAAAATCAGTATCAGTTGCTGAACAGCAGTGTTTCATGATGAGAGTCAGCCCGCTCTACAGGGTTGTGTGAGAGAACTGCAGCATGCATGCGTGTGTGTCCCCCACCCCGCGCAGCAGTCCATTCACTGCCAGCCTTCTCACACCTAACGCCTCACATTTGTCCCGAGAGAGCAAGCGAGAGATAGATGGCCGTGTATCGGCGCTGTAAAAGAGCCGTGAAGGTCACTGGCTTGTCCAGAGCTCCCTGTAGACTCAGATAGGGTAGGAAGCTGACATGAATAGGGCCAAACTGAAGACTCGCAGTCTTTCTCCTGGGCTCTTTTTCTGTTTTAATTGCTCAGTCTTACTGGGTGGTCCCCACCCCACACAACACACAGTGCTCTGCACCCAACGCAATTACATTCACAGTATTCACTTAAACACTGCAGTGCTTTTATAGACAGAAGTCATAGCATTTTATTGTATGAGGGATATGTTTTACATAATTGTTTTGTAATTACATTGAATATCAGAGTGCGGCGTAGTATTATTATTTTGTTATTCTTTGTACAGAATGGCATCACCCCCCTGCATGTGGGCTCCAAGCGTGGGAACACCAACATGGTCCGCCTGCTCCTGGACAGAGGGGCTCAAATCGATGCCAAAACACGGGTGAGAAGCAATCCCACCATCCCACACACACAACCAAATACACACACGCACATGCTCGCACACACATGCACACACACCAATACTGGAGCAGCTCTTGTCATAGCAATGAAGAGTAGTTTCCTACTGCATTTTATTGTTTTCTCTCTGAATTACTTATGGGCATGTATGTTATAGGTATAATAATATAGGCAAAACCCTGTAGAAACATCTGCCGTGTGTCTACCACGAAGGGTTTGAAAACTGTTCTAAAATCTGTGCATCCAGCACATAGAAATGGTTTAGTTTTTTTATCAAATTAAGTATAGCATCTATATTTACTATAAATTGTGTCATTTTGCTACGTTTTCATGGCAGCACTGTGAATGCAAATATCAGAATGTTAGATGCATTCCATAACCTGCATCTGATGCTCCGTGTCCGGTGGGCCCCGGCCTTAAGTCTTTACATGTGCCAGCCAGTTCCTAAATGTACATTCCTGTGAGGTAGCAAGACAGTGTACTATATCTGCTTTTTATACCTTCTCCCAGTCAGAAGGTTCATTCACTATTGCAGTAATGCACCAGTTATAATGAAAAAAAGATATAAAAGTCGTATGGTACTGCTTGCCAAAATTGGCAATTTCCATATCCATAAGGAATGGGCAGTAGTTCAGATAGCAGTATTAAATGCTTTGCCGCTGTTTGTGTGTTGTTGGGTGTGCTGACATATTAGACTGTAAAATGGGCTCAGCATTTAGAACACATTTGCACACAGTTTCATGGCCTATTATCACAGCGCGTGCCACATCAGCAATTGGGTGTGAACGCTCCAGGTGCATTTGCAGATTTGCAAAGGCAAGAGGTTCAGTTGAGGGAACGTGTGCTGTATATAGCCCTCGAGTTACCTGAACAAAACGTGTATGTGTTGGTGTTTTCTTTATGCATGTGTATGTGTATGTGTACCTTTGAGTATGTGTATTTGTGTATTTGCGTATGTGTGTGTGTGAGTGTGCGTGTGTGTCATTGCTGTCACATTCCGTGCCTCATTTTTCTGCCGAAAGCTCAGCAGAGCGGAGTGTCCCTAATGAGGCGACATCTGCACCGGTTGGCAGATATCACACAGACTCACGTGTGAAAGCCTCTCATATCCCCCCTATCAGTGAACCAGCCACAACAACAACAGCAACAACAACAGCAGCAGCGGCAGCAGCAGCATTGGCAGTAGCAGTAGCAGCAGTGTCAGGCTGTTGATGTGGAAGGGCATTTGGTTAGCCTGATCTGTGCTATTTAAAGTCATGTGCTGTGGGGAGGGTGAGGTGAGGATAGGATAGGGGACCTGTGGGGTGAATGCTAACATCCAAGGTCAGCACTGTGTGTGTGTGTGTGTGTGTGTGTCTCTGTGTCTGAGGACATTTGAAGAGGTTCTTGTGGTATGTTTTATTTTTCCCTGAGCAAATGAGAGAAAGCATTGATGAGCTAGCTGTTTGTGAGGCTAGCCTTGATGCCCTTTAATGTCACAGGTTTATTAGTAGTACAGACAAGCAAGGACATCTAATGCGCTGTAGCAGTTTGCAGGCTGAAGCCTGTGACCTCTGTGACCCCTCTGAGTGTTGTGTGTGACCTGCAGGATGGGCTGACCCCGCTGCACTGTGCTGCCAGGAGTGGGCATGACACGGCCGTGGAGCTGCTTCTGGAGAGAGGAGCCCCCATGCTGGCCAGAACTAAGGTACACACATACATTCAAAACACACACACACGTGCACACAGATACACTTGCACACATAAGTCAAATGCATTATGAATAGATGCATGCAGGCATTCTGTCAAAAATAAGTGCTCAGTCCCAATGCAGTTCAGGTGTCTGCAGGATAAAAATTCCATAGAAACTTCAAGAATGATGAATCAGCTGTAATAAATCATAGCTTGTTATTTAAGTGACATGTGTCTCCCTGTCAACTGTTTTTTTTTCTGTTTGTCTATCTGATGACTCTGCTCTCTTTCTTTATTTCTGTCTGTCTATAAATCAATCTGTCTGTCTGCCTGTCTATCTGTTGTTTTCTCCACAACACGCACACACACAGAATGGGCTTTCCCCGCTGCATATGGCAGCACAAGGCGACCACGTGGAGTGTGTGAAGCACCTTCTGCAGCACAAGGCGCCAGTTGATGATGTCACGCTGGACTACCTGACGGCGCTCCATGTGGCGGCCCACTGCGGCCACTATCGGGTCACCAAGCTTCTGCTGGACAAGAGGGCTAACCCCAATGCCCGCGCACTGGTACACTCCTCCTCCACTCGTTCTCTCTCTCTCTCTCCTACACTATCTCTCCATCCGCTCTTATCTCACTAATACTGCAATACAGTACCAGAACTGTACAGTATAGAAACAGTATAAACCTAATCAATTAATTAATCAATTAATCAATTATTTGATAAATAGCACATTAGTTATTTGCATTCATCAGTAGATGTTGTGCTAATGCTCTGCAGTCATACTGGTTTCCCACATGTATCATGTATCCATGTTCCTCTGACAGAATGGCTTCACCCCTCTGCATATTGCCTGTAAGAAGAACAGGGTGAAGGTGATGGAGCTGCTGGTGAAGTATGGAGCCTCCATCCAGGCCATCACTGAGGTAAGACACCGCTCGGGATATGTGCTCCTGAGAGACCAGTGAACATCTTATGCCTTTAACTCTCTTCCAGGAAATATTTCATTATTGACAGTTTGATTTTTTTTTCTTTCTTTCTGTCTCTCTCTCTGCAGTCTGGCCTCACACCTATTCACGTGGCTGCATTCATGGGTCACCTGAACATTGTGCTGCTGCTGTTGCAGAACGGAGCATCTCCTGACGTCAGCAACATTGTGAGTGGAACCACCACTCCATCCTCACTTCATCTCACTTCAGACATGCGTCTCACATGTTTCTATGTAACCCTGCATATTCTCACTGGTGTCTTTGCGTGTGTGTTGGTGTCTGTCTGCGTTTCGCCTTCTTTCTTTGTGTGTGTGTGTGTGTGTGTGTGTGGGTGTGTGTGTGTAGCGTGGGGAGACGGCCTTGCACATGGCGGCACGAGCTGGACAGGTGGAGGTGGTCCGGTGCCTGTTGAGGAATGGCGCCATGGTGGATGCCAGAGCAAGGGTAAGGCTAATCTTTGAACTCTAAACCTCTGAACTGGTGGTGAGGTCATAAGATATACAGAACATATCACACATCTCATATTTTATAATTCCAAACTATGTGGGAGTAGAAAGTGATTATGACAGAAAAACTTAGAGGAATGCCACCCAAATGATTCAGGGTGTAGGTCTGCACCCTAGCTATCTGTCATCCCAGTCTATTGTTTGTTTATAATTTGATTTCATCCGGCAATTGAATCCAGTTATCTCTGAAATAAATAATTATGTGTTTATCACCCTGTCATCTGTGACCTTATTATGTGCACTGTACTCCTGGTCGGACATCAGTGTCAGACTTATAAAAGTGAAATTGCTATGATTATTGCCTCGTAAGTTGTCAGATTAGCTCAAGGTTTAAATGTCAACAGCATTCAGTCGTCTCATTATGCTATTGTCACTGAATACATCAATATCCACACCAGTGTCAGAGTGCAATTTGCAGTTTAGGTGATAACAGTCTGTAGACACGGCATATGACCATATAGCACGCCCTATGACCTTATAACATATCACATAATAAGGTAACTATCAAACTAATTTCTGTAAACTACTGTGCTTTTGAATGTGAAGTACACTGAGTTGTCAATAAGTTGTGTGTGGAATGTACTGTATAGAGTGGCTAAACCTTCTTTTGCCTTGCCCTCCTGCAGGAGGACCAGACTCCCCTGCATATTGCATCCCGGCTGGGGAAGACGGAGATTGTGCAGCTGCTGCTGCAGCACATGGCCCACCCAGACGCAGCCACCACCAACGGCTACACGCCTCTGCACATCTCAGCGCGTGAGGGACACGTGGACGTAGCCTCTGTGCTGCTGGAGGCAGGGGCCTCACACTCACTCGCCACCAAGGTGAGGAAATGCATGCATGCACTTAATATGTGTGGAGGGGTTGATAGCAAGATAGACCGACAGACAGGCAGACACTTACTTAAATACTATACTTTAACATTCCCTAAATGAGGATTAGACCTGAACTCCGCTAACCTTTTTTACTCTTTCTGCCATTTTCATCTTCCTTTTCACATTTTGTGACTCTTAACATGGACAGTACATTTGTGTTAGGGATGTATCAAATCAGCTACAGGGATAGGGAAGGGCAGGAGTTATAGCTATGGTGTGAGGTATGGCGTGAAGACCCAGCTCTTCCAAGAATATCTCCTGGCGTAAATTTTTGAGAATGCACTTAAAAATTTAATTTCTCTACACTGCGTTACACTATTGCACTTTTAACTTAAAATAGTGCAGATTCAATGTTAGCAATATGCACTCCTTGTTTGTTCTTTCATTGAGTTGTAGCTTGAATGTTATCCTCTTTTGTAAGTCGCTTTGGATAAAAGCGTCTGCTAAATGCCTAAATGTAAATGTAAATGAGGTAAAGGTATCATTTGTTTTATTTATTTTCTGCACCAACCTACCAAAGGAAACACAACCATAGTCATGTAAGATGTTACAAGGTTGAGTTTATTAATAATAATAATAATAATAATAGTAACAATAGTAATAATAACAAAACTAACAACAGCAATAATAATAATAATATAAAATAGGCAGGCTGGCTGATAAGCTTTTGTGTCAGATGTGTCAGGGCTATGGGCCTCTCACAGGGGCCCTTCCTGGTGGCGTAGCTGGACTTTGCATTGCCATTGAGAGATACATTTGGTTTACCAGGTCCATGTGCACCGAAATTGCCATTCTTAAGCCCTCTGTTAAGTGGGACCATGGATGAGCTGTTCCTTGTCTTGCAGATGGACTTCTTTACATCAGACCTCCTGCATGCTTGAGTGAGGTCAGAACTGGTTAATTCAGCCCATTTCAATGTATGGCCTGATAGAGTGTCTTTGTGTCCTCTTTTCACCTTGGTAATGGTAAAGGCAGGGATACCTGTTAAAGCTGCCTTTGTCCTGAGTGGAGTTGTCACTTGTCTTGTTCCCATCCAGCTTCTCAAGGCCGTGTGGTCTGATGCTGGGGATCAGCCTGACCACACTAACCCTTGGCTCTGTCCTGTTTGCCGCGAGGCTCTTAACTTTTTTAGTAGGATTCCCTGTGGGTCTGTTTTCATGCCTGGCACAGGTTCCCTTCCTATTTCTTAACGGTCCATTGTTGCGGATATCACAACAGCTCACAAGTCCATCCTTGCAGTAGGCGGACTGTTGTGTCACAGGAGTAGCCTTAAGACTGTCCTCAGCCAATATGATATCAGGAGCTTCCAGATACCTGCTGTGAGCTCCTGTGAACTGCTCATCCTTCATAGCAGTCAGCTGTGATTTAATATACCACAGGATGGAAAGATGTTTGTGGCTGGCAAGCAGACTGCCATCTAGGCGCTGTCCAATGACCCTTATGGCCTCCTGCCTCTGCCTCTGGGCAGCTCTCTTCATACCCTCCCCCTCTACCCTCTGTGAAGGAGAAATGGGCTTGGAGACCTCCTGGCAGTGGAAAGACGATTGGCCATAGTACATTCCTGGGGCCACTAGATGTTCCCTGGGTGTGATCAACTGTGGCTCAGGATACCACAAGATGGTGAGATATACAAGGTCAGCAAACACTCCACAGTCCAGGCCCTTCCTTGTGACCTTTGCGGCCTCCTCTCTCTGCCTCTGAGCAGCTCTCTTCATACTCTCTCTGGCCCTTGTGGCCTCTGCCCTCTGAAGGAGAGAGATGGGCTTAGAGGCCTCTCGGCAGTGGAAAGACCGTTGGCCACAGTGAGTTCCTGGACTTGCTAGATCCCCCTTGGGTGCAATCATCTGTGGCTCAGGATACCACAGGATGGGAAGATGTACGCGGTCAGCAAGCACACCACTGTCCTGTCCATTCCAGGTGACCTTTGCGGCCTCCTCTCTCTGCCTCTGGGCAACTATCTTCACACTCTCTCTCTCTACCCTCTGTGAAGGAGAGATGGGCTTGGAGACTTCCTGCCAGTGGAAAGAGGTGGACTTGGTGCCCAGCTGGATCAGTGGCTGAGTGGCACCATCTGAAAAAAAAAGCTTCACAGTTCAGAACTGCTAAAGTGAAACTGAAATTTTATAGATCTCTTCAAGAAATGAAGGATCACACACCTTCTCTGCTGAGTAAACCAAACACCCCACAGTTCAGGCCCTTGCTTGTGGCCCTTGTGGCCTCCTCTCTCAGCCTCTGGGCAGCTCTCTTTATTCCCTTCCTCTCTACCCTCTGTGAACCAGAGATGGACTTGGAAACCTCCTGGTCATCTGAAAAAAAAAGCTTCACAGTTCAGAACTCCTGAAGTAAAACAGTGACATTTTTTAGCTCTAGATAAAAGCTCCTGCTAAATACCAGTAAACTTTACTTTTACTTTACTTTAATTTTTTTCAAGAAATGAAGGATCACACAATACCATCCCTGCTGAGGAAACCAAGCAACCCACAGTCCAGGCCCTTGCTTGTAACTCTTGTGGTGTCCTCTCTTTGCTGCTGGGCCTCTCTCTTCAGGGCCTCCCTCTCTGCCCTCTGAAGGAGAGAGATGGGCTTAGAGACCTCTCGGCAGTGGAAAGACCGTTGGCCACAGTGAGTTCCTGGACTTGCTTGATCCCCCTTGGGTGCGATCAACTGTGGCTCAGGATACCACAGGATGGGAAGATGTACGCGGTCAGCAAGCACACCGCTGTCCTGTCTATTCCAGGTGACCTTTGCGGCCTTCTCTCTCTGCCTCTGGGCAGCTATCTTCATATTCTCCCTCTCTGTCCTCTGTGAAGGAGAGATGAGTTTGGAAATCTCTTGGCTGTGGAAAGAGGTGGACTTGGCCAGCAGGATCAGTGGCTGAGTGGCACCATCTGAAAAAAAAGCTTCCCAGTTCAGGACTCTTGAAATAAAACTGAAATATTATAGATCTCTTCAAGAAATGAAGGATCACACACCTTCTCTGCTGAGTAAACCAAACACCCCACAGTCCAGGCCCTTGCTTGTGGCCCTTGTGGCCTCCTCTCTCAGCCTCTGGGCAGCTCTCTTTATACCCTCCCTCTCTACCCTCTGTGAACCAGAGATGGACTTGGAAACCTCCTGGTCATCTGGAAAAAAAAGCTTCACAGTTCAGAACTCCTGAAGTAAAACAGTGACATTTTTTAGCTCTAGATAAAAGCTCCTGCTAAATACCAGTAAACTTTACTTTTACTTTACTTAAATTTTTTTCAAGAAATGAAGGGTCACACAATACCTTCCCTGCTGAGGAAACCAAGCAACCCACAGTTCAGGCCCTTGCTTGTGACTCTTGTGGCCTCCTCTCTCAGCCACTGGGCCTCTCTCTTCGGGGTCTCTCTCTCTGCCCTCTGAAGGAGAGAGATGGGCTTAGAGGCCTCTCGGCAGTGGAAAGACCGTTGGCCACAGTGAGTTCCTGGACTTGCTAGATCCCCCTTGGGTGCAATCATCTGTGGCTCAGGATACCACAGGATGGGAAGATGTACGCGGTCAGCAAGCACACCACTGTCCTGTCCATTCCAGGTGACCTTTGCGGCCTCCTCTCTCTGCCTCTGGGCAACTATCTTCACACTCTCTCTCTCTACCCTCTGTGAAGGAGAGATGGGCTTGGAGACTTCCTGCCAGTGGAAAGAGGTGGACTTGGTGCCCAGCTGGATCAGTGGCTGAGTGGCACCATCTGAAAAAAAAAAGCTTCACAGTTCAGAACTGCTAAAGTGAAACTGAAATTTTATAGATCTCTTCAAGAAATGAAGGATCACACACCTTCTCTGCTGAGTAAACCAAACACCCCACAGTCCAGGCCCTTGCTTGTGGCCCTTGTGGCCTCCTCTCTCAGCCTCTGGGCAGCTCTCTTTATACCCTCCCTCTCTACCCTCTGTGAACCAGAGATGGACTTGGAAACCTCCTGGTCATCTGGAAAAAAAAGCTTCACAGTTCAGAACTCCTGAAGTAAAACAGTGACATTTTTTAGCTCTAGATAAAAGCTCCTGCTAAATACCAGTAAACTTTACTTTTACTTTACTTAAATTTTTTTCAAGAAATGAAGGGTCACACAATACCTTCCCTGCTGAGGAAACCAAGCAACCCACAGTTCAGGCCCTTGCTTGTGACTCTTGTGGCCTCCTCTCTCAGCCACTGGGCCTCTCTCTTCGGGGTCTCTCTCTCTGCCCTCTGAAGGAGAGAGATGGGCTTAGAGGCCTCTCGGCAGTGGAAAGACCGTTGGCCACAGTGAGTTCCTGGACTTGCTAGATCCCCCTTGGGTGCAATCATCTGTGGCTCAGGATACCACAGGATGGGAAGATGTACGCGGTCAGCAAGCACACCACTGTCCTGTCCATTCCAGGTGACCTTTGCGGCCTCCTCTCTCTGCCTCTGGGCAACTATCTTCACACTCTCTCTCTCTACCCTCTGTGAAGGAGAGATGGGCTTGGAGACTTCCTGCCAGTGGAAAGAGGTGGACTTGGTGCCCAGCTGGATCAGTGGCTGAGTGGCACCATCTGAAAAAAAAAAGCTTCACAGTTCAGAACTGCTAAAGTGAAACTGAAATTTTATAGATCTCTTCAAGAAATGAAGGATCACACACCTTCTCTGCTGAGTAAACCAAACACCCCACAGTCCAGGCCCTTGCTTGTGGCCCTTGTGGCCTCCTCTCTCAGCCTCTGGGCAGCTCTCTTTATACCCTCCCTCTCTACCCTCTGTGAACCAGAGATGGACTTGGAAACCTCCTGGTCATCTGAAAAAAAAAGCTTCACAGTTCAGAACTCCTGAAGTAAAACAGTGACATTTTTTAGCTCTAGATAAAAGCTCCTGCTAAATACCAGTAAACTTTACTTTTACTTTACTTAAATTTTTTTCAAGAAATGAAGGGTCACACAATACCTTCCCTGCTGAGGAAACCAAGCAACCCACAGTTCAGGCCCTTGCTTGTGACTCTTGTGGCCTCCTCTCTCAGCCACTGGGCCTCTCTCTTCGGGGTCTCTCTCTCTGCCCTCTGAAGGAGAGAGATGGGCTTAGAGGCCTCTCGGCAGTGGAAAGACCGTTGGCCACAGTGAGTTCCTGGACTTGCTAGATCCCCCTTGGGTGCAATCATCTGTGGCTCAGGATACCACAGGATGGGAAGATGTACGCGGTCAGCAAGCACACCACTGTCCTGTCCATTCCAGGTGACCTTTGCGGCCTCCTCTCTCTGCCTCTGGGCAACTATCTTCACACTCTCTCTCTCTACCCTCTGTGAAGGAGAGATGGGCTTGGAGACTTCCTGCCAGTGGAAAGAGGTGGACTTGGTGCCCAGCTGGATCAGTGGCTGAGTGGCACCATCTGAAAAAAAAAGCTTCACAGTTCAGAACTGCTAAAGTGAAACTGAAATTTTATAGATCTCTTCAAGAAATGAAGGATCACACACCTTCTCTGCTGAGTAAACCAAACACCCCACAGTTCAGGCCCTTGCTTGTGGCCCTTGTGGCCTCCTCTCTCAGCCTCTGGGCAGCTCTCTTTATACCCTTCCTCTCTACCCTCTGTGAACCAGAGATGGACTTGGAAACCTCCTGGTCATCTGAAAAAAAAGCTTCACAGTTCAGAACTCCTGAAGTAAAACAGTGACATTTTTTAGCTCTAGATAAAAGCTCCTGCTAAATACCAGTAAACTTTACTTTTACTTTACTTAAATTTTTTTCAAGAAATGAAGGTTCACACAATACCTTCCCTGCTGAGGAAACCAAGCAACCCACAGTTCAGGCCCTTGCTTGTGACTCTTGTGGCCTCCTCTCTCAGCCACTGGGCCTCTCTCTTCGGGGTCTCTCTCTCTGCCCTCTGACGGAGAGAGATGGGCTTAGAGGCCTCTCGGCAGTAGAAAGACCGTTGGCCACAGTGAGTTCCTGGACTTGCTAGATCCCCCTTGGGTGCAATCATCTGTGGCTCAGGATACCACAGGATGGGAAGATGTACGCGGTCAGCAAGCACACCACTGTCCTGTCCATTCCAGGTGACCTTTGCGGCCTCCTCTCTCTGCCTCTGGGCAACTATCTTCACACTCTCTCTCTCTACCCTCTGTGAAGGAGAGATGGGCTTGGAGACTTCCTGCCAGTGGAAAGAGGTGGACTTGGTGCCCAGCTGGATCAGTGGCTGAGTGGCACCATCTG
The DNA here is from genome assembly GCA_015244755.2 of Tenualosa ilisha. Classification (NCBI taxonomy): domain Eukaryota; kingdom Metazoa; phylum Chordata; class Actinopteri; order Clupeiformes; family Clupeidae; genus Tenualosa; species Tenualosa ilisha. Next base: position 322,564 of record PYXC01000091.1, on the reverse strand, counting down.
AAAAAAAAAGCTTCACAGTTCAGAACTGCTAAAGTGAAACTGAAATTTTATAGATCTCTTCAAGAAATGAAGGATCACACACCTTCTCTGCTGAGTAAACCAAACACCCCACAGTTCAGGCCCTTGCTTGTGGCCCTTGTGGCCTCCTCTCTCAGCCTCTGGGCAGCTCTCTTTATACCCTTCCTCTCTACCCTCTGTGAACCAGAGATGGACTTGGAAACCTCCTGGTCATCTGAAAAAAAAGCTTCACAGTTCAGAACTCCTGAAGTAAAACAGTGACATTTTTTAGCTCTAGATAAAAGCTCCGCTAAATACCAGTAAACTTTACTTTTACTTTACTTAAATTTTTTTCAAGAAATGAAGGATCACACAATACCTTCCCTGCTGAGGAAACCAAGCAACCCACAGTCCAGGCCCTTGCTTGTAACTCTTGTGGTGTCCTCTCTTTGCTGCTGGGCCTCTCTCTTCAGGGCCTCCCTCTCTGCCCTCTGAAGGAGAGAGATGGGCTTAGAGACCTCTCGGCAGTGGAAAGACCGTTGGCCACAGTGAGTTCCTGGACTTGCTTGATCCCCCTTGGGTGCGATCAACTGTGGCTCAGGATACCACAGGATGGGAAGATGTACGCGGTCAGCAAGCACACCGCTGTCCTGTCTATTCCAGGTGACCTTTGCGGCCTTCTCTCTCTGCCTCTGGGCAGCTATCTTCATATTCTCCCTCTCTGTCCTCTGTGAAGGAGAGATGAGTTTGGAAATCTCTTGGCTGTGGAAAGAGGTGGACTTGGCCAGCAGGATCAGTGGCTGAGTGGCACCATCTGAAAAAAAAAAGCTTCCCAGTTCAGGACTCTTGAAATAAAACTGAAATATTATAGATCTCTTCAAGAAATGAAGGATCACACACCTTCTCTGCTGAGTAAACCAAACACCCCACAGTCCAGGCCCTTGCTTGTGGCCCTTGTGGCCTCCTCTCTCAGCCTCTGGGCAGCTCTCTTTATACCCTCCCTCTCTACCCTCTGTGAACCAGAGATGGACTTGGAAACCTCCTGGTCATCTGGAAAAAAAAGCTTCACAGTTCAGAACTCCTGAAGTAAAACAGTGACATTTTTTAGCTCTAGATAAAAGTTCCTGCTAAATACCAGTAAACTTTACTTTTACTTTACTTTAATTTTTTTCAAGAAATGAAGGGTCACACAATACCTTCCCTGCTGAGGAAACCAAGCAACCCACAGTTCAGGCCCTTGCTTGTGACTCTTGTGGCCTCCTCTCTCAGCCACTGGGCCTCTCTCTTCGGGGTCTCTCTCTCTGCCCTCTGAAGGAGAGAGATGGGCTTAGAGACCTCTCGGCAGTAGAAAGACCGTTGGCCACAGTGAGTTCCTGGACTTGCTAGATCCCCCTTGGGTGCAATCAACAGTGACTCATGATACCACAGGATGGGGAGATGTACGCGGTCAGCAAGCACACCACTGTCCTGTCCATTCCAGGTGACCTTTGCGGCCTCCTCTCTCTGCCTCTGGGCAGCTATCTTCATATTCTCCCTCTCTGTCCTCTGTGAAGGAGAGATGGGCTTGGAGACCTCTTGGCTGTGGAAAGAGGTGGATTTGGCCAGCAAGATCGGTGGCTGAGTGGTGCCATCTGAAAATAAAACTTCCCAGTTCAGAACTCCTGAAATAAAACTGAAATGTTATAGATTTATTTTAAGAAATTAAATATCACACAGTACCTTTTCTGCTGAGGAAACTAAACACCCCACAGTCCAGGCCCTTCTTTGTGACCCTTGCAGCCTCCTCTCTCTGCCTCTGGGCAGCTCTCTTCATAGCCTCCCTCTTTGCCCTCTTTGAAGGAGAGATGGGCTTGGAGACCTCCTGGCAGTGGAAAGAGGTGGACTCGTCCAGCAGGATTGGTGGCTGAGTGGCACCATCTTTTAAAAAAGCCTCACAGTTCAGAACTTCTGAAGTAAAACAGTGAACATTTTTAGATTTTTTAAAGAAATTAAGAATCACACCATACCTTCCATGCAGAGGAAACGATTTTGTGTAGAAATCACAAGATATCCACAATTCATCGACATCCTGTAACTCAAAATCAGCAATATCTCTCAGCAAATGAATGCAAGTTGCAGTCTCTCAGTGATAAGTGGTGAAAATTGAGTTTGAATTAACATTCTACTTTGCGCATTCTGTTTTGAACATTCAATTATAAACATTCTTGGATGCTATGTTACAGCAGTGGTGATGTCACAGCATTTAGAACTTTCAAAATGCCCCATTTGATCCATTCAATCATGCACTCACAGAGAAATTAAACACTTTGACATTTAAATTGCCATTTCACCTGTACCTATACAATGTTATATATGTATGCATATTAGCAGGTAGTGTTGCAGGGGTCCCAGAGCAGGGGGTGAGTGCTTGCCCAAGACCAAAAGTTACTATGTATTAAAACTCAAGTACTGTAGATCTACATGTAAATGTAAGTTTCACGTGGCCTGGTGTTTCGGTGTACTGACAATCACTGAATAACAATTACTAGGAAAAAAATGTGAAAAAAAGAAAAAAGAAAAACGACCGGGCACTTCACTTCCTTAGTCATAATAATAAGGCTAAAATAAGGTGATCTAAAAACTTGTACTAATACAGTACAACATTACACAGTTCTTTATTTTAACATTCATGTTTTGTCATTAGTTATGTTGTTAGCAGATTTAACCTGGAAATATATAGCCAGAGTAAAAACTGGTAGATGAATATTCAAGCACTCAGACACAATTTTGATCTTTTTATTAATGAATGATTAATCTCAGGCCCTGTAATGTTTGTATAGGCGTGATAGCATCTTCTCCATGTCTGTCTGATTACAGAATTTTAATAATCCTGTGACATGATGTCCCTTCCCCCGTCCCATCCCCTAGATAGGTTGTAAACACAATAGTCATGTGACCAGATAGGGGGACACGCCTGTATCATCTTAGAGACATGACTCACCGGCTCCCTCTGCTGTTTACAGCAATGTTCATGTAGATGGTCTCAGAGTAAATAAAATGCATTTTATGGAATGAACTTATAACATGAATTAATTATTAGTCTGAAGTAGCATAAGGCTCTGAATGCTAATGCCATTTTGTGCGTCCTTCTATTGAATGGTCCTTTGTAAGGGATACCACATTTCACCACCTTGACTAGAGATAATTAACTTACAAACATTCTTATAAGCATATGAACCTATGCATTGTCTTAGGAAAATAGTGTGGACAAAGTTTAGGGAATTGCAGTTTTTATTTAAATACTTAGACAACATTTACATGTTGGTTCATGGTCTTTTGTAAGATAATCACCAATGGACAACCAGACATTTCTGATTAGATCAACAAAACATTCACTAATCTCTTGTTGACCCTATACAGAGAATATTATGACAACTTTTCAGATAACTTATGGTAGTATAATTATGACCTTGATTGATAGCAGTTTTCATTTTTCAGTTTGATTCTTTAAAAAAATATATTAATATGTACTTTTGGGGGGGTTTCAGAGGGTTAATCAGTAGCTGGAGTGCATATTTAACTGTATGAAGAGGTGTGTTTAGGTAGTTTTAAATCACTGAGGTCCACGTAGGGAGGTGCTGTCTCTCATTTATGTAATCTTATTCTCATGTAATCCTCATGATACAAATATCTTGTTTGATTTTTCTTCCTGTAGAAAGGGTTCACTCCTTTACATGTGGCATCAAAGTATGGAAGCCTGGATGTGGCAAAACTCTTGTTACAGAGGCGTGCACCCCCTGACTCTTCTGGCAAAGTAAGGCTTTGACAAGACTTTCTAATTCACTAACATGCAATGAACATTCATATTCAGAAAGATGAGTTGTGTTTGATTGATTCTTATGGTTTGTTGTATACTTGTAGGAAAGCTAATGGTTGACCACCAAAATTCCTGAATTAAAATATGATATCGAGAAGATATTTAAATAGCATGTTGATATTTTTTATATTGAGGCTATATTGTTGTCTGCAAGAGTGCCGGTAAGCATAGTTTTGATTAAAAAAACTAGCCTTTGATTAACGCTTCTTTTCAGTTATCTTATGTAGGGAGTGCCATCTTTTTGGTTAATAATAATTAAGAACACAAGGCAACCAATCCTCTCTTCTTCCTTTTCTAATAAGATACCTTACATCTCCCCATGCGCTTGCCTGTTAATATAAATACTCAACAATAACATTTTTCTCTCTCTAACCTGTGTGCTCTCTGGAACTACATCATCATCTGTCTATTTCAGTGTGTGCTTGTGTATTTAAGTGTACACATGTTTGTATATATGTGTGTGTGTGTGTGTGTTTAAAGTTTAACCACTGCTTGAGCATAACTAACTGCTGTTCTAACCCTGCCCTCGCCCTCATCCTTCCAGAATGGCCTTACCCCCCTCCATGTTGCAGCACATTATGATAACCAGAAGGTGGCGCTCCTGCTTTTGGACAAAGGGGCCTCCCCCCATGCCACAGCCAAGGTGAGATCACCCACCTGCCTTCTCTACAATGGAGGCTCCTGTGGCTCTAGGAGAGAGAGGAGGAGGGAAATATAGCACAGTGATAATGCTCTCTTTCTCTTTTTCAATGTGTCTCTCTCTTCCTGTCTCTCTTTATTCCTCTCTGTCTCTCTGTTGCTTCTTCTCACTCTGTTCTATACTTTCTCTGTTAGTAAGTGGCTTTGGTCATCACTGTGTGTGTGTGTGTGTGTGTGTGTGTGTCTTCTGAAGATGTTGGCTGGCTTGTTGCCAAGAGAATAGTTTCTTTCTGTGTTTTTTTATGCTGCTGATAGTTTTAAAGAAATGTGCATGCCACAGTAGATGTGTCTATATGTGTGTGTGCGTGTGTGTGCCATCATTCCCAATCTTTTGCCCACTCACCGCTCTCTACTCCCTCCCCAGAACGGCTACACCCCCCTCCACATTGCAGCCAAGAAGAACCAGATGGAGATCGCCACCACGCTGCTGCAGTTTGGGGCCGAGACCAACATCCTGACCAAGCAGGGCGTGACTCCGCTGCACCTGGCCTCCCAGGAGGGACACAGCGACATGGCTGCCCTGCTCCTGCAGAAGGGGGCTCATGTCAACGTGCCCACCAAGGTGAGTGGGGTGCCAGGAAATAGTCACATAATGATCTATGATGAGGCCAACTGGAGGGTGTGTGTGGTTGTGTGTGTGTGCAGATATGGGTTGACACATCTGCACAAAATTATTAACTGGTAACAGTTAGTCTAATAGGTTATCCTGCTTCATCAGATACGAATCAGTCTCATATTCTGAAACCTCTCTAAATTAATCCACTGCAAATTAATAAAAAGTCTTACCTGTTACTAGTGTAACTTAATTTCAGGGTGTATTGAGGTGAGTTGAGTAGATTATTTGGCTTGTTTAAGTTTAGCCCATCGTAGATCTAGAGCAGATTTGATAGCAGAACAAGCTACATTGTTGAAAGAAAAGTTTTTCTGTGGAGGACGTAATATGACCACTTGTGCGGCTGGCAATCCCTGCTAGCACGAGATTGCCAGCAGCATCTCTGTTGTTGCAAGTTTTGAGTACTGGGATGGGCTTCATGTAACACAGGTCACACTAGAACAACTTGCAGTTGCCATGGTGACACTCAGACTCACTCTGAAGATTGATGTATCCTGATGTGTTTGTGTGTGTGTGTGTGTGTGTGTGTGTGTGTGTGAGTGAGAGAGAGATTGACTGTCAGTGTTGAGTCCGTTGTGAGTCTGCTTGGCAATAGCAGTGACAGAACCTTATGAGCATCAAAGCACTCCCATTTTTCACACTGACAGGCATTGCATTGGTCCAACTAGTCCACCATGCAGGTCTTCAGTGTAGCAATCAGCTGGCCACAGAGGGTATTATAACCTGTCAGTGTGATTTGATTGGCTGTGACATATAGGAGCCAGCCAATGACAGCTGGCCTCACTTCCACAGGTGGTTTGGCAGTTCGATAATATCTGGAGAGGATTATCACAATACACACACACACACACACACACACAGAGACACCCATACTCACAACAATAATGTATTTAATAATGTAATTAATTACAGTTTGCAAAATGTGAAATCAAGGAGGGTAATATTTGTGCATTGTGTATTATTTTCCACAGCCATCTCTGGTATGATGCATATAATGTGTGTTTCTTTCACACATGTCATAGTAAAGACTAAATGGATGGTTGAAATTCATATAAGGTTAACAGTGGCTGTTTGGATTGTTGGTTACCTGCAGAGTGGACTTACCTCCATGCATCTGGCAGCACAGGAAGACAAAGTAGGTGTGGCGGAGATTCTGGCCCAACATGATGCCAACCTTGACCAGCAAACCAAAGTAAGAGAGCAATGGCACCCCACACCAAAACTTGAATGAAGCCCTGGACAACTGATGACTGATTTGGAAATGTTCTGACGTTCTGTCTAGTTGGGATACACACCTCTGATTGTGGCCTGCCACTACGGGAATGCCAAGATGGTCAACTTTTTGCTGAAAAGCGGTGCCAGTGTAAATGCAAAGACCAAGGTAAGGATGTGGAATAGACTCCACAAGCAACAAAATGGAGTTTTGGGCTAAAACTAGTATGCTACCTATGGTATCATACATCTGGGCGGTGCAAACTCGCAGCGACTCCTTGCTCTCCCCACCACAGGGGAGTGAGAAATGCAACTTCGATTCCTTTGTATGTCTTGTACATGTGAAGAAATTGACAATAAAGTTACCATACCATACCATCTAAATAGCCCAAGTGCAGCTTGCTAACATGCAAACTAACATCAGAAAACCCTGGAGAAGGGGACTTGCTTTCAATTCAATTCAGTTTTATTCATACAGCGCCTTTTACAATAGTATTGTCTCATGGCACTTCGCAGAAGGAGCACCCAAGAGCAACAGGGGCAAGGAAAAACTCCCTTATGTTCAGTTAATCTAGGAAGAAACCTTGGGCAGATCCACGACTTAAGGGGCTAACCCAACTGCCAGGGGTCATGCAGAAAAATTACATTCAGTAGTAACCATGACAGACAAGTTGCCTATGGTTTTAGCTAAGGTTCATAATAGCTCATAATAGAGCATTATCCCACTTTGCATTACATGGTAGTCCATGGACAGGGGAGTCAGGGGCACAAGCAACATGATGGGCGGTCCCAGGAAGGGCCTCTATGAAAGAGAGTCGGTCCTGACATGGGCCTCCCGTAGTGTTGGTTGTAGTCCACTCAGGAGGGGAGGGTGAGAGGAGTCCGCCGGAATGAGGCAGGGATGACACTCAGCAGAGATAATTGTGGACAGAGGAAGCAAATTAATTAGGCCAGGCTCACACATCAGAGAGCAAATGTGTAATTTGGGCATACATACTATATGAAAGATATCTCACTCTCTCCTACTTCCCTGTGAAGTGACTGGTGTGTCTATGTGGTGTCTATGTGGTGTTTGTAGTCACTCTTGTTGATGGTGTGTGTCTGGGTTTGTGTGCCCCCACAGAATGGATACACTCCGCTCCATCAGGCAGCACAGCAGGGAAACACACACATCATCAATGTACTGCTTCAGTACGGCGCCAAGCCTAGTGCCACCACAGTGGTGAGTGAGACACCCCACTTTGTATGAGGGGCCCTTCAAGACATTATTCATTCTGGCCCTCTCACGTACATGTTTTTACTCTCACATACATACATTCTCTTCGCACAAACATACATTCTCCTATAACATACATACATTTTTTGCACTCACATGCATACATTCTCCTCTCACATACACACATTCTCCTCTCACATACATACATTCTCCTTTCACATACATACATTCTCCTCTCACATACACACATTCTCCTCTCACATACATACATTCTCCTTTCACATACATACATTCTCCTCTCACGTACATACATTCTCCTTTCACATACATACATTCTCCTCTCACATACATACATTCTCCTTTCACATACATACATTCTCCTCTCACATACATATATTCTACTTGTACATACATACATTCTCCTTTCACATACATACATTCTCCTCTCACATACATATATTCTACTTGTACATACATACATTCTCTTTTCACATACATACATTCTCCTCTCCCCTAGTAAGATAAGGTAAATCAAGAGGCAATCAATAATGACTTTTTTTACAATTCACTCAAACAAGGGGAAAGTGGACTAAGTACTGTATGCACTTTATTGTTAGTGTCTTGATAATTGTAATGCATTGCAATTTTTATAGCTACACAATACAGGTAAAGCTTCACAAATTAGAATATTGTTGAAGAGTTCATTCATTTCAGTAACACAAGGTAAAGAAACATCTGATATCTGAAAAATATTTCTGCTCCTGTACTACGTACGGATATAAGATTTACAGGCGGTACGTAGTGCCGTAAGAGAAGAGGGTTTATGCTGGCTGAAAACCCCACATTTAAAATTAGTAACGTGTGTTGTTTAAGCAGAAAACACATCTACCCACAATATGTCATTTGAGGCATATGTCCGATGAAGAGAATAGCGTAAAGTCAACCCGAAATAGTCATGATCTGTGGTGCGCGTCTGCTGCAGACAGCTCTTTTATTTTGCGGTCTGTCGGATTTGGGGCGTTTGGTGCGAAGAATCTTCTCGATAAAAATGTGATAATTGTGATAATTTGTGTTCATTCCGACATCACATAGCATTGCACAGGTGTTTTCTGTCAGACGACGATTGTCATGACTTAAATGTTCCCTATGCGCATATTATTCAATGAAGGGGTACGCTGCGGGTCCATGTCCTATGACTCGCACCCGACCGATGTCAACTAACCCACCCGCAACTCGGACCACAAAAAAATAATTAAGAAAAATATTGTACCCGACCCGCTTCCAGACCCGCATATTTTTAAAAGTAGCCTAGTCTATGCTCTTTATTAACTTATAGCGTCCTCGTCTGTGGAACAGTACTATTGGTTCCTCTTCCCCCTCAGGACCGCGAGGCTTCATTTAGTGCAACTGCCTCGAGTTCCTCCATAATACCGAATGAGTTACGTTACCTTCGTCCCATTAGGACCAGGACCGGACATTTTCAGCCTATCACAGCTTGATAAATGCCTCGCTTTCCGTTTCCACTATACTGCTTCCGTTTCAACTATACTTTCTCTCACATACTCCTCTCACATATACATACATTCTTCTTTCACATGTACATATTCTCTTTAAAGATGAAAAATATGAATGTATATGAAAGGAAAATATACGTATGTGAGAGTAATATATATGTGAGATGTGTACAATATATGTATGTAAGAGTAAAAATACATGTATGTGAGAATAGAACATATGTGTGTGAAAGGTGTAAAATGAATATATGTAAGAGTAAAAGTACACATATGTGAGAGGAGTCTGTATGTATGTGAGTGTGAAAATACATGTATGTGAGAGGAGAATGCATGTATGTGAGTGCAAAAAATGTATGTATGTGAAAGGAGAATGTATGTATGTGCAAGAAGAATGTATGTATGTGAGAGGAGAATGTATGTATGTGAGAGGAGAATGTAAGTGAAAGGAGAATGTATGTATGTGAAAGGAGAATGTATGTATGTGACAGGAGAATGTATGTATGCGAGAGTGAGAATATATGTATGTGAGAGTGAGAATATATGTATGTGAGAGGAGAATGTATGTATGTGAGAGTGAGAATATTTGTATGTGAGAGGAGAATGTATGTATGTGAGAAGGCCAGAATGAATAATGTCTTGAGTAGCTCCTCATAAGTTTGCACACGTGTACACACACCCACAAATACATATATACAGACATACATACACATGGAAAGCTTATATGGCCAAATCTTATGTCCATAGAATGGGAACACAGCTCTGGCAATCGCCCGTCGCCTTGGCTACATTTCTGTCGTGGACACACTCCGCGTGGTCACAGAAGAGATCATCACGTCAACAACGGTGAGCCTTAGGCCTTGAGTAGCTTCCTGTGTTCAGTGGTGGATCAGGAAGCTTACCCTTGTCTGGTTCTGGTCTTTTTGAGCAGTAATTGCTCAGCATCATCAGGCCAATGGCATGTTTTATGTAAATAAACACAGATCAATGTCATTTATGTTAGTAAAGTTCATTGGTCCTCAGTTTCAGCCTAGTTTGTATTTTATCCTCAATGATAAAGCAGACATAAAAGACAAATGTAGATTGTACAGAAGACAACAGTTATTCTATAGATATGTTATCATTAAGTTATGAAGCTATCCCACTGGAACAAAATTGCATGGACTGGCGCAAACCTGTTTGTGTCCTTACAGACGGTGACTGAGAAGCACAAGCTGAACGTGCCTGAGACCATGACTGAGGTTTTGGATGTCTCAGATGAGGAAGGTGAGATTAGCCAGCATCCTGCTCATCTCTCTTTGTTGACTCATTATGTTGTCTCTCATTCTTCATTTCATTCATTCATTCATATATTCATTCATCCATTCATTTATTTTTGATTAGTTCTTTATTGACTAGCTTGATAAAGGCAGGTCTGCTAGTGTAGTAATAGTAGTGTGTCAGTGGGACTTGATGGAGCTCTGTGTCACTCCTGTAGAGCTCAGGTTTAAACCTGAGGATGATGTGCTCTCAGACGATTCCATGGACCTGGAAGGTACATAAAAAAAGGCCATGGTGTTCTGCATGTGTAAACCAAGTGTGTGTGTGTGTGTGTGTGTGTGTGTGTGTGTGTGTGTGTGTGTGTGTGTGTGTGGAGGGGGTAGTAATGCTTGTAGTAACCCACGTTGAGCACAAACATTGTGTTGCTATGGAGATTGACAATGTAAGTAAGTGAAGTTGCTGTTGCCGTGGCAACTGGAGAAGTCTTGGGGTTGCTAGGAGTGGAATGCAGCAATGGGCACGGCTGCATAACTGCATGAGTTTGTTTGGGTGAATACTGATCTTTCTCGTTGAAATCAGAGAGCCATGCATTTTGCAAAGAAGTTGCAGTGAAATTTAAAAGATGTGCTTGTGTACATTCTGTAGTATATGACAGTACGCAATATCATCATGGCTTCTGTGTGTGTGTGTGTGTGTAAATATTGAACTTCTCTTGATTATGAAAATCAGACTTCAGTGTGATACAGTAATGAATCATAATTTTGTTTAGCAAGTCAAGAGAAATAGCTTTTTTTGAGGTGTATTTTTCCTTGTCAACCTCAGTACAGCGCATTGGGAATGCTCTTTGAAACGCAAATCAAAAGCCAGAGAGAAAAACACTTTTCCCAGTAGAGAATATCCTGCAATGGACTCAGCCTGCACTATGAGCGAGGTTTTCAAATTCACTTGCAGACAGAGTCACTGTACAAATCATTAATGCTGTCTGAGCATAGGAAAGCAGTCCTTCTCCACACAGGTCTATTCATCAAGATGAGGTCAGCTACCGTAGTCATATTCAGTTCTCTTCCTTGCTCTTTATTCTTAGGCTAGCAAGTCTCTAGGATAGTTGTTATTGGAGGCTTAGTTGTTTAAGGACATAACAACACAATAGGTTTTTCCTCAGTTGTGACGAGAGTTTTCTTGAATAGAATTCAGGATGGGTGTTGTGTTGGAAGAAGTGCTCACCTGAAATCAAGTTTGACTACAGTTACAGTTTAAACAGCCGGAGACGCCGAGCCCAGCCAGGACTAACTATCTGAGGCCAAGCAAGCTTCCGCATGTTACATATCCATCACATGTGTTCTTCCTGCCTCTTCCTATAGGAAGCCAATATGCTGTTGACAGCAGAAAGCGACTGTTTGACTACAGTATGTGTCTAGCTGTGCCCCCCTCCCTGCCCCCTCCCAGCCACCCGTGTGTTTAGTGTGTCCTCTGCTTTCTTTCTTTCTCTCTATCGAGTCCAGCCTGGTGACGCTGCTGCCCCCTGCTGCGCGACCATGGCAACAGCCGCAGTAGTGCTGATCGCGCTGTCTTGTCAGCTTGAGAGACGCACATTTGCAGTGCACTCTGCTGCTCAGGCCATCTGCAGTCTAGTGCTGTATGAGCCATGGATGGTTGTGTGCTCTGTGGTCTATACTGAGGAAGTCACATGGGAAAGTGATCTGGCTCACTGCATGGAGTAAATGTTATTGTGTGTGTGTGTGACTGTGTAAGAAAGGGCTCTGAGCTGACTTTTGCTTTACTGTGATCCCTTGTCCCTTGATAACACTCACCTGTACACCTATTTGTGTCTTTGTACTGTATGTGTGTGTGTGTGCATGTCTGCATGTATGTGTATGTGTGTGTGTGTGTTTCTGGGCCGTGACTTGGAAGACCCATCTCACCTCCTCCCCCCCCTGACTCTGTGTGCTGTCCCCTCCTCCCCTTAGGTGATGACACTATGACTGGGGATGGAGGAGAGTACCTGCGGGCCGAGGACCTGCGAGAGCTGGGAGACGACTCCCTTCCAGGCCACTACCTGGATGGCATGAACTACCTGCGCTACAGCATGGAAGGCGGCCGATCTGAAAGGTACAACGCTGATCACTCAGGGATCATAAACTGAGGTTGAGTAACTAGAGTTGCAGAGAGAGGCAGGATGTCAGGTGTAAGCACACTGTAAAAGGCAGCTAGGTCATGTAGGTTCAAAAAGGTCATGGTTGGATGATAAATATTGTTCTTGTTTGTATTTTGTAATGTAATTGTTTCTTTTGTGTTCTCTTCCTCTTTTTCTTTCTGTTTCTGTCACTGTGCTACCCAATTTTTGCTAAAAGTCACTTGCAAAGGTATGTGGGAAAGTCTGCTCTTTGCAGCTAAAAGCTTGCTATTTTCAGATGTTTTATTTCCATGGTAACTTGTTTGAATTATCTTTTCTCAGTTCTGAAAGATCTTATACACCTAGTCACCATAGCTACTACTCTCCCAAGCATGATGGGATGTTGGAGGACACATTTACCAGTCACCAGGTTTGTACTCTGTACGTCTGTCAGTGGGAAGTGGATACAGTGTCAAACAAATGGGTTTTAGATAGCTCAGGTTTTCCAGGTTTGTCAACTTTATTTTCTTAGTTGAACCTCTGTGGTTTTCAAGGTAGTATACAGTAGTCATAACTGAAGCCATCTTTAGACTGCCATAAAAGAGGAAAAAATCAGTCCAAGTGGTCACATTAAGCACAAACACAAATAGGCTTTCCTCTGCTGTTTCTGTTAAACTGTGTCTATACCCCAACAACATGCGCTTCACAGTAACCTCAGTTCAATTCATTGTAATTCAGTTCAGTGCAGTTGTGAACACTTGAATGCATGTCCATATGGAAATGTGTCAAAGTTCTACAGCCCATCTCACACAGCAAATGCTTTAAGTCACCATTTTATTCTAACGTCGTGCATTATGGTGTTTCAGGTGTCCTCCGTGGGCAGAAGCAGTGAGAAGGATGCCTACAGGCTGAGCTGGGGAAATGAGAATTTGGACAACGTGGCCCTGTCCTCCAGTCCTGTACACTCAGGGTACGCGTGCACTACATCTTTCCTCAAAATTGTTCTAATGGACTGCTGCAGAGCAAGTATTCTTAGTTAATTAGTTTGAGTTTTGTAGTTGTAATTGTCTCTCTTTGTCTCTTCTTCCTCTCTTTTACACAAACTAACACACAAAGACTAGGTCTAATCGCTGTGATAGTGGGATTCGTAAAAAAAACTCCTGTTCAGCACTTAATATGCAGAGTGCTATTTTCTAGTCAAAACAACAGTATCATGACTTTCTGTAATCCCAGTTGTAATCCTACACGGTAAAGCTGATTTGTCTGGAAAACAACCCAATGGAGTTACATGGTTGCCCACAGGGTGCACTTTCAGGTCACAGACACAGAGACAATTTTTGTTGGCATCTCTGTCAGAATATCCTGTTCTATTTCATAAGAGAGGGTTTATTTAAAGGGTTAGGGCCAACTTTGGATGCAGACACGTAGATACCATCAGTCAGACGATAGTTTCCTTTACGTATTCCTGACTCTCGTTCTTTAGTCTTAAGGTTTTGTTTTGTTTTATCTGTTTCATCTATCTTTTCTTGCTATTTCACTGCTATTTCGCTCTTCCTCTTTCTTTTTCCTCTTGTTTCTCCCGGGGTCTCTGTTCTCTTTTCAGCCGTTCCACCCCGTGCCATGATCATGACAGCAGCAGGTGACTCACTGCACTTTGACCCTTGTCTGTCCCAGTTTCAGTGTGTCCTGTTGTACATGGCGTGTGGACAGCTCTTTGTATTTCTACAACTTGGAGTCCCTCAAGGATCACTCTGGGGTCTTAACCATATTTAAATAAATTCACATTAAGCCACATTTCACACCACATGAGGAGTTATTGTTTCTCTTCCTTGTAACTCGATAGAGATGTGAAATGGTAGTTTGGATGGAGCTATTTCTCCAATATAAGAAATACCATAACCGCAGGACAGTGCCTCAAAATCAATTAACTTTGGTTAATTTTTGGGAAATTATGGTAGTACACACTGTAACCAGAGCTGCCCAGAGGTACTCCAAGCACAATCTTCACTCACGTTGTCTGTCGCTTGTTTTGTTCTGTCACTACCACTAACAGAGATTCATGTTCACTTCCTCTTCAGGCAATCTCACTATATTATCAAATGTAGAGTGCGTTAGAACGATTCTGTATTTGTTCATGACATTTGGTACAATTCATCTACTGTCAGTCCTCAAGGATGCAAACTGCTGCTGATGTACAGATCTATGACCTTTACTGTTAAAGAAAGCACTGTGAGGCTTTGAAGTCATCATTTGTTGTTTTGCTGATGCTCACACCAAGAGCGACTTGCACTGAAATCTGGGATTGAGCTCCTTCTTGTCTGATGACAGCCCTCTGGTGTTCTATTTGGAAGGCCAGATGCCAAACCAAAGTCTGTGGACTAGAATGTGCACAACTCAGTCTGCCTTAATTTTTTGGGATAGATTATGCTTGAAGATGGCTTATAGTCTGCAAGCCAGGCGGACTTCAGAGAATTGATCACAATACCAGCTGGCAGCCACTGCTGCTGATGGCTCTGCTGATTCAACATTTAAATCTGCTGCAAATGAGCCAGCGGAGGTCTGGCGATATCAGCTGAGCTGCATGCACTGCTCAGATTTGGGCGAAAGGTGCGAATCAATGAGCCTGTCACTATTAGACATCTGACCATTGGCTTGGTGTGCACTAGGTTTTGCTGAGATGACTGAAAACATATGAAACCTGCAATCTGAGGTTTATTGATAGGAATTATCATATGACCCACTTGCACTGTGTCAGTATGGTATACCTTTAGCCTATCAATAATGTCCAGTGTGCATGGTGTAACATTATCTCATGTTGTTTGCCCATAACATATTGGCATCAGGATGTGCTGGTGTGCCTGTGTGTCTGTGTTTCCTTGTCCATGTGCATGTTGTGTTCCAGGACTGTTCTACTACACATTAGCCCCTCCTATGTACATACACGTGCTGTGTTCCCTTTCCAGTCCTTCTCTAAAGTTCTTAAAATAGGCTACATTTTACGATTTGCTAATTTATATTCAGCATCATTTAATGTTTAGCAATGTCATGAATATTGCATTTGTTTTGCATGTTACTGAGACATTCACATATCAGTCTTGGGTTTTTGCATAATATAAATTAGTCCTGCGCCACTGTTTATGTGCACTTTGTGGCTCTCCTCCATGAAGAAACCTGCTCACCAGTTCACCACCTTTTCTTTGTTTCCCCATGTTTTTAGATTGTTTGCACACCTCATGTGTATAATCACGTCCATTAGACCAATGACATCATCTCTGTCCTTCCCCCTCCCTTCAGCTTCCTGGTCAGCTTCATGGTGGACGCACGTGGTGGAGCCATGCGGGGATGCCGCCACAATGGCCTGCGCAT
Organism: Tenualosa ilisha; assembly: GCA_015244755.2. Taxonomy (NCBI): domain Eukaryota; kingdom Metazoa; phylum Chordata; class Actinopteri; order Clupeiformes; family Clupeidae; genus Tenualosa; species Tenualosa ilisha. The sequence goes on along the minus strand of PYXC01000091.1, from coordinate 306,721 downwards.
CATCATCCCACCCAAGAAGTGTGGCGCCCCCACACGGGTCACATGCCGCCTGGTGAAGCGCCACCGCCTGGCCACCATGCCACCCATGGTGGAGGGCGAGGGCCTCGCCAGCCGCCTCATAGAGGTGGGACCCTCCGGGGCCCAGTTCCTAGGGTAAGAGACCATCTACAAACACTTAGATGAGGAGAGAGAGAAGTCAGGGCTCAGACATTGGTAAACAGATAGCTGGAAGGCATTTACATGACAAGTGCACTCAAGATATATATGCTTCTACTTATGTTTTTCACTTTTCATGACTATTAACCAAAAGGCTACAGAAACAGAACTACTGTCTACAATAGAAAGTACATGTAGAGCAAAGGGGAAGGTGAGGATAACATAGACTAGAATGGCAGGATATTGACAGTTGACCTCAGATGTTGTACCGCAGAGGTCAACTTGTAGGGCAGGTAAAAAAATGTGGTTCTCGACATTAAAAAGAGTGAAGGGTGAGAGAGATTAATCCCTATTTTTAGTCAGGGCAAAGTGGATTGTAGTGATCAAAGCTTGAAAATAATGTTTAGTAATGTGTCTTATCTCTAATTAACCTCTCTGAATGACTGACGAGCTTGCCTGATCTTAGCGCTTCCATAAGCATTAGAATGAGCAACTAACACTAACCCAGTTGAAGCTTCTATCAACCGAATGCTGATTTGAAGAAAAAATGTCCATGTTTTGCCCCCTTATGTTTCTCTTTTGTGTTTGTTTGAAATGCATTTCCTGTCTTGCAACACTCACTATTTGCAGGATCTGACAATGTTTCGCAAATGGAAATGGTTACGCTTTACATACATACATCAGCAGAGAACAATTAGTTTGCTTTTTTACATATATTGAATGATTTGCAATTTTGAGAAAATTCACAAGTTCTACCCTTCTTTTCAGCTTGTCCATGATTGGTTTGATATGTCAGTCAAATCTGACCAAACAACCAACCAAAGTTCAGCTCAAATAAGAATTCCTTAAGTTCAACATTAACTTATCAAAAGAAGTTCATTGGTGGAGTTATGTGTAGATATGTACCTGTGCTCAAAAATAAAAAAAAAAAGGCAACAACGTTACCTCAAAACGAAGCAGAAGCATTTAATAAACATTTTTAAAGGATCAAGGAAGCTTACAAGGAGGTGATGCGCTAGCCAATAGCAACAATTGTATCATATATGCTCTTTTCTCCCACTGCTGCTTATGGATTGCGTGCAGTAAACTGCACCTGCCCACAGCCCCTCCCCCACTCAATGAGGGCGAGAGTTTGGTTAGCCGCATCCTGCAGCTCGGCCCTCCAGGAACAAAATTCCTTGGGTAGGAGAGACACATACGAAACAATCCATGGATGCTTCGTCCTTTTTCTTCTCGCGCCCTTCCTTTATCGTCCTTCCCAACCCCTTTACCTTGAATGTGATACAGTATGTTTGTGTTTGTATCCTGTGTTTTTAATTATTTATTTATTTATTTATTTATTTATTACTTGTGCTCGTGTGTGCTAGCATTGTTAGCCTTTACATCCTTAGTTTTTTTTTGTGGGTTGTTGTTCATTTTATTTTATCTTCAGTCCTGGTTAGCCTCAATGCTACTGTAGTTGGCTGTGCGTGTGTAGTACTGTGATGCCATCCCATAATTGTATGTGTTTCTTTATATGGTTTTATTTTGGTGACTCCCCGCTTTACTTTAGCATGATTTGCCACAGCCATACTTCTGCTATAGTGAAGTGTGTCATCCATCATAGTGATTGATTATTACTTGTTTTATTATGTGTATTCAGTACATTGCCATAATGGTAGTTTTTCTCTTTATCGCACACACACACACACACACACACACACACACACCCAATGCACATTATATCAACAGATGCAGCAGTATTAACCCAGTCTGGTGTAATTTTTATCTAATTTTGGTGATAAATTTTAAACATTTACTTATTTATTATATTCATTTGGTTTTTAGTAGTGTTGAAAGGAAACTGAATCATCAAACAGCATACAGTTTCCCCTCATGTCTTGCTAAGAAGTGCAAAGCAAGCTAATAAACCAGACTCAGATCAGTTTTTGTCACTGTCCATAAGCAAACCCTCTTCCACTGCTCAGACTGCTCCTTCACACTAAGCTCAGACAGAACGAACAGAGCCCTGCTTCCATTCTCAGCGTCTGACTTGTGTTCCCTCTCGCCCTCCCTGCTCCTGGCCACAGGCCTGTCATCGTGGAGATCCCCCACTTTGCAGCGTTGCGGGGGAAGGAGCGGGAGTTGGTGATCCTGCGTAGTGAGACGGGCGAGAGTTGGAAGGAGCACCACTGCGAGTACACAGAGGAGGAGCTGAACCAGATCCTCAATGGCATGGATGAAGGTGAGGACGGAGGGAGGAGTTGTGCTGGGGAACATGAGATCATCATTAGTCATCACACCAGACAGGCCACCACTTTGGTGCTGTCTGGTTGATAGTAATAGGTTTGCATCAGCTAAGGAGAGAGCGGGTCTTTTGTGTTCTCAACCCTTTTACCTCTCTCTGGTTCAGTTGTATTTAGTTCTCCCTAGAACATATAATCACCAGCCCAAACTTAAAGGACATGAGAGAATGGGTTCCAAATACCCTGGTACGAAAATGTAATTTATAGAGTTCTACATAATGAGCGATGTGTGTGTATGTGTGTGTGCGTGCGTGCGTGCTTGCGTGTGTGTGCTTCAGAGCTTGACCCCCCTGAAGAGCTGGAAAGGAAACGCATCTGCCGCATCATCACCAGAGATTTCCCCCAGTACTTTGCGGTGGTGTCCCGCATCAAGCAGGACAGCAATCTGATTGGTCCTGAGGGGGGCATCCTGAGCAGCACTGTGGTGCCCCAGGTCCAAGCTGTCTTCCCAGAAGGCGCTCTCACCAAGAGGATTCGGGTCAGCCTACAGGTGAGCTCACACAGGCCAGATCACAAGAAAGCAGAGAAGAAGAAATGCTCCAGAAAAGCGAAGCGAAGCATGGACGACTTAAATGTGTTTGCTTGATTATTTCTTTGTTAGTTTGTGTTGCTTTGTTTATTGTTGCTTCAAGATTGTGACTCAGCTTAATTTCGGCTGTCACATTAGTTTACTACCTATCAGCTTACAGTCTATCTGTCATGTCACATATTATAGTTGTCCTGGGATTCTGAAAAGGATACTGACAGAATGCAAGAAAAGAGGAACATGAAGATTGATAAGAAGTCAATTTGATATGACATTAGCTAACAGACAACATTAGTACATTAACCAACAAGCTCACTGTGATGAGCAGAAAAATAGATGCTTTTTAAAAAAAATATATATATACAATAATAATGAGATGTGATTGGTTTGGTTTACCAGGCTCAGCCAATGCATGAAGACACGGTACGCAAGATCCTGGGGAACAAGGCCACATTTAGCCCCATCGTCACGCTAGAACCCAGGCGCCGGAAGTTCCACAAACCCATCACCATGACGATTCCTATCCCCAAGAGTTCTACCGACTCAGTGCTGAATGGGTTTGGAGGAGACACGCCCACTTTGCGACTCCTATGCAGTATCACGGGTAAGTGAGGGTGCTGCAGTATTTGAATACGTTTAAATGTACTTCAATTGCATTTCTATTTCTAAGTGTTTTCAGATGTGAAATTAAACTTTTAAAGTCATTTTGAAACATTTTGATAGTATAGTATATATATTTTTTATAGAAATTCTGTCCTGTTGTAACCTACTAATTGTGAGATTGTGACTTCACTATCACAATGCGTTGCCTCCTCACAGGTGGAACTACACCAGCACAGTGGGAGGACATCACTGGAACCACACCTTTAACATTCATCAACGACTGTGTGTCCTTCACAACAAATGTCTCAGCCAGGTAAACTCTCATTTGTCACCTCAAAACCACCTCCACACCAAACATCATCAAACGTGTCTGATCGTGCAACTGAGCTCAGAGTTTCTAAGCAATGAGCTTTTCGATAAAAAATGATTTGTTTTATTCCTGTTGTTATATAACCATTCTCCCTTCCCTGTCTTGTCAGGTTCTGGTTGATAGACTGCAGGCAGGTCCAGGAGTCTGTGAACTTTTCCTCACAAGTGTACAGAGAGATCATATGTGTTCCCTACATGGCCAAATTTGTCATTTTCGCCAAAACACATGACCCCATCGAGGCACGCTTGCGATGCTTCTGCATGACAGACGATAAGATCGACAAGACACTGGAGCAGCAGGAGAACTTTGTGGAGGTGGCCCGCAGCCGAGACGTGGAGGTGGGTGTCACATTCCTGTGGATGACATACAACAATCAAATGTGCTATGGCAAAGTAGAGGCAGAATTTATGCCCTTTGTTATAACTAAAAGAGAAAGAAAATCACAACATAAACTACTGCTGGCCTTTTGAGAGAACGCAAGAATGAGAATGTAAAGATTATTTTGCATTGCACACTTGCAACAGGTCCTGGAGGGGAAGCCTATCTATGCAGACTGCTTTGGAAATCTGGTTCCTTTGACCAAAAGCGGCCAGCACCATCTTTTCAGCTTCTATGCCTTCAAAGAAAATAGACTAGCCCTCTTCATTAAAGTAAGTTCATTAAAGTGCATTTATATCAAATTCTTGTTGACTATCTCTTCTCTCTCACCTCCCTCAATCCCCTCTTACATTCACTTTGATCGCAATTTACAACTGACCATACAAATAAATTACAAATAATTTTTTTCTCAGATTCGAGATAACACACAAGAGCCCTGTGGACGACTATCCTTCATGAAAGAGCCAAGGACATATAGAACCCTCGCCCATAATGCCATATGCAATCTCAACATCACACTCCCATCTTACTCTAAGGTAACAACCAGTCTAAGTCTTTTCACTCTGCCTTTTGCATCTGCCTGAAAATGTGACCATGTAAGAAGTGTCCAATCAGTACTGCTAAATGAATGAGAATAATGAATCAGTGCTTTATTAAGGGGTTTCTCTGTTAAGAGCGCTCTGTCATTTCTTGCATGCATGTCCTTTCTCAGTTAACAATGATATTGTGCATTACCATACCTAGGAACTGAGTGTTTTTATGCTTATGTTTGCATTTAAAGAGAAAAGCGAAAAAGATACAGTTGGCAAAGTGTTCTGTGTGAAAACATTCAACAGAGACATTGCAAAAAGCACACAAATCTTTTTTTCACACTTTACTGGTTTGAAATAGTATGAATAATTAAAGTATTACCAAATGATAACATACAGCATTAACAAAAAATGGCTATCCAGAGATTAATTATTTTTTTGCTTATTCATCATGTCATACATTTTTAAAATACAAATTAAATTTGTATTTTCTGTGCTCTATCATAATTTTTGATAGACTTCATATAGGCTGAGTTTTGCTTGTTTTGCCAGCTGTATCGAACTCAGTGCCCCTCTCTCTTCTCTCCTCTGGCCTTGCCTTATTGGCTGGCTGCTGACTTGCTCTGTTGCCTTGGTAACTGCTTTGCCTGCTGTTTGTCTTTCCCATTCTCTCTTGGCTGTCTCCATCTATCTCTGTCTTTCTATTTCTCCCTCTCTCTCTCTCTCTCTCTCTTTGTTGCTTTCCCTCTCTCTTTATCGCCTGCTTCTTGCTCCTCAAAGGAATCAGATTCAGACCAAGAGCCTGAGGAGGAGGTAAAGAGTGCCTCTTTTTTCCACCCCCCTAACTCTGGGCCCTCTGCTTTTCAGTTCCTCCCCCCTCCCTCTACAAGCTCAGAGCATTGGCTGACTTCTGAGGCTGTTCTCTCTAGTTTGCTTCCTGACATTGATTCAGTCCTAGCTGAACTCAATGCCTGTGTGTGGTATAGAAATACAGTAGCTGATTATAGGACATTAACTCTCTGTTTAGTTTCTAAAGCTCCTCATCATTGAGGACAATACAGTACATGTATGTAAATACTGTATGTTCACAACATAGGACATCATTCATAAACAATCCATCCAATAGTATTCAGCCTTTAGGTTAAGTTTACAGACATCCCTCTGTCGATCTCTCTGTGTCACTGCCTGTTATTAGCTTGTGATGACTGATTAGATGTTAATGTTTTGTTCAACTCTTGTGCCTTCTTTCACAGACCAGCCGATCGCAAGGAAAATGTAAGATTTCAGAAAGTCTCATTAACTCTCAGCATTCATTTTATAACACACAAAAACTAGAGACTATGTGATGTAAACTTCAGCATGATGACAATGAAATGTTTTAAAAATGAACTGACTGCTAATCCCATAGCATGTATTGCTTTTAGCTATAATAACTAGTTCCCTAATGATCACCGTAATGTTACTGCCTAGGCTGACTAAAGCATAGTGGTGCATCCCTGCAAGCTAAGTGGTAGTGCAAGTGCCTAAACTTAAATTTGGTGATCATTGTGCCTCCACATAACAAGTAGCTACAAAGAAATCAAACCCTGCATCACCAGTGAAGGCTATGTCTATTGTCGCAGACATAACGTTCTCAACACTTTTAATCGAGTTTATTGGTCTTTTCAGTCCCTCCACTTGGTGAGAGTTTGGAAAAAGCCAATATGGTGTGCATGAGCACCAAAATTGATTTCCGTTCATACTGTGGTGATGTTAGTCAAGTAGCCCTAAGTACACAGACCTTTTATGGTAATGTACGCAAACTGCAAAGCAAACTGATGTGGTGTGATCCCTGGTCCTTTTCCCCTTTGTGTGTGAAAACCACCCCATGCCTCCAGTGAATATTTGTTGTATTCATGTGTGAGAAAAACACTCAAAGATATATCCAGTATTTCACACATGAATGTTAAACATAAGAACTGCATTTAAACAATGGAGTTCAAATTGTTTAATAAATTATGCTGTTATAACATGCATTGTGTAATAACGACTTTGCATGTTTTATGAATTAGGTAACTCAATATTCCTGTAGTTTATGAATGGTAGAAAGCATGTACAGTGCTTGTTGCTCAAATCTGTGTCACTGAGCAGGAAATAGTTTGAAAAGATCGCCACATTATGCATGTCTACATTGTGCATTGCTACACATTTGAAAGCCTGATGTCTCTTGTCCTTGGTCTGGTAACGTGCTTGAAACTGATGACACCTTTCACCTGAGGCTGCATGTCAGTAATACCCCTTTTGCTTTGCATGGAAATAACTTTGCTTACATATTGTGTGTGTGTGTGTGTGTGTGTGTGTGTGTGTGTGTGTGCGGTGTGCGTGTGCGTGTGCGTGTGTGTGTGTGTGTGTGGATATGCATAAATGCCTGTGTGTTATGTCTGCGCTTTGTCTGTTGCTATGCCCGTATCTGTGTCTGTTGGAGAAGGAGGGAAGGAGTTAGTGAAAGATGGTGCATACGTGTCTCTGCACGTGAATGTGTGTAGTAGAATGCATGTTGAAAGCGTGTGGGCATTCTTTACATTCATGTCTGCTTAACATTTACTTTCTTGCAAATCTCATTCGCTATTTGATTTATGCCAGTTCACTGTTCACTGTGTATTATCTTTAGTATCTGGTTTTACATTGTATTTCACAAGCATTTTTTGCCTACGCAATTCATTTGAGTTGTTGATATAGCCATTCACAAGGAAGAATCAATTCATAACTTGATTAAAAACAGATTTTCAAACATTTTTAATTTGATCAATTTTGTCATCAATCATTTTGTGTCTATACAGAAATGTACAGACCTGCATTAAGCCATTTCTTAGTTTTACACCACTGGCTTTCTTTTGAGGGAAACATTAAAAGTTTTCTCTTTCTCTCTTTCTCTGTCTCTTTCTCTCTCTGTCTTTCTCTGTACAGAGAATATACTTCTCGAACAATCTTGAGATGTCTGTTTACATGTTGCTTTTCCAGTGTCTCCCATTTCCTTGTGTTCTCGTTGATTCCTTGTCTTCTGTTGTCATCCATTCATGTCTGTTTTAGTTGGGCTCTCGTTATTTTGTGTTTTACGTGTATGAATGTGCTCTTGTGGGTGTGTATAAGCAAGTTATTTCCTGCGTATTTCCCTTCTTGTCCTGTGTTTGAAGGTTTAGTTTGAGTTTGCTTTGCGGTCAAAATTTCCTCCTCAAGTCCTTTGGATCCAAATACTTCTATGCCTTGATACCTAATGCCTTCCTTCGCTATTGTTTCCTTATTACCCAGATGTGACCCCTGATGTGATCCTTGTACTGTTCCTGTCCTGATCACAATTTTCAAATCTCTGTTCCCTATGATTTCAATTTTGATTTTGTTTACTCCTTAAATGTTTCTTTCAAAATGGAAGATGGTGAAGAAACCTCTGCTGAGACATCCACCCTGAAAACACATTTGATCAGGGACTCACCTGCACTTGCAAGTCCCGACTTACTCTCCGAGGTGTCAGAGATGAAGCAAGACTTGATAAAAATGACCGCAATTCTGACCACTGACTCAGCTGACAAATCAACTTCCCTGGAGGGAAGAAGTCTTGAAAAAGGGGTGGAGGAAGTGTCGGGCGAACCTTTTGAAATAATGGAAAAAGTTAAAGAGGACCTAGAGAAAGTCAGTGAGATTCTTCGCAGTGGGACTTACGAGGGTGAACTGGCTGCAGCATCTACAAGGGCAGAGAGTTTTCCACCAAAAAAAGAAGAGGAATGGGTGCTTCTATCAGATAGTGAAATTGAAGAGGCCAAAAAGATGGCCGCCCTCCAGCCACAAGAACCTGTCATGCGGGAGGGTCGGGTCAATCGGGGTGCTCCAAGACCAAAAGGTGTGGCAGACTTGTCAGGCATGGTTCCTCACCTAACAGGTGACCCTAAGGAGTACCTCCTGGATTTGCCCGAGACCTCTACTAAATTGTCAGGGGGTATAAAACAAGAAAAGTCCAAAGGCACCAAACCATCCGCCATCCCCACAGCAAAGAAAGACACAAAAATTCCTATAGCAGAAGTAAAGAAACCGACCAGACGGAAAGGCCCACAGACTCACACAGAAGAACCCAGTACTTCTTCCCCTAAGAAAGATACAGACAAGGGACGTAAGGGAGACAGCCATCTTAGTGCCCCTGCCCCACAAAAGAAATCACCTGTTTCACCTGTAGTTGAAGAAACACCAATAGGGTCCATTAAAGACAAAGTAAAAGCCCTTCAGCAAAAAGTTGAGGCAGAGCAAAAACAACGTAAGCAACAGACTGTAAGTAAGCTTACACTAGGTAAGGACAGCAAACCATCCATAGTTCACAAAGACTCACCTAAAAAACAACAAGCTCCACCCAAGTCTCCTAAAACAGAGTCAGAAAATCTTGAAGAGACTATGTCAGTAAAAGAATTAATGAGAGCTTTTCAGACAGGGCAAGACCCTTCAAAGAGAAAGTCTGGGCTCTTTGAACTGAAGTCATCAAGTACTAAATCAGAAACATTAGAAACAGGACAAACAGAATCATCAGAAACACAAGCTCAGTCTCCCACTAAAAAAGTTGTGTCAGGTTTTTCACAGGGACGGGAAGTATCCCTGGACTCTTTACTCCCAGAGGCACAGAAAGGGGATGGTGACCTTCAAATTAGCCCAGACAGAAAGCACTCTATTGACTTTAGCTCAGATATAAAAGATGAACTTGAGGACAATGCTCAGTACCAGCAGTTTAAAACACCAGCAGCACAGAGAATCAGCACATCATCCGCTTTAACTGCAGGGCCTTCCAGTGAAACTGACATGTCCACTGTGTCTCCACCTCAGCTGAGCAAAGTCTCAAGTGAATTCCTGCCCGACAGTGCAATAGAGAATGGTGCAATGGAGGACAGTTCCGATAGCCTGAAACATGAAGGTATAGCAGAGTCTCCGAGTGCCAGTGTTGGTTCTGGAGAGCAACAGATGAGCTCTGAAGAGAGTTACAAACATGAGGGCTTGGCTGAAACTCCACACACAAGCCCTGACAGCCCCTCTCTGTTCCTTCAAAAAGGCGATGAGCTTTTGCAGACTCCAAGGAAAGGGGCCTCAGCCATCCTAATTAAACATGATGAGAAAACCACCAAGCTGGTGACACAACGTGCCTCCAAAGACAAGTCTGGGGTATCTACAGAAGAGTCAACTTCTTCGGGCACAAGTGAGTCCAAGTTCACTCAAAAGGTCAAGGCAGTTAAATTTGGGGATGAAAAAGCTCCCCTTGCTAAGGAGATTGTCAGTGCATCAGCCAGACCTCAAAAATCTCGAAAGCTTACAAAAAGGGGTTCTGAAACCATAGAAGGTTTTCTAAGTGATGAGGAATCCCCTGATGGTCATTCAGGATCAGCTTCGGTTGAGACTTTGGCCACAAGGGTACCCACGCGTCAGGATAGCCTAGATCTGCCTCTCAGACATCGAGAGTCAGACTCTCTCAGCCCCGTAGCCGATGACTCCTTGACCTTTAGTCATAGAGACTCTTTAGAGACTAGTCCCAACATGGAAGATAACTCCTCCCATAAAACTCCAGACTCCATTGAGCCCAGCCCAACTAAGGAATCCCCTTGTCGCGACTCTTTAGAAAGCAGCCCTGTAGAGCAGAAAACCAACCTGGCTTTCCCTCCTGTGGTAGATGAACCCAGTGTACCAGCAGGGCAAGAGCCACCTTCCAAAGCCCCTGACTTCCCCCTAGACAATTTGCGTAGTAGACTCCTCAGAGACCAGGAAGCCAGTGCCGAGGATGACAGTTCTGAAAAGACGTCCCAGATGGAAAGTTCGGGTAAGAGCCCCCTCTCCCCTGATACCCCAAGTTCTGAAGAGGTAAGTTATGAGGTGAACCCAAAAACCCCTGACCCCATGACCCTTTCTGTTCCCCTAAACCCAACTATTCCTGAGGAGACAGAGGATTATGAGGCGGAGAGTGGCGAGACTCAAAGGAAATTCACTCCAGAGGAAGAAATGTTTAAAATGGCTGCCAAAATAAAAACATTCGATGAAATGGAGCAGGATGCGAGAGGCAAAAAGGACAATAGAAAAGATATCAGATCCGCTCAGTCAGCAGTAGTGTCTGAAACAGGACACGACAGCATCAAACAAATTGGACTAGTGTCCAAAGATCAGACACCATCAGGGGATGGCCCTGAGCACACTGATCCTGTACTGGGCTCAGTGGTAGCTCTGTGTGTTGAACCCGATATTAAAGTACAACCTCCCTCTCCTTTTTCAGCAGGTGTAAAGGCTGAAGATGCTCACCAAAGGGACACCCACAGTACAACGGCATCAGCCAAAACAGTTGGGGGCGGACCTCAGTCTGTCTCAGAACAACACATCACAAAAGCCCAAGCATTTCTTCCTGCCAAAGCTTGCACTGAATCTCCCCAAGTAGAACAGTCCCTTAAGGCTGGAGGAGATAAACCAGTGGCCCAGCCTCATCTGAGGGGACTGCTAATATAACAGATGAGCAAAAGGAGGAGTGCTTGAGGAAATCAAGAGAAAGTAAGGATGACGATGGCAGAGGTGCAGTACAGGTGACAGATCTACTTGAGCGTGACAGTGCTAAAGCACCATGCCAAGCAGATAGAAATATTACAGATGAGGTGAAGGGTGATCACATAAAACATTCAGGGGCATCTGACATAAGTGTAGATAGAATGGATGACCCCATGGTTATTGGACATGGAGGAGAAACATTCAAACCAGAAGTATGCATTTATGATGATACGGAAGACTATGAAGAGGAGGAGGAACGTCCAAAAACAGAGTCAAAAGGAGTCACTGCAAGATCGGAAGTAGATCCCTGGAGCACAATGCGGGAGGATGATGATGCTTTTGCAGCCAGGGTGAAAGAAGAAGAGCAAAAAATCCTCAGCCTTGCAGTGGATCGGCAGTCCCAGGCCGCAACACCAGACACAACTCCTGGAAGAACCCCCACAGAGGATGGAACACCTACGAGTGAACCAAATCCATTTCTTTTTCAAGAAGGCAAACTTTTTGAAATGACCAGAAGCGGTGCCATTGACATGACCAAAAGGAGTTATGAGGAGGAAGGTTTTGCTTTCTTCCAGATAGGTGAACAGCCCATTGAAGAGGCAATTGCAGAGGAGGCAAGGGAAGAGGCTGCTGCAGAGCCCTCTGCAACAGAGACTGAGGTTGGTATGAACTTAACCTTGCAAATAAAACCAGAAGAGGAAGAAAAAACATCTGCTATTAATTCCTCTCAACCTTCTTCAGTAGATGATGATCAGGCAGGTCCTAAGTCAGATGCCTCAAAATCTAAAATCCCTATCAAAATGGGCTTGTCTATATCAACAAAAAAGTCAGATGCAACAACACCTGAGGCAGTAGAAACCAAGTTTGAAAAGATTGCAGAGGAAACCCTTGTAGCAGTTGATCTCAGTTCCCCTGATCCTATTATTGCCAATGTTCAGACAGCTGTCACCACAGTAACTAGGTCAGTATATTCCCAACAGGACCAAGAATCATCTGATTCCTCCCCAGAGGATCAGCACTCAGTAATTGAAGTCCCAAAAACTCCCGAAAAGCCCACCCCTTCCCCAAGTACTGAAAAGTTATCAAAGGGTCCTGCAAAGTCTGGCTCAGGAAAAGTAGGTGCTGCAGCAAAAAAAGACACTCCTTCAGCTGAGGGTCCCAAATCAAGAATACCAGTTAAAGCCAGCTCTATAAAGCCTGATAGTACATCAGAGCCATCAGTCAGGCGAGCTGAATCACTCAAGGACAAAAAGTTAAAGCTGCCAACAAAACCTGAGACTAGGAGAAAATCTGAGACAGACACAGGTCCCTCCACTGGTGCCAGAATCAAGAAGTCTTCCACAACCACACGCTCCGTTGAGAGTGACTTGACTAAAAAGACAACCAAAAAGGACCAGGGTCGATCAGCCAGTAGGGAATCATCCACCAAGCAATCCACCAAGACATTTCAGTCCAGACTGCCAGTTAGAGGCAAGCCAACACAGACATCTACACCAGCCAAAGAGGCCAAAAAAGAGCATCCCCAAGAGTCTCCCAAGCAATCGCTAGAATTTTTTGCAGAGATAAGTGATGAGGCAGCAAAAGTTGTAGAGAGATTGGCACAAGCAGAGAGGGAGAAGGAGAAAGCAGAAGAGCTGGAGGCATCTGCCATGTCCGATGATGAAAGCAGCACCATAGACACTTCTGTCATAGAGGTGGATGCTTTCCCTGACATACACTTGCCACTACCCGAAGGCGTCTTTGTCGTTAGACCACGCTGGGATGACACCATCGAGACGCAGATGGAAAGAATCCCCGACGATAAAGCCCAAGCCCAAAGTCAAGGTATCCCCCCTTCTCATGGGGCCCATTCTCTCTGTCTTCCGCCTCACCTCGCTAGTGATGAAGGTGCTGCCTCTCTGTCATGTAGCTAAGGCTTCAACTTTCTGTGGTTGCTTCTGTGTTGTTCTGGCTGTGTTTGTGTTTGTGTTTCTTCTCTTCCTGTGTGTATGTGTGTCCTGCAAATCTCAAGATTGATTTAAAGGATATTTTATCAACAGCTACATTCCTGTCAGTAATGAATTATAGGATTTTTATTAGTCAAGTATATCTTACACAAAAAGGACCAACTTAAACAACCTATACATTTAGTAAACTATTGCCATTTCAAACTATGATAACATCATGAGGTAGGATTTATCTTCATTTCAATGCAATTCAGGTATCACACAGTCTGCTATATTATTATACATAGTAAAGTTAACATAGTTGAGTTTTAACTCACAACAAAGATGGTAGACCCTGTGTGGATGCCAGAGAAAGCCAGTGAAAAAATACTAAAATCTAAGTACTAGGGATTTTATCCTGATTTACTCTAATTTAAATGAAGCAGATATTACCTTCCATCCCTATAGTAGGTGTAGCACTTTAGCTATCTTTATGGGGGCCTCCATTTACAGCTCCTCTGCTGGCATTTACAGTAGATCCACAGGAGGAGGCAGAGAGAAAAGAGTCACGGCTGGCAGTTATTGCTGACCATCTTGGCTTTAGCTGGACAGGTAAGCAATCTTTGAAGGTGTCACCAATTACTGTGTGTCAATTCAGTTGCACATAAAATAATTTACATTCCATGTTGGCCATTAACAATGGGTATCTTCATTTTTGTAGAATTGGCACGTGAGTTGGAATTTAGTGAGGAACACATTCATCAAATACGAACTGAGAATCCAAATTCACTTCAAGACCAAAGCCACGCTCTTATTAAATATTGGACAGAAAGGGAGGGCAAAAATGCTACAGGTATGCAGTCTGTATGAGCAATTTCAAGGAGTATCTTTGTAATTTAACATATTTTTTGTAAAATCTAATGTAAAAATAATGATCTAAAAATGAAATATTGTTCCATTGTTGCCATTTATTTTACAGACACTGTTTTAATAAAGAAATTAACCAAGATAAACCGCATGGACATAGTGCATCTCATCGAAACAAAAATTGTCAAATCCAGTATGGAGTCATCGCGCACCTATGCAGAAATTGAGCATACCATATCACTTGATCACAGTGAAGGTATGGACAATGTATAAATGTGGCTTTCTGTATGTGCATCTGTTTAAGCATTCTATTATTTCTATTATAACTATTTATCATCTACAGAATAGAAAATGAATATTTTGCTTGCCTTTCGCATAATGAATTGTTACCTACATGTACATATTTTCCATCTCACTTAACACCTAATGTCTGATTGGATTAGAATGTTGTTGCATATAAATAGATGACATTTCTTATCAGGATATATTTTAATTGGAACTGCCCATGTAAACGTAGTTATAGATAACAGGACTAATATGACTATATCAATCCCTTGTATAGGATTCTCTGCCCTCCATGAAGACATTGACAGTCCAATTCCTGGGAGACGGATGGAAACTGCCACACTTAAGCCAGGGTCTGGTCAGCAGCCCCCAGTAGTGTCGACTGAGGACCTCTCTTCCAGCCTGTCCTCCCTACATGACACATCAGCACGGGCAGATGCAGATGTATCTGTGACCGAGCTCCTGAGACACACGCAGAAAGAGAAAGTGCAATCTGACTTGAAGAGTGGCCAAGACGCTTTGTAAGGAAATAAACCCATGGAATTCTGTAGCTGTCCGAAAAACAGTTTGTCTTTTCCATGGTTTAATATCTTACTTATGCTTGCTTCATAGGGGATTTGGAGTTACAACACTGCCAGGATCTGGACACCTAGGAACTGTCAAACGTGTAAGTCCTTTGTTCACTCTGTACAAAGCTGTTCCCTGGAGACTGCAATCTCATGTGTTCGATCCAGTCTATAAAGGAGCTGCAGCCTCTCAACACTCTACCCCAGAGTCTTCCCCAACAGCTATAGAAGCTCCTCAGGAGTCAGGTGCAGAGTTAGGCGCCATGGCGTGTGTCCCTAGTCTAGCCTTACACACTGATGAAACCCAACATGAGCCAACCAAATCTCGCCGTTTGAGCAACAAGCGTGAAGGCGTAATTGTTACTGATTTTGAAGAGACCCTGTTGGAGTCTGAAAAAGCTGAGACAGACTTCAGTGAACTGTCCAAGGACCTAAGGGAGGATATTGTGTCAAGCTTTGTTTCTACCACAACAATCACCATGGCCCCACCATCTAGTCAAAAGGGATCTGAGTCCAGACAAGTTTTGACACAGTTATCAGAAGGTAACAGTAAAGTAACCAGTGTTCAAGTCACTGACAGGGAGGCTTACAACAAACAGCACATCGAGGAGATTTCAGAGAGATTTTACAGAACTCTCTATGGCAGTGACTTTGAGTTCATCAATAAAGATGAATTGGAGGAAATCAATTCAGAAAAGGATAGCAAAGAGGAAGTGAATAAAGTCAGATGTATGTTATTGAATCCAGATGAAGCAGGTGAAACCCTCAGTGTCACTTATAAAGATGCAATCAAGTTGTCAACCTTATCTCATGAGATTGATGTCAGTCAAGACACGCTTGACTTTGTAATGGTTGCACCTGAACTCCAAGTCAAACCTGCAAACCCACTAGAATCCAGCATGCCCAGTATGGAGAATGAGCCCGACTTTCACCAAGCAACATTCAAGAAGTTGCCCAAAATTTGTTTGGTTGATGTGGATGCATCACCAGCTGTACATTCTACAGTTTATCAGATGTCAAGTGATGAGATGGCCGAGCATTCAGTTCCCAAAGGAACTGACAATAGATCACCCTCACCTACCCCTCCAGGTGCTGAATTCAGATACGAAGTATCAATTCCTATAACCCAGCAGAAGCATACAGTCACGATAAATGAAACAGTTGAAGATTACAGGCCTCTAACACCAGTGTTATTAGTACCTCATACTACATGTAGGCCCTTGACACCAGATTATGAATCTGATTACACTGCTGACCTTGAAATATCTTTGCTAGAGGAAAGAGCATCTTCACCTGAATCAGTGGTCTCATTTGATCATAACAGGCCTCTCACCCCTGACTCACCCATACCCGAGGACAGGCCAGAATCCCTTGGCTCTGTCTCACTCCCTTATGTGAGGACCTCTTCCCCCGAATCTGTGACATCATTAAATAATGATAGTCAACTTTCACCTGACTCTCCCATACCTGACTTCAGGCCACCTACTCCTCTACCCACTGAGCTTGACTTTGACTTGGCAGATCTGACTGCATACTTTGCAGAGTCTGATCAGCTATTTTCAGAAAAAGTTGATGTCCAGTCAGATTCTGAGCTCAGGGTGGGAGCATATCATTTGATGGTTCCTGACACAGTTAGGCCCATATCACCAGGTTCTGTTCTAGACTGGCGATCATTAACACCAGATTCATTCACTTATGAAACTCAGGAAAGAACATCTTCTCCAGAGCAAAGCACAGATAGCACAGAGTATACACCTATGTCACCAGAGGACTACATGTCTGGAGTTAGGCCAGCATCCCCAGAATCAATAACATCAGTAAATCAATACACCACACTGTCTCCAGACTCACCAATACCTCAATTTGCTGTGGATGAATTTATCAGTACAGTTGATGGTGACAGGTCAGTATCACCAGAGTCAACAGAATCAGAGTGGGAATGGGAGCTAGTGCTGCCCTCAACATTAGATTTGGTAGGTAGACCCTCCTCACCAGAATCCAACTTTTCTGTTAATGAACATCGTCCATTAACACCAGACTCACCCATTCCACAGTTCCACTTATCATTTCCAGAATACTCAGAGACACAGTGCAGGATGTCTCCTGGGACTCCTGATTCACTCACCTCAGATGAGAATGAGCCATTGATTGACATCTCCATTGACTCTGAACAAAGGCCTGAGTCACCTTTGTCATTATCATCTGTCAATAATTTCCGATCCCTTTCACCTGACTCCCCTATTCCAGAATTCCGACAGCATCTCACTGAGTCTGGCTCATACATTGAACGATCTTCTGTATCACCACTTTCTGTGTCATCAGACACTGAATACACATTACTACCTCTTGATTTCTTTGATAGTGTTTGCAGAACTGATTCACCAGAGTCAGTTGTGTCTGACTTGGAACAGACTTGGTTATTACCATTACAGATGCCTGAAATTAGTCCTGTGCATTTAGAACTGGTCTGTGCAATAGAACAACCCCAAAAGAAGAAAGATGACATTGACACAGGCACAACTCTGACACCTGTAACAGAATCAAGCGTCACAGAGTCAACCGAACCAGAAGCTATGCTATATAGTTCCATTCAAGAAAAAAGAGATGAGGCAAATAAGGACTTAAAGACCAAATCACTAACCAAACCTGAAATTGTGAGGTCTAAAACAGAAGATGTAGATGAAGTAACATGTGAAACAGGAGCAACAAAAGAAACAGTAGTAACAGAAATTGATAAACAAACAGAAGTTGCAAAAAGTAGTGAAATCACTAAACCAGATGCTGATAAAAAGTCAATATCCTCTTTAGAAACGACAGAAAATAGTGAAGAGCCATCATCAACTGTGTCAACCACATCAGAGCTAACAATACACAAATATACCAGATTGGTGCCTGAATTCAAACTTGTTTATAAAGAAGATCTGACAGATTTCATAGCCCATGTTTATGATCCACAATATAAAGGGGAGACATTCTGCGACAACAAAACTGGTACCTTTGAAGTAACAGGGCACCGGCTAGAAATTGACTATAGGGAGTTTTCTGAAGCGCTCTCAGTATCACAGGCTAATGCACTTCAAACTCAAAACAATAAACAGGTGTCCATTGCAGATAATGATGTTCCTACACCTACACCAAAAGTTGAGTCCCCCGAATCAATATCTGAAAGGGATGAAACCTCTGAGTCTGTTGTGTCAGGAGTAGAAAAAAAGAGAGCTCTATCTCTTGATTCAACACCTGAGTTTAGGCCTATGTCTCCCAAATCAGCTATGCAAATGTTATCTGATTCCAGAACATCATCTCCGGAATCAGTAGGATCATCTAATGAGTTATCAGCGGATTCACCCATACCACAATTTTCATCATTTGTTGATTCAACCACTTTGTTAGCAGGGTACAGATCAGAATCGCCTGAATCAGGATGGTCTGATGCTGAAATTGAACTGATTGTAACTTCTAAGTCTTCTGATCAAAGACCTTCTTCCCCAGAATCAGTAGGATCTGTAAATGACCACCGACCCCTCTCACCTGAATCACCTATCCCAGAGTACTCACATGGCCATTTTGAAATATCAGTTTCCATGCAGGCACACAGGTCATCTTCTCCAGAGTCATATATTTCAGAATGTTCGCTACAGCTTGATGAAGGATTAGACCCTGAAAACAGGCCAGAATCACCAGGATCAATTATGTCTGATCTGGAGGACCGAGCCCTGTCCCCTGACTCAATACCGGAATACAGACCTATTTCACCAGACTCTGCTATGTTACTGAGAGAAACCAGAGTATCATCACCTGAGTCAGTTTCATCACTAAATGAGTTTAAGGCTTTATCGCCTGACTCACCTATACCACAATATTCGTGTACAATAATTGAACCAACATCTTTTTATGCAGGACAGAGGTCTGCATCTCCAGAGTCTTTAGCCTCTGACATAGAGTATGCCCTCAGTGAGTTTATTCTTATGGCCACTGAAGAGAGACCCACCTCACCAGAATCTGCAGGGTCAATACATGAACACAGAAAGCTGTCACCAGATTCACCCATACCTGAATTTGAGCCAACAATATATGAGTGCACAAACAGAAGATATAGGTCTACTTCCCCTGACTCAATGTCATCATATTCACTTGGTTCTAACATCTCAGAATCTGAGTATGAGCCACTGCTCTCAGAATTCCTCATGAGAACATGCTCACCAGAATCTGATGCTTCACTCAATGACCTGAAAGCATTGTCTCCTGACTCCCCCATACCACAATTTATGCAGCCATTCTTTGATTCAACAGGACTTCCTATAGGCTCAAGATCACAGTCACCACAGTCCGTGGGATCTGACTTAGATTTTGCATGTTCTGACTTCCTACTCATGGCTACTGAAGAGAGACCTTCATCTCCAGAGTCCATAGCATCTGTCAATGACAGCAGAGCGCTCTCTCCAGATTCACCCATTCCAGAGTTTACACGGTGGCTTCTAGAAATCATACCACTGTCAACAGGGTACAGGTCATGCACTCCAGTATCTGATATATCAGATGTAGAGTATGCACCAGTGTTTTCTGAACTCATTGAGTTGGAACAAAGGCCTGAATCTCCTGAATCAATCACATCAGAGTTTGATGATAGACCTCTTTCACCAGATTCAATCCCAGAGTATGTACCAATGTCACCAGAATCAGCCATGTTTATAACTGATCTCAGATGCTCTTCTCCAGAATCAGTAGGATCGCTTAATGAATTCAAGTCATTATCGCCTGACTCACCAGTACCACAGTATTCGTTTACAATAATTGAACCAGTATCATTTTATGCAGGACAAAAGTCTGCATCTCCAGAGTCTGTAGCCTCTGACATAGAGTATGCCCTCAGTGAGTTTATTATGGCAAATGAAGAGAGACCAACCTCACCAGAATCTGCTGGGTCAATACATGAACACAGAAAGTTGTCACCAGATTCACCAATACCTGAATTTGCACCAACGATATACGAATTCACAAACACGCGAAACAGGTCTATGTCCCCTGACTCAATGTCATCATATTCACTTGGTTCTAACATTTCAGAATCTGAGTATGAGCCACTGCTCTCTGAGTTCCTCATGAGAACATGCTCACCAGAATCTGATGCTTCACTCACTGAGTTGAAGGCGTTGTCTCCTGACTCCCCTATACCACAATTTATGCAGCCTTTCTTTGATTCAACAGGACTTCCTATGGGCTCAAGATCACAGTCGCCACAGTCTGTGGGATCTGACTTAGAACATGCATGTTCTGACTTCCTACTCATGGCTACTGAAGAGAGACCTTTGTCCCCAGAGTCCATAACATCCGTAAATGACAGCAGAGCGCTCTCTCCAGATTCACCCATTCCAGAGTTTACACCGTCACTTCTAGAAATCATACCACCGTCGATAGGGTGCAGGTCATGCACTCCGGTGTCTGATATGTCAGATGTAGAGTATGCACCAATGTTTTCTGAACTCCTTGAGTTGGAACAAAGGCCTGAATCTCCTGCATCAGTCATTTCAGAGTTTGAAGATAGACCTCTATCACCAGATTCAATCCCAGAGTATATACCAATGTCACCAGATTCAGCCATGTTTATAACTGATCTCAGATGCTCTTCTCCAGAATCAGTAGGTTCACTTAATGAATTCAAGTCATTATCACCTGACTCACCCATACCACAGTACTCACTGACAGTTATTGAACCAATATCTTCTTTGATAGGACAAAGATCTGTATCTCCAGAATCAGTGAATTCTGACCAAGACTTTGAGTCATTTGACCTTAGCCTTTTAGAGTACAATAGTAGACCATCTTCCCCTGAGTCAACTTTATCTTTTGATGAAAACAGGCCATTATCCCCCGATTCCCCTATTCCCAAATTCTATTCAACATTACCCTATTATTCTTTTGCTGTATGTGAGCATAGATCTTCTTCACCAGAATCCGTCTTTTCAGACACAGAATATGAATCAGCACTCTCTGATATCTTTGATTATGAAAACAGGCCTGATTCACCAGTGTCAATAGAGGTAGAGCCTGAGGATAGACCCTTGTCACCAGATTCGATACCAGAGTATAGACCTATCTCCCCAGATTCAGCAATCAAGGAGGTTCGATCAGCTTCACCAGAATCCACGTCATCATTAAACGAGTTTAAGGCATTGTCCCCAGACTCCCCCATTCCACAGTTTTCTCCATTAATCTATGAATCCACAGCAGTTGCTACAAGCCATAGGTCAGACACTCCTGAAACTTTGGCATCAGATTTAGATTTTGAGTTTAGTGATATTTCTGTTATAGCAATTGATCACAGACCATTATCTCCAGAATCAATAACATCCATAAGTGAAAACAGACCTCTAACCCCTGATTCCCCAGTCCCAGGATTTGGACAATCTTTGCCTGACTATCACACATCATTGAAAGGACATCGATCTTCCTCACCTGAGTCCATAACGTCTGACATAGAGTTTAGTCAGACATCAGAATTAGCACCATGTGAAAACAGAAATAAATCACCTGATTCAGTGGCATCGGCAGATGAAACAGTCTTTCAGGTCACAGATATACATAATTCAGTAACATCTGAACAGATGACTCCAGAGAATACATGCATGGACTTACCCACAAGCATACTTCCCAGTCAGATACCAGAGACTTCTCAGATGCATACCCGATCCTCACATGATTCTATTTTCATTGTACCTGAGTACAGATTCACACATAAGGCTGTTCCAATTAACCTAATGTCCCCAGTGTTGGACCCTCAGTACAAAGGTGAGACTTTCTTGCCTAAACCTGGTGTTTTTGAGGTTATAGGCAGTAGGATTGAGATGGCACAGCATGAGCAAAGCCTTGGTGAAGATTTTCATGATGAGCAATACTTCTCATCTACACTAACCATTTCTGAAACATCAGGATCTTTGACAACAGTTAGTGAGTTAACGTCCCTATCACCTGACACAGCTTCAGAACACGAGCACCCATCGCCTGACTCTATGTTCATGTATGGAGGTAGAGCATCATCCTGTGAGTCAGTGATATCAGTAGATGAACATAGACCATTGTCTCCTGATTCTCCAATCCCTGAGCATATAGTTGCATTACCAGATAGCTTAGTCCAACCATCAGAGGGAAGAGCTGACTCTCCAGAATCTACAACAGACAACAGAGAACAAGAACGACAGCTCTCTCCAGACTCACCAGTTCCTCAGTTTAGGCCCCCATCACCAGTACCAGTTAATGTATTTCAAGCAGGTTATAAACCTGAATGGGATACAAATAGAATGACTGAGTCTACACTGGAATATAGTTTCCATGGTGATTCATCATGGCCCTCATATTCAGAGTTTAGATCAGTGTCACCCAGTTCTCAGCACTCAGAGTCTGACTCCCGGTCAGTGTCGCCTAAGATGTCAGCAGTCGAAACTGTGTTCCGATGTCCTTCACCTGAGGCAGCAGAGCTTAGTGTAGAACACAGTTCACCTGTGTTGGAGTATTCCGTAACATTTGAGGTAGAAGATCACCGTCCTTCATCACCTGAGTCTATTATATCTTACACACAACATGATTATAAGCAGATTCAAACTGTATCCACTGTTGAGAACAAAAAAGAGTTGGTAGTGTCTGACACACAAAAGATCATAAGCAAAGTCTAATTGTTTCTGCTGCTGAGGATGAAAAAGAGTCTCGGTCATTTGGTCACTTGACATCTGAAGAAAATAGAGAACAATTTGAGGACATTTGCCTGTCTGCTGGCATATCAGAAGACAAACAAATGGATATCCACCACCAGTTATTGCCTGATAGTTCACCAAAGCCAAAACAGGTTGAGGAGACAGTCACAAAACCTAAGGCTCCAACTTGGAAAAAGAAGAAGGTGGATCGGAAGGAAGTAGCTCAGACAGATAAGACTACTGGCCATGTGTCTGCAGAGCTACAAACTCAAGACAAAAGAAGAGATGAGGTCAAACCTCAAGAAGTACCCGAGTTTAAAATTCAAGAGCCTCAAGAGGGGGTAAGAACTCAAGCATGTCAGTGGTGCTCCATCTACCTTTGTGGTGTGGCAGTGTGAAATCATACTCAAAAGTTGGATAAATTTTACTTCTGTGGACTCTAACCATGGATTGATCATACAGAATGCGTTTGACTGACAGGATTGACAACTAATATGTCTAAAGACCTCAGTAAGAGGAGTGCAGTTCTGATATATGACAGTAAAAGGGCATGAGTATTAGTTGTTCACAATCATCAAATTAACCATGAAATCTAATTTACTTACACTGTATATATATTAATATATTGCATGGTTTGGCTGGCACAAGATTGCAAATTATGTTGACGACAACTGGTTTTACATGATTATTTGTGGTTTGAAGATACTTCTACGTTTCTTTTCAGGTTGAGAGAGGTCAACACTCAGAAGGGTTAGAATTGACTCAGTCTCTTATTTGTGAAGGTGATGCAACTATTTTAGATCAGAGAGTCTCAGTATCATCTGGTCCCATCAAAACTCCCCATGAACTCTCTCTTCTGACCTCTGCACAAGAGGCAAATCATTCCACCAATTTGAGTTTTTCAAGGATGATACTTTAGCAACCCATAGAGCAGTCACACCCAATATACAAGAATCACCTCTACAAACATCAACATACTTCATCATGCCTTCCCCTAGACACAGTGACTCATTTTCACCCGAGTCCAGAAACAGTCTTGTACCACCTGTCTATGAAGCTCAGCCCTCACCAGGTTTTAGCCATGCTCTTTCTGAATTTGAGAAAACTCTCGCCTTATTCAAGTCAGATGAAGGAACCTCAAGACATCCCCCGACTCGGGAGCAACTGGTTCACACTGACAGCATCAAAACTGAAGACTCTGAGGGTTCAGAATTTTTTGACTGCAAACAATCATTTTCTGATGTCTCTGAGCCTGAGCCTGATTCAGAGGCTGTGAAGGCTTTGTCTGACATACCCTACCACATAGAGTCACTCTCAGGAACTCCCAGCTTTGATTTCCTGTCCAGCCAAGATTACTTCAAGAAAGACAGGGGGTTGGTGTCAATGGGCAACGATGATCTTGAATTACCGATTGTTCTAGAACCTGAAGAAGAGAAGTCTGAGTACGATGAAGAGAGAGAACTGTATTATGGGTACGAAGGTACGGTAGCTGAGGAGCTTCCCCCGAGGAAGGGGGATTATTATGATGATGATGATGATGATGATGAAGATTCCCTGGGCAGGGTAAGAGCCTGTGCATGAGTGCAGTGCCTCCCTTCAAAGAAGCACGTCCCAGAGCTGAACCTGCATTTGCAGTCCTCCCAAGCGCTAACACCAACTTCTAAAAGATATCTTGCCAGCATGGAATGCCAAAAGCCTTTGGGCAGATTATAAAATAAAGCATGGGTTTAACTTAACTATTGTGTGCAGTGTGCAGTTGCAGAACAAGAGTGTGGTGGCACAGTTGCAGTCCCTAAAACTGTGAAATAACTGAGTTAAATGAAATTGCTTACAAGTCAAAATTTTACAAACTACATCGTAGTGTTTTTTTTGTTTGTTTTTTGTCACGCATGCATTTATATGTGTTGATTCCTCCCATATGAGTTATTTTGATTAGCTCCAGGCTCATGCATGGGCATTGATGCGCCTTTGATGTCCCTTCTCTTCATCGATGTTATCATCATCCATGTCACACATTCCATCATCCTGGCAACAACACAATGCTAAATTCTAATGTGTCTGAAGATTCTCATTCATCCAGGTCATGATAGTCATCAAGGCTAAGTTGTAGGCAACTGGACTTCTTTTCTTGAAAGCACCAGAAAAGTCCTGTTGACTACAGCTTAGCACTTATGGCTGCATTCTAATGTCTTCTCTAAGCCCTACACCATTAAAGACTAAACTGTTACGAATCAGCCAATCAAGAAGTTGATTCATGCCAGTTAAGTATTTAAGGGTGCAGGGCTTCAGGCTAGGGTTGATAGGGATTCAGACCATTTGTTTTTGCAGAAACAACAGAATAACTGAGATTAAATGAACAGGTTTACAAGTACAACACCTACTACTCCAAAACACACAGACACACACACACACACACACACACCTGAAATGAAAAAGAAGGAACAACCCAAATGAGTGCTGTGCTTGTGGTTTATTTGATGCCTGTCGTGCTTCTAACACAATACGCTCTGCTGTTGAACACAAATTAAACCTCTGCACCAAACCCAATAATGTCTCTGCAACACCTCCAGGAGATAGCAGCGGAGCTAGGTATGATGTCCGATAGTTCAGAGGAGGAAATACTGACCACAAGAGTGGTCCGACGCAGAGTTATAATACAGGTACAGGTTTGGGATGTGTGAGTTGATTAGGTCCTGCAGCTTCAGTTTGTGTGTATCTGTTGTAAAGAGAAGGTGATTTTTTTATTTGATGTATTCTTTTTGTTTGCCCTCTCCTTGGTTTACAATCTGTGGCTAAGGTGTTCATTACAGTAACAATAGAAATGCATTTTGCTTCAGTAAAGAGAAGGGCAAAAACATGCTTCGTTATTTCCATCATTTGTTGATTTTCTGGCTCTTTTTCCATTTATTTCCTGCCTCTACACTGTACAAATTATATGAGATGTATGGCTTCTTTGACGCTTATTTCAAACACAAGTCAAACTATGTAACACAGTGTCATATTTTTTACAGTGTAGACGTATGTCTCCCATACAGCTCATAGGTCTTGTTATATGTGTTTCTATAATAAGACATGCATTTCAAGGGTAACTTACTCAGTGGTTAGTCTTTGAGGTAAAATAGTGGTTTTGACGATTTCCTTTCAGATCATCAGGGATATGTGCTGGATGAGTGAAGTGTATGTTTGTCCTGCAGGGTGATGAGATGCCAGAGATTCTTCCGCAGTCAGTGACAGAGGAGCAGTACACAGATGAACATGGAAACCTGGTGGTTAAGAAGGTAAAAACACTTAAATGAGCCTAAACCTAAAATGTATATCTTCCACAAATAATGCTGCTTTTATCATGTGAAAATGAAAAAAAAAAGGTGAACGTTGCTAAATTTGTGTGTATGTTATGTATCCCAGAGAAGTCTTTACTTAGCATTGTTGGCATGCTGTTGAACAAGGGGACTCAAGATTCCAACATCTTACTCTTAACCCCTGAGTTAGGGAGTTAATTGTAATTTAAGGCTGCACCATAGCTGTCGATTGCAGTGTCCTTAAGCGATGTTCACTGGTTGACTTTAGATCACGAGGAAGGTCATTCGTAAGTACACATCTGCTGATGGAGTGGAGCGAGAGGAGGTGACGATTGAAGGGTCGCCACAAGAGGCAGTCACCGTGGACAACGCGGACAGCTTCTCCAAAGTGATAAAGCGGACTGTGGTACGGAGCGATGGAGGGCATAGAGAGGTGAGCATTGGCAGTTCCTGTCCACCTCAGAACAAAGACAAATATGATTCGCTACATCAGTGAGTTCTGATTTGACCCCTTGAGCCGTGGATCTGCCCAAGGTTTCTTCCTAGACTAACTACCACAAAAGAGTTTTTCTTTTGCTTCTGTTGCTGTTGGCTACTCCTTGCTGTAAAGCGCCATGAGGCAATACTATTGTGAAAGGTGCTACATAAATATAATGAATTGAATTAAACTTAGCAGAGTGGCTTTCAGCTTAAAAGTCCACTGGTCTTTTGATACTTCCTAACGAAGTCAAAAAGTAAGTCATTTATTCATAGTATTTCATATGAACCATTAGAATATGCAAATTTTCAGTACATGAGGGAATTCATCCAGTTTAGTGCATGAACAAATAGATTTATACTTAACTTTAAGTGGACAGTTGAATTGCATGTGAAACCCAAAAAGTGACAAAGTTGGCATTTTGTCCAGGTGACCGTCGCTGAACCACTTGCTCTGGGTGGGGCCACAGCCTCAGAGTTTCAGGCCGAGCCTGTCCAGGGTCGGAAGGTAAGCCGAGTCGTCAAGACCATGGTGGTGCAGGGCGAGCGGATGGAGAAGCAGATCGGTGACCCCTCGCTCACGGCTGATCTCCCCACGGCCAAAGACGACTTTGAAAAGGTCAGTGACTAAATTAACTAAATGATGTCACACTACCTGGGTCCTGTTATGGCCCTGTAGAATTTGTCCTTTCATTTAAATCTTATGACTTGAAGATCAGTACATTTTGATGAATAGTTTAGGAATATCTCTCCCTCCCTCCCTCCCTTTGCTCTTTAAGAGGAGAGTGTAGCTAGAAAGTGTGAAGAGGAAACATGTATAATTAAGCTTTTCAGACATAATTACACAATGGAGAGAGATGTTATACACTTTGAATTATATGCTAAGACTGCTGAACTTTTCATTGTGCTCCAGGTCTTTTAGAGGAAAGAACATTTTTGTGAGCAGCTGCCCATTTGTGTTCCTTTTGCTGCCTGTAGGCTCTGAGTTACGCTGGGGGCTTTGGGAAGGTGCTTCTGCCTCACTTAGTAGAGAAGGAGGTTGTGAAGGAGGATGGATCAGTGGTAAAAAGGTCAGGTGGTGGCACATGGTCTCTGCCCTGAAGCACGACTGACCATTAGCCATGGCCCTTTTTGTCAGGCCATTCAGAAACAGTGTGTGGCGTGGTTTTAAAGCACGGCATGGGATTATATCACTGTGGCATTAATGAACAGGAAATGACCTACTTTTCCATTTCCTCACTAGTGAACTTCCATTATGACTTGCCACCCAATTATTTATTTATTTTTTGGGGGGTGGGGGGGGGTGTAAATCTCACGAGAATGTTGTGTCATACTAATGTCTTCACCTTTGCTGATGACTTTTTGTGTTTTTTTGCATGATTAACTAAAGAAACAAGATGTTCCTTGCTGGATCTGGATTTGAGTCTTTCATTGTGTACATGAATCTTGAATCTTGGATCTTGTCTATTTAATATGCAGAGATCACCACTAAAATCTGCACACATCTTTCAAACTCACAGTCCTATCAGACACCCTCTCTTCCTCGCATCACGGTATGAACCTCACGTCTTTTGTGTTTTACTTCTGTAGGACCCGAATGCGTAAGATGTGCACGCAGAAGAGGACTGTGATGAGGGACGGCCAGAGCAAGCACACTCACCTTGAACGCCTGGAGGACACCCCTGAAGCCTTGCGCCCCGACCACCTGCAGCAACACCTGCGTCTGCTCCTCCAGAGTTACTGCGACAAACGAGATGAAGAAGAGGAGGGTGAGGAGGAGGAGGAGGAGGAGGCAGAGCAGAGGGAGGAGAAGAAAGACTAATGGTGTTGCTGCTTATTAACCATTTCACTCTTCTGATGTTGCTTTTGCGGCCTGTCCTCCTCTTCTTAGTTCCCATCTCAAAAAGACCCACCCTGCCCTCCTCTTCAGCCAGGACCTATCCCAGAATCCACTGCTGATTCTCATCACCTTGCTCTTCCTCTCTGTGACCCTCAGCGCCTTTGCCACCGCCTCACGAACCCTGGAATATTTTCTTTCTTTTTTTTCTTGTTTGTTTGATCATGTAGTTTTTTCTCTCTCCTTGGCAACTGATTGAGCTCTCTCTTTTTTCCATTGTTTGTATGCTTTATGATATTCTTGCTTTCCTTCTTTGTTTTGCTCATGTGACCAAAGAAAGCTTATCCTGTGTTGTCTGCTGACATAACCAAGACAAGCATAGATACCTTTTTGCCGTTCTCTTTTCATACTTTTGGCTGCTGTGTTAGAGAGGAATAAACAACAGCAACAACAAAAACCCTGAATATTGAAATGAAGGAAGAAGAAAAGCAAAAGGAAACGCAAGGTTCTACTGGGAGGCCGAAACTCATGTACAGTCCTATTTGCTGTGGAACATTTCTCTTTGAGGAGGAGACATTGCTAAGGGGTTACTCACTGCACTGCTTCCCATACCTGCTGTACACACACACACACACACACACACATACAAGTGTGCACCAGCTAGCGTCCCCAATCCCCCATGATGCTCAGCATCCACAGATCACACGACAAAACAAACAAACAAGATACCTCCTCTTCCTCTCCCATCAGTCATTAGAGGAACCTGTTGTAACAGTACAGCCCTACTGGAACCAGAAGTAACAGACTGGGATGTGTTTGTGGTCTGAGGTTCTCTTGTACAGAGTGACACGTGTGTGCGTGTGTATGTATGTATGTGTGTGTGTGTGTGAGAGACTGAATGTGATAGTGTGTGCAGTGTCATGACCCATAAACGAGTACTCTGCCTCGCTGTAAGTCAGGTGATTTCATACAACTGCTTGCAAGCTTAGAGTGTGTTGTGTCCTTTGAATGGGATTGTCCTTTTTTCCCCATCTGAGGTTGTGTTGGAGAAAAACAAATGTCTGCTATCACATAATCCAAAGCCTTTCACACCTGGTCCCAGTCTATTCAGCTTGTCGAGTCTGTCACTTTATTCTGTGTGTCTTTGTCTCACTTGTTTGCGTGTGTTTGTTCATAGCAAAGAGGGATACAATGTCTGCATGTCTGTCTCTGTGAGTATGTGTGTGTGTGTGTGTGGTAAAGAGAGAAAGAGAAAGAAAGTGAGAGGAGAGAGGTTTGGTTTGTGCATACCGCACATTTTCAGGTGACTGACACTGCAACCCCCACCCCTCCCCACCAAATGCAAATCATTAATGATTTAGCTTATTATTATTATTATTATTTTATTTTATTTTATTTTGCACTGTATGCTGCATCACCTTTTCCGACACACACACACACACTGATGACTGGTTTCAGTGCCCATGGCCATAGCCCTGAGATTGTCCTCATGAGCATTGACCAAGCCCCCTGTAATTGTTTGTGGTGGAGGGAGTCTGAATGTGGTTTAGTTGTTTTGGTTTGATTTTTTTTTTTTGTCTATTATTGTTGTTGCAAATGTTGTAAAATAAAGGCGTGATACCTCTCACATCATGGATCTGAGTCTGTGAGGTCATATTAGATAGCTGTTGCACAGTGGCTCCCTGAACTGAGCCTAAGGCAAGACAGAAATACTGAAGTAATATATCAAACAAGTGACCATTATCTTTAACTTGACTCAGAAAAACATGACTTATACTTGTTTAGTTTATACTAAAAATAACTAAAGTAAGGGACTTTCATATCAACATTTCAGATTGTAATACTAATCGACTGATCACAGCAAATGCTTTGCTGTTACAGATCTCTTGATTTTGACAGTGAAGCACAATAGTCTGGACAGAGCTTTATTTACTTGATTTAACAGTTGCCGAAATAAATGTTAACCTCTTACAAACAGCACCAAATTGTTGCTAAGTGGAACTAGTCTTGAAATACAAGACTATAGCTGCTTATCTCAACTGACAGCATTGCATTGGAGCCATATTGACGCCAGAAGGCACAAGATCAAATCAGTATTTTATGCTTTCAGATGACATCAAAGGCTACAATAGCCATGCAGATAGAACACTGGACACCACAATAACTTACCAAACATAGATTGCGAATGCAAAGGTAGAAATGTCCAATTTACATTTGGATATTACTCACTGAGCATTCACTCAGCATTTTCATGACTACCTGTTCACACAAAGAGCAAATATGCCCATTCCTCAGTGAGTTCATACAGTATGCAATATTAGCTGTGTTTGAGAGACAGAGGTAGGTTGAATGTGTCACCAGTAGAGAGCGACTCTGTACTAGCTTCTGGATACACACCCTTTTTTTAATCTAATATCTCATGCTCAGTTCATCTTCCTGGTACCCATTTGCAATCATCATCTGTATGGACTCATGAATACATGCATGTGAGACAGTGTGTGTGTGTGCGTGTGTTTGTTTGTATGTGTGTATGTATGTGTGTGTGTGTGTGTTGGTGAAAATGCTTAGTAAGAATCATTGTCAATCGGAGATGTCAGTTTTGGCTTTCAATAGCAAAATAAAAAGAATGAAATGAACTGGTTATGACATCTTACACACTGTAAGTGTGACCTGGGGGTGGTGGTCTGAAGCATCTATGTGCAGTAAAGATTATATTCTACTCTTTGTGACGATATTATGGTTTTCCCACATTGCTTACATCCGGAGTATAACAACATGATGGCTTAAGACGAGAAACTGTTTCAATTGTTTAACAAAAGAGTCAGAACTTTGGAGTTTCATAAGCATCTTGTTTCCATGGTGATGACAATTCTTCATGAATATACTCGAGGGCATGTATTAGTAAACTAAATAACTGGGGGAATTTAAAAAAAAAAAAAACAAAGAAAAGTGAAACCCAGAAGAAAACAGCTCTGCAGCTGCAGTGTGTATATGACAGGAACAGAAATAAACTGTACATGTGTTTAACCCATCTAGTCTGCCTTTTGTCTTTCCCTTCAGTCAAGGTAAAAAAAAAAATCATTTTTCATATGCTCACTTTTAATTCAAAGTCCTTCTGTAGTCATAGAGTTTAGTAGGTCAGATGCTTAAACTCTAATACAATAAGTCTGACTCGTGCAGATCAAACCTATCTGTCAGAGGGCACAACATGATATAATCTCAACTGCTTCTAGGGATTTCGATATCAGTCTTTGAACCATTGGACTACTGAGATATGCTGTCCATCACACATTAACTGGAAGATCCATTTTGAAAAAGTGATGGTAAGATTGTGTGGACTTTAAATAAATGTTAGTTGACAAAGCTGCCTTAGTAAGTGGTCAGATAATCAAGAGACGGAACCAGATTAGGCAGAAATCACACATTTTATTTGTATATTTCTCAAATATCAGTCTGTTCCCATAGTGGCAGTAGATATTTACACTCTGTCTATAGTGTGTCAGGGCTTGAGTAAGATTTTGGGCAGACAAACTAAAAGAGAGGAGTGTGTGTGTGTGTGTGTGTGTGTGTGTGTGTGTGTGTGTGTGTGTGTGTGTGTGAGTGAGAGAGAGAGAGTAAAAGGTAAAGAGGGATTTTACTGATAAACCAGCATGGTCACAAACTAAAACTCTGATCAGCTTTTGCTGCAGAAAGTTCAAAAGACAAAATCTCCCCCAACCTTTGATCAGTCTGAAATTAATTACTTGCAAAAATATTATACTTTATTGAAATGATTTGCCTAGGAGTTACACTAAAATAATATTATGGTCATATAATATGGGCAGAGTTTCTGTGTGTGTGTGTGTGTGTGTGTGTGTGTGCGCGCACTGTTAACATCACAAGGTTCTGAAAACAAATCAAATGTTTGTGACATTTTCCCCTTCTTTGCCCATCTCTGCAAACACACATGTCCAGTGCCCCTCTAAATGACATGGCTCTGTTTAAACAGACATTTGCAGAAGCCTTTCCACCGACACCCAAAGTTTTGTGGGAAGAGTATTTCTTAATGCATTCACTATCACCACTTTGCACCGAAAATAAAACATCTAAATATAGAACTCTTAATAACCTTACCCTAAAATGATGGGGCAAACACGTGGGGTGTAGGAAAGGAGCAAAGAACAGGGTTGTTTTTTGGGGCTGGGGGTGGGGTGTGAGGGGTGTGAGAAGGTGAACTCATGCAGTTCTTCTCACTCTGTCCAGTTCAGAGGGAACCGGGGTGAGGAGATACAGAGATCAACATAAGCTGGAGAGACACTTCGTGCCAATGGTGGTTTAAAATATAAAAAACACAAAATAAAACATGACTAATCAAATTCAAAACAATACAAAAAGTAGATTACTGAATTCACCATAAAAGATAACTTGTCCACAAGTTTTCCACTAGATAAAGAACAAGACTTTGATGTGGCATATGGTACAAAGACCTATGTTACATTCCCTTACTGTTAAAACATTTCATGTTTTTTTAAACATATATTTCTTCCCTGTGCAGCTGTGATTATGGAACCAAGCATATTCAGAACTTCCCCTCTAAAAAATATTTTGTATATGTATATAGATTTTTTTATTATTATTATTAATTTGTTTAAGAACGTTTGCTTGACCTGCTTGAGATGCAGCACAACAGATTTGCATCAAGCTCAAAAACTAGGCTCACAGACTACTGTTAATACTCCCGAGTGTAAAAGCAATAGTAGCACTTCACCTTACTCACACAAAACATCTTCTAAATCACCAAAGAACAGAATCAAACAAACACCAAAAAAAAAAAAAAAAAAAAAAAAAACCACAAGCAAGCTCAAGTTGTTTTTGCCATTCAGTTTTTATACTTAAAAAGTGTTGCCATATTGCACATGTATTGAAAGGTATGTAGTCTTTCTTAAGAATGGAGTTTTAATATAGGCAGAGCGTGTGATATGCTGGCAACCATGTTTTCGTGGTTCAATCAGTGATATCTCACACATATCCCTACTAATCTGATGGAGGGACAGTCCACAGCTCTTCCTATGACCTATGTGTCCCTGCAGATGACAAGTGGGCAGCGAGCTTCTCTCTGAAGTGTACGTTTGAAAGGACAGCATGCTGCTTAGTAACTGACTGACTAACTGAGTGAGCGACAGGGAGTTAGTTCTTAATGTACAAATCAACTTGGCTCTCTTGACAACAATCACAACACAACAAAAAGAAATGAGAAGTTCTAAGGGTTACTTGAATGACATGCTTGTCTGATTACTGCACTGGTATGGCGATGATCAGCCCATGTCAAAGCATCAGCCCAACAATGATGTGCCTCAGCCCAACTTTGTCAACAACAAAAAAAAAAAGACACGCAATAATGATATCATGAGTTGGCTGGGCCACCCCTCCAGAATCCCGAGTCCAGCGGTGATGATATGTAAACAAGACTCCCATTGGGTAGAGCAGTCGTAGAGGGTGGGATCAGGGTGTAATCGAGACTGGGTAGGCAGGATGAATGCTCAACTGGCAGGAAGTGTTACCCTGGTAACAACAGTGCGGAGGCCATATTAGCTGTGGATGTAAGAGGCAGTGGAGATTAATTTTCAGAGTGCTTTCATTTTTCAACTTTTTTTAAAAGGATTTAGAAGTACTTTTGGGGTGCATTCACACCTGACTCATTAGGCCAGCTGAATCGCTATGGCGAGTGTTTACCCTAAAGGACTGGTTTGTTTGTGCATATGTGGAAGCAACAATCATACTGTTTCAGAACAAAACTAAAAGATCAAGAGCACCAAGAGGATGTGGTTTCTGCTCATTTCTAAACTGGTGCATTATGTTTGGACCATCTGTCAATGTGGTCAGTTTGATAAATGTGAGAGTTCTTTAATTGCATGTGTAGTTTTGTTTATAGGTTTTGTTCCACTCTGAACTCAAAACAACTCAAAACAAGCTCAAGGACAACAGCTACATTTGCAACAGCCTGATCGGCAACATAAAGGGCCTTTCAGTAAATAAGGGCGTTTTCACAATGTTTTTTGTTTCGGATCATGGGCTGAATCATGCATTTTGTTTCTGGGTTCATTTCATGTCCAGACAGCAACATTTAGCATAGAACAGTGTATAGTAAAAACCCCATAGAAAATTAAACTACTCTCTCTCTAACACAGTTTCAGTCTCTATCAAAAACGAAGCATCAATCTGACCAAAGACTATTCTAGAGCTTGTTTGAATTCACACAAGGTGGCCTCAGTCCATTTGTTTTGTTTGCCATCACATACTCTAAACAACCCAAAGTATGGGATAAACAAACCATGTTTTATTCAACTAGGCTCCTACAATTGAGCTAGGTGTGAAAGCACCAAAAGATAACAGTTAGCATTAGCACCTACTCTCAAAAAGTTAAAGAGATACAAATGGAAACCTACCTCTTGGAAAAATGGAAAAAATGTCCTGAAACTGGTCATGATATTACTCTTATGAGGTAATGCATTTCACCTATAGCGCGAGTGACTGACTGTGTGCTCTTTAGTGCTTACTTAGAGGGCACAGTGGGAGAGCCGGAGCGGTGGAAGTGGATGTTCTGCCATTTGCCGTCCCGGCGGTGCCAGACGCGCGTCTCCTCAGACTGCGTGGTGCGGGGCATGCCATTGGCGTCCATGTACTGGGTGAGGCGGATGTAGGCCACGCACGCTGCATCCTCACCAATCAAGTGCACGTGGGGGTTGAGCAGGATCGTGTGGATGGGCTTATGGCCCTTAGACAAAGCTGGAGGGAGAGGGAGGTAAGAGATGAGTGCTTTTATCCACATGAGCCACAGGTATTTGCAACAAACAAATACTGGCTTAACACTGACGAGGTCTCAGATTCCCTTTTACATGTGTTTTTGTCAACAACAATGCAATGTGTTGGTTCAACTTCCCCCACATGCTGCTGCTGCTGAAGTAACTGCACATGCAAAATTTAGTCCCCCCCCATCCTCCATTAACAACTTAAGCATGAGTTTACTTTTCAGGTGTCAGAGCTACTCCAACAATTACTGTTCTAATAGCTAAAAATATATTACAAATTGTGGGATAAATGCATTTTTCTGACTCTTTGGAGTCCATTACGAATGTTCAATCATTAAACTAGTGAGACTAGTGAGAGTGAGAGTGAGAGTACTTCTCGAAGTGTCCATTTTTTAATCAGTGTCCATTAGTCTGTCTCTGACGACTCCAGGGGTGACTATGACACTTTGATGGGGTTTTTTTACGCCCTGCGGCCATGACTCAGACCACACTCAGACCACAGTGGGCCACCACAGCCTCCCACACAGTCAAGTGTCATAATCTTCCACTGCTGTCTGAGACTCTAGTAGTGTGTGATGGGTCATTTCAATTCTTGACTCATAGAGGGTTACTGTAGATCTCATTGTGTTGATATTTAAAGCCTCCCCAACAGTTGGATCCAGTCCTGCTATTCTTACTGGGGTATATTGTGATATACTGATAAGCTGACAGTAATTACAAGTCACTTTGCACTGTATGCTGTAAAGTTACATGTTACATAAAGGACAATACCATTTTCAAAGTAGAATCGATGGAAGTCGGTGCCTTCAACCAGATTCCCCAAGGCCTCAGGCTCAAAAGAGGTCAGTCCAGGGTCGCAGATCTTCCTGAAAGGTCCCAGAGAAAAAAATGTACACAGTCATAAAAGTGACTAGTGCTTGTCTAAGCTCCTGAGGTAATGTGGTGGTCTATAGCAGGTGAGTGCTTGTCTGTTGGGTGGTTACTGCAGGACTCACGTGTAGGCCTCAAAATCTCCATTGTTGATTGCCTCGATCAGCTGCTCAGTCACTTTAATGATCTCCTGCTTGCGTGCTGTTGGGAAAATGGGGAGATCAGAGACAGAAATGGTGTGACAAATTTACTAGTATGGACCAAACGCTTTCTGGCACTTTGACATTTTGCAGCAACAACCAATTGATCACTTTGCAACAGAAATCACACTGAATGGGCAAGAGGTGGAACGTAAACACAATGAATTGCTCATCATGGTAAAATTGTCCAAAAGTGGCTCTGGGCCATATACTCTCTATGCAAATGAGAGCAGAACAAGATCATAGGAAAAGCCCAGTGGGGGAAGAAAAGACAGACAAGACCACCCACAATGAAAGACAAACAAACAAATAAACAAATAAAAACAAAACAATGACAAATGAAAAAACAATCGAACAAACAACTAACATAACATTTACCTTTCATGGTTAACATGTAAGCTAAGGGACAACAAAAGAGGAGAGTTTGGAACATGCAAAAACACTCCGGAGGGTTCTGTTAGTGTGTGTGCTAAAGATCGTGAAAGAGAGGGACACTGACAAGCGGCCGTTACGTCACAGGCACACATCAAAGCAATGGGGTCAGAGAGACTGCTGACAGTGTTAGTGTTGGGGCACATGTGAGCGCTCTCTCCACCTCTTTCTTGTTCTCCCTCTCTCTCTCTCTCTCCTCACTGTCACTCTTCCTCTTCCTTATGAACGAACGACTGAATCATCCTGGGCAGTGC
Organism: Tenualosa ilisha; assembly: GCA_015244755.2. NCBI lineage: Eukaryota > Metazoa > Chordata > Actinopteri > Clupeiformes > Clupeidae > Tenualosa > Tenualosa ilisha. The sequence goes on along the minus strand of PYXC01000091.1, from coordinate 269,857 downwards.
GCCAACCAACACACATTAGTGCACTGCCGTCCAGTGTGCCATGCTGTAAAAGTCTGTGGGGCAGAAAACTGGGAGCTATCCAAACGGATAGTGCCCACGGTGGCAGTAGATCTCCCACATTCACACAGGGTCTCTGCATTTGGAAGAGCACCAGCCAAAGAAACATCATGAAATCTCACACTGACCTTACATCGTCCCCGCTACTGACTGCTGACCTCTCTGTACACTCTTGTAAAGGTATGATAGATCTATGATGTGAAGAATTACATTATCACATCCAAGGACAGTCAACAGAAAACAGCCTATTACCAACATCATATGGCAACCAACAGCACTTCCCCTCCCTTTTTTCAGAATGAAAAAGCTCACTCAAAACTCACTCCAAACACTTCTTATGAGAGCAAACTCTAATCTAATATATGTGTATAGTCTTTTCATATTTGATGGTTATTATAGTATTATTAAAACATGGTCATTTCAAAGGTGGCTGTGGTATTCTGTGGGGCTACTGCAACGACTACACTCTGCCCAGCTCCACAGTGAGGTCTGTGGTAGATGAACAGGACAACCCAAGAACGAACTTTGCAGTCTGGGATGCAATGGGCTGCAGGTGAAGCAGGTGCTGCAGAGGCCACATTATTATAGGGAAGACATATTAGTAAGCTATTAGCATAAACAACTTGTTGTTAATCATGGTGCTTCCAAGTTCTCATTTTCAGCTAAAAACTTTCAAGGGACCTGGACTTCCCGAGGCACATTACTCTATCCTTCCCTGAATATAAAATATGGCCTCACATTTTTTGTGTTTGTTTTCAATTCAATTCAATTCAATTCAATTATATTTTTACAACCTTTCACAATAACATTGTCTCATGGTGCTTTACAGCAGTTCTTCCCAACCTCTCTTGTCTTGTGTACCCCCTGAGCCTTTCTGTCATACCATGAGGACCCCCTCACTCATACGTGTTGATAATTCCCTAAAAGTAGAACGCACCACAACTGATTATTATTGGCGCGAAGTGTCACAGGTTATTGTCTCCCTGGGAAAATAGTTGTAGCGCACACGTACCATTTCATTGACGGGCATAATATGAAATGACAGAATATTTATTTATCATCTTGGAAATAAATTTTTATTAAATATTTCCACGTACCCCCTGCAGGGGGAACCCTACCCCTGGTTGGGAATCACTGCTTTACAGCATGAGCAACAGAGATAAGGAAAAACTCCCTTGTGGTAGTTAGTCTAGGAAGCAACCTTGGGCAGACCACGGCTCAAGGGGCCAACCCAACTGCCAGGGGTCATGCAGGAAAAGTACAATCAGTAGTTACCATGATAGACCTCAACTTGTCCATGTATTTAGCTGAGAATTATAATAATTCCAAAATATTATCCCACAACATTATATGGTCAAGCCATAGGTGGTTATCAAAAGTTATGGCTAGACAGTGTAGTAGCAGCCAGGCATAGGGTTAAAGTCAAGGAGTTGGTTCGATCATGGGGGTAAACATTGGGAGGATCCATTTTTCCCTCTTGTTCACTGGACTCCATCGACAGCGTGTAATAGCATCCTTACTCAAGATCAGCTCATGTGGAATTACACTTCTTTGAGTCAGCAAAAACAGAATCAATTTCATGGAGGTGGACTGGGCCTGGCTTTGGCAGATGCAATATATACCACCAAATGAACCATGGAGAAATAAAAAGAGGGAATGGACGAACAGAAAGTTGGATCGTGTCAGTTTTCTGTCAGGCTGCCTTGAGTAAGGGTCATTTCAGGACACCAGACAGACAGACACACATCTTTTGAAAGTCTTCTTCCTTCCTTCCTTCCTTCCTGGTGACGGCCCAAACACTGGGTCCTCAATAACTCACTGTTTAGCCTATGAGACGCTGTATCTCAATGAAAGACTTCATTCATTTCCTTGTGCACTTTCATACGATTATGTAATTAAACAGAAGCACTGGGGTGTATGACCGGGACAAAGAGCTGTAGTTCTACGTGGATCTGGCTTGAAACACTCGCGCATCTGCACACCACACACACTACTCGCATACTACTCCATCAAGTACAAGCACGCTCTCTCACACACACACACGCGCACACACACACACACACGCACACGTTAAGTCCTGTAGCACCACACTGTACCTAAAGGGGGCAGCAGACACTTGGACTTCAAATCTCAAATCCAGATTAATCCTTGGTTACAGTGCACCTGCTCCTTTTTGTCCGTCTTTGCATCTGCCCCCAAACTCCCTCTATACATCAAACAAATGATCTATATGATCAAATCAAATCTACTACACTATACTAGTAACTGATCTTAAAAAAAACAAGAACCCATTGGCCCCCCAACTCAATGATGGCCTCGGAAAGATTCACTTTTTCCCAAGTAACAGGACAGCAGGCCTACTAAAGCTTATACTCTTGCACTACTTAAAGCTATAAATAGATTTGTGAAGGGGTTAACTGACTGAATGTCAACAGTCCCAATTATGTTATGCGCTGCCACTTTAGAGGCACCAAAGTGGCTGGGCTTTGGGAAGACCATGTGCCCTGTGAGGCTTGAAACCCTGTGGGCTTAAATCTAAGGCCGACTTTGATGTCGGGATACTAGTGGTGGCACGCAAAGGATTTCAAAAGGGTTAGCTTATTGTGGCTAACGTGCATTGTGTCTTGGATTCATAAAGTTGGGGTTTTTCTAGGGGGTTAGCTTATGGTGGCTAACATGTGCCTCATGTCATGGCATGGGGCTTCCTAAGGGGTTAGCACATGGTGGCTAATCTGTGTATCATGTCTGGACTTCAACAGTGGGGAGGCACTTACACTGGGTGCTGTTGAGACTGGGGCTGGCCCTGTGCTTCACAGAGCTCTGAGGGGAGAGCACTTCGCCCCGGCTGTTGACCGACACGGATGTGGACACGGACAAGGACGGGGAGTGAACCGATAGGAACACAACAAACGAGCAGACAAACAGGAGCAGATAGCTGACCACCAGCAGCTGCAGCAGGCCCTGGCAGAGGGCACCTGGGCTGGGCCACACACTCAGGGAGTACCAGCACGAGGAGGAGGATGATGAAGAGGTGGCAGAGGATGCAGAATGGGAGCGAGAGCGGGAGGGAGAGCGGGAGGAGGAATGAGGAGACGGATAGCGCTCCCTTGTGTAAGGGGGTGGTGGCAGAGGGGGAGAGCTGGAGAGAGCACGGTGGAGCAGTAGGGGTCGTGAGGGCATGAATTTGTAGCGTTGCACTATTTTTTTGGGGGTGGGGGGTGCATGGGGGTCAAGCAAGGGTAAGTATGTGTTTAAGGTTAGTCGTGGGGGTGACACGAGAGGGTGACAGGAGAATGATGGGTGGATTAAAACAAAACAACAAATATGGACACAAACAACATAATAGGGAAAACAGAACATAGGACAAGGAAAAGGATCAGATGCAAGGGCGAAATGAATGAAATGTAGAATGACATTAAAAATGAGTAAAAACGCCATGCATTGTTTTTAGTTTGTTTTCAGTATTCCAAACTGAAAACAAAGAGGAGGGAAAATCACCATGAGGAAAAACACAACATGAAAGACATTGCGAGTCCCCACACCAGTTCATTGATCCATGAGCAAATAAACAGAAACCATTCAGTTGGGGGGATAAAATACGCAATCTTCACTTCTTCAGTGCTTTTAGGCATGTATTGGGGCATCAGGTGTGGCTAGCAGTGCAGAATTTAAATAACAAGCCAATCATTTGTTTTGCTGATTTGTTTCGCTGTTTTGTCTGTGATTCAGTGTCACATTCTGGGTACAGTGACATCAAGTCTGTCAGCCTGTTCAGTAAAACCTTCCTTGATTTTACCTATCTGAGTCTCTAACTGAAGAACAAAAGTGAATAAATTTGCTCTTTTCCTGCAAGTTTGAGACCTGTTAGTAAAAGAATAAACACACACGTACAGTCAGCTCTAGTTAGGGTTTAACATTTCACTGGGTTGAAGAGTGTTGTGGTGTTGGGCCAGATGTTTTGCTCTCGGGAAATATTACATTTATTTAACTAATTGTGTAGAGAGGGTTAAACATGTCCTCTCTGACGGCAAACACTGAAGTCATCACTATTTGCTGCTACCCTGACAGTCCAACAAAAACATGGGTCTCTGTTTCAGTATGTCAGTCGACACTCAGAACGTTTACATGTACAACTTATTCAAGTTCCTACCAATAATTGAGCGAAGACTTTGATCTGATTTTTCTTCTTGTTTGAGTATACATGCATGGGAAGAAAATGGAACTATTGACCAAAGTGACTTTGTGACAGAAGGTGTTGTAATATACTCCCTTCTATGTTGGGCTTTCTACTGGTTGGCCTACCGGTACAGACAAAGAACAAATAGCATTTGTGGCTAAACAAAAGATGATAAGATGCTAAACGACAAACTTCCAATGTAAATTTGAAGAATATGAGGATCCTTGTTTGAAATATTAGCTAAAAAATGGACAATGCTGCAGAGCTCTAGGTACACTTCATACATACTTTACTTTTTAATTGTTGCACATGAGATAAACGTTTGTTTGCGCGTGAAATAAGCAAACTAGGTCAACAAGGTTTTTACAACCTTCCATTTCTTCCTCACTTCTGAAGAAGTGCCAGTCCGATCTTAGCTCGATTGACTGCTTTGCCCGGCTTACATGCACAAGTTCTTTGACTTCCAATCGCATTATCTAGGTGTCTTAATCAGACTATGAGTAGTCCGGTTGGGTTCTAAGGTAGACTTAAGGTAGAGGGTAGACTAAAGTGTTTACATGCATTTTAAAAGTTCAACTTTAGTCAGACTTTAGGCAATTATTCAGTTTTCACATTTTGGTCCAGCAACAGTTTTTTATCGCACTGCTATTTCCAACTACAAACACATGAACCATAGGTGACACAGACACAGACACACAGACATTTACATTTACATTTATGCATTTAGCAGACGCTTTTATCCAAAGCGACTTACAACTCATCAACTATCAGTTGTTCAGGGCCAGTCTCCCCTAGAGCAACTTAGGGTTAAGTGCCTTGCTCAAGGGCACAACGGTGGCAGCCGGGATTCGAACCCACAACTTTTCAGGCTACTTACACGCTAGCCAGGTTCCTTAACCACTACGCTACCACCACCCCATACACACACATACACACACACACACACACAAGTTATCCATCACCAGGACTTTAGTTGGGGGTCATATTGTACGAACAACAGATGGTCATTGTGGCCCAATGGAAGTCTTTGCTGGGGCAGCCCCTTTGCCCCAAGCCCTTTTGAGCATGGCCAATTGTCCTCTCACAGTCACGTGAGCTTTGACAGTAGATTCTCATTCGCCCCCCAATTAAATCTGGCTCTGGTGTTTCAGCCTTCTGAAAAGATCCTCTAGGTAGAGGGTGACAAATGAGATTCATTCTGATGATTGGGGTCATGCTCCCTTGAGGAGGTTGGTGACAAAAAAAAGTTAAAAACAGTTAAAAAAAGGAGGAAAAGAAAAGATGGGGGAAATGAAAGTGAGAAGTGTGAAACGCAATTAAAAACGCGAACTATGAAAAGGATTCATGAGTGGGTGGTATTAAGGTGGGAGGCACACATTTAGGTAAGCACCCAGGTACGCACATGCACACATGCACGCGCACACACACACACACACACACACACCTGAAGTAGATGGTATTAACACAAAAAAGTGTAGAATATGAGAGTCATCCATTTACAATGTGTGAGGTTAGGCCCAAAGTCCAAATAACCAGTTATGTACGTAAGGGATAACGGCCGTTGAGGTGTGCTGTTATATAGAGGCCTCGTGAATAACTTCGCAACGCCAACAGTGTATAACAGCACACCTGGAAGGCCGTTTTCCCACTTATCACCCGGTTGCAACTCATGCGTGTAAAAAATAGAAGTCATTTTAAAACACAGAAAAGCTTGCAGGAAACCTGTTCAGTTGCTGTACCACTTTCTTTTCAACGATGGTTATAGCCAATAACAGCTGATTCCATTGTTACAAGTTAAGCTGTCGTATGCCGTTTACTATGGTTGTTATAGTTACCATTCAAAAGAGCATTGATATAGAACGGTAATTAGATTTTTTCACCAGATCTACTTCATAGGTGTACATTATGTAAGGGATAATGAATGACAAGGCATGCTTATACAGGGGAATATTCCACGTTCGAGGTGGTTTAAAATATTCACTGATCTACGCAGGCTGTGGAGTTTTTCATCCCCCTTACACCACTTTTGCCACATCTGTGCATTTTACACAATTTACATGTTTTGATAGCTAACACAGGCTCGTTTGCAGAACTACTTAATTCTGCCACACATGGACTTGCTCTAAACTCACTGGAATAAACTGCCATTACTAGTTCTAAATGGATGGTTGCTGTGATCAAAAGCTGGTCGTTAGTTCGGTCTGTCGTTGTCAAGCGCCACATCCAAAGATTCTATCCCGTCTTGGCTTTTGTAAAATCACTATTGCCCATACTCCTAAACGCAGTGCTACTAACTTAAAATCTATGTCAAATTGATATGCAAGTGTAATACGGCTAGAAAAGTGGAACTTCTTCATGTGTAGGTGTGCAGTTATCTAAAAATAATGCACATTCCAAATAACGCATCACAATAGGTAATTTCATCAAGCAGTGGTATAAACAGAATTAACACACAGCCAATCAGAAATCAGTATTCCATTTCTCCAGGTGATAATATATACAACTATTACTATACACTGACTTTCAAAATCAGATTATTGTATCTATTGTTGTTAGAGATGCAGAAGTGCTGGAAATATCAGTACAGATGATATGCTATCCGCATCATTGTAATCTCTCCAAGAGTAAGCTAATTTAGGAACTATAACATTTGAACCCTTGGTTTGAACCCTTGGTGAGATGTGTGGAAGGGAAATGGCTTGGTTGGAAGCATAAACCATGGTTGTGCACAGTGCATCTGAAAGGGCCTCCAGGTGTGTTACACAGACACCATTATGTAAATGGTGTCATTTTAAGTCCTCAGTGGAGTGATAATGACTTTACAAGGCCTTTTTGCACCCACCCTCTCCAACCAAACACATACGCACACACACACACACACACACACACACACACACACACACACCCCACTCTGACTAGAAATTCATGCACTGACTCATTCTTTGCTATATATAAGCTATAGTCTTGCACAAAAGGCATCCCTAAAGCCATCTACCCAAACAGTAATGGAAGCCCATCTTTACAGGAGATAAATGACACTGTGCTTGGAGGGAATACAAAGTGAGCTTTGACAAATGGCCTCATTTTATTTCAGAGCGAGCGTTGAAAATCCAACCTTTTTTTTTCATTCAACATGAGGTGAAAAACAACTAGCGAAATGGGCGATCATGCCCTTAAGTGCAATTACACTCTAATGACTTTTCTACAGCACTACCAACTCACTCAATGCCACTCCATCAGGATTTCAAAGTGACTACTGAAAGAGCAGATCAATAGTAAAGTGTTTGTTTACAAGGCCAGTTAGGGAGGGCATCAGGTGCAATCCAACAGAAGCTACTACACAATATATAAGGCAACAGTGGGAGGCAAGATGTCTGCAGAACACATCAAGAGTGAAGAGTGAAGTGCATAAAGCGGAAGCAGGAAATTGGTGCTAGTGGTGGTGACACTGTGATAAGTAATTAGGTGACGTGGAGGTAATGTGATGGAGGGAAATGAGAAAAAAAGGAGTCATAAATCAATGTCAGAAATATGAAGAGAACATCCCTGGCCCATGTGCAACTAACTGCCCATGGATATTACTGATGATGGACAGAAGAGCACCAGGAAAGGGACTCACTGTTTATTTAACCATCATATTATTTTCTACTAAATACTATAGGAACACCCTAGAATGCCTTTTACTATAGGAGCATCCTATGATAAGTCTTTTGATTCTTTGTGGAGCTGAAGCAATAGAGAGAACCTACCTTTCACATCGTCGTCCTCGATGGTAGTGTTAGCACTCTCACTGGACTCCTGAAGGAAGCAAAATGGCAGATTAAAGCAGAGAATTTGAAAATGTGGTTAGAAAAAGTGCGCACTCCTCTCATGTCTCTAAAACTTGTTTAGTTAATGCCCTCAGAAGGACCTGGAAGTTTGAGTGATCTAAATACTTTATCTGAGAGTACTTCATTCAGTATTGAAGCATTTCAACTTAAAAGAGGAACCAAGGACAGGTGTTAAGGGGCTACACTATAAGAGTGTAGGTCTGTTAATTGTGTGGTAGAGTAGTGTAATACACAATGTTTGCTTTCAACATGAATGAATAGATTCTTTTTTATTCATTAAATGGATTGAAAAATATTTATAGAATACAATGAATCGTGAATGACATTGAAATCATTCATCTTCTTTTTTCTATTTTTGTAAATATTTTCACAGAGAATGCAGTGGCTCACAACACTGACCACATCAACACCAACAATTCTGATAGCAACCTGCAAAACACCACCGTAAAACCTGAGACACCACCACACAGCAACCAAGCCAAAACACAAACAGCTACCAAAAGATGGCTTTGTCTTCCATTAGTTCTCATTGGGAGGGAACCCAGGTAAATAACAATAATAATAATAATAAAAAACATGAAGGAAAATGCCACAGGACAGGGATCTACCACACCTCTTGTACAGAACTCTATAGTAACACACTAAGCACATGGCTGATAAAATTAGTCCAATCAAAAGGCAAGCAGAAGGATGTTTTAAAAGGATACATAAGTTTAATAATGATGTGTAGAAGCTCATGATGTATTCATATGTCTGAAATAATTGCCATCTTATGTTTAAGGAGTCGTGTGTGGAGTAAACCCTTTGAGAAGTGGATGTTTCCATGCAGAACATTCCTGTTGTAGACCAGTTAGTAAAACATGCAATGAACAGGGCAGTACCAAAATAGCAGAAAACCTTGGAACCTGGCCCAGAGCTGGCCGCATTAACCAGACAGCACCGGTTCAAGACCATTTCTGCTCCAGGGTCTGCTGCTATGGGCAAATAATGTTGAGTAACTCACCCACTTCAGTGTTAGTGTTCTATTACTGGAAGAGGCTGCTGGTTAATGTGTGCCTACATTTAAACAAAGTGTAGTGTTTGGCTTGGCGCCCAAACCTCAGTGTGCAAAGCAATCAATACATGGCAAACATGCAATCGATAAAATTGACGCAAACTTGTAAATGATTGGTAGCAAGTCTCATGGATAGCTGTGTCAAAATTAATAGGACAGCCCTCCAGGAGGTAATGTTGGTTTTAAATGCACAGAGGATTAAAGGCGAAATCAGGTATAAATCAATCCAGAGCCCTGGAGGTCACCAATGGCTGTCATTAGGAAAAAGAAAGAAAAAATTTAATACAACATAGTGAACGAGCAAGTAACACAAAGTGAATGGGGCACAGTAACTTACATTCAGTTTCATTTGGCTATGCCGCATTCAGTTAACATTAGTTATTGCTTTGTTATTCTAGTATATAATCTACGTGGCATAAACTTTTCTGGTTCTTTTTCCTACAGACAGCATTCAGTGATCTTGAACAACTGGGTTATTGACTGATTCACACCAGATTTCTCTTTAACACAGCATGCACTCCAAATCAGATATATCTTACAGATTTAAGATGCCATGATGTTATTTGCACCAAGAGATGTTGGCTGAGGTATTCTACATGCGGTTTAAATGTAGTTCAGTACCAGCAACTCTTTTGACTACATATTTCCCCATGAGCCAATATCACCCAGACCAGTGTTCATGCCTATTTTTTATTCATCAAAACCAAACACCAGAGGTTTAATTTTAATGAAGATGACTGCTCTGAATATGGGGCACCCCCTGGTGAGGATGGGACACAAACTGGCACACCTCATCCCACCTCACCCCACTGACTGTGCCCCTCCCCAACACCCAACAATCAGTCAGTCAGTACCTTCTGTCCATCAGTGGGATTGTGGATTACAGTAGTTTGAGGCTCCTAATCCAGAGAGAGGGGATGGCAGGGAAGGGGGGACATGTGATTGAAAAGAAAGACGGGGGGAAAAGGAGGAATAAATAGAATAGAAGAAGAAGAATGTTACAATTATTTTACAAGAAGGTTGTAGGTTAGTGAGCATTAAAGGACACCAAGGGGTGGTCAGTTACTGGAAGGCCCTCTGTTTAACACAACCTGAGTGAGTGGAGATGTTTACTCAATGCAAAGAGAAAAATAAAAATACACATTATAATAACTCAAAATAAATTGTTCTGGAAACATAATTTGTTTGATAATTTTTTGCATTTAGAAAGACTTGTCATATACCTGGCAAAAGTATATTCATGAATGCTCTTGGTCAAAAGAAGTCATGCTGTCAAGTTCTAGTTAGGAGCCAATACACCAACATGTTTTAAAGCATGTATATGAAGGATAATATGTGGCATGAGCCTTCATCAGGGTGCTCTCTCGCAAACACCCACATCAATGACTCTACCGGGGGAAAACAACTGAAAAAGCTGAATTTTTAGATGATCAGAACAGCTATGGGTTCACAAAGAAATCTTCCCTTTCAAAGACTATCCTGATGATGGCTCAGAGAATGGCCGAAATATGCCCATGCATATTTTTAATGCCTCAAGTTTTATCACAGTAAATAACAATGTCACAATGTGAGTGTCTTGGCTCTTCGATCCTACTTGACATCACTTCAGATTGCTCAGCTGGAGCTATTCCTCAGAGGTCCCCACTTGGTGTACTTTATGAATGAAACACAAACAATAACATAAACAGCAACTACGACAACTGCAATTGAGGGAGTCAAAGATGGTGGCCATTTTGGACTGGTGGGACATAAGGACAGAGGTTGACAAAAACGGTTATGGACAAAGCTGAAGCTGAGAACTACAACAGCATGCAGAAAGAAACAACTATTGTGGGTTTTAACAACTTCATCCACTACAGTACTACTGTGGCCAGAACAAGCAGCGGAGCCACACCAAAGCTTCCTGAATAAAACATGATGTTGACACTCCCTTGAGTCGCACGAAACACACAAACACAGATGTGGTTACAATATTATCTCATATACAATATCATAATCTTATATAATTCTGACAATCTGAAGTTATTTATGAGAGCTCTTAGTTCAAGACTTTACCGCAAGCCAACATAAACAGACTTCATGTAAGGCACAGTCAGTTTTTGGTTTCTATGACAAACAAGGTCACATGACATGTCCAGAGGGACAATGAAATGGCATGGGGAACCCTGCTATATATGCTATATGCTCACGGTGGGAGCTCCAGAGTCGTTCGGTTTATCCTTGGGCAACGAAAGAGAGATAAATAAATAAAAAACAGAAACAAATGAGGATCAAGTCACTGTACTTCTACTTATCATGGACTATTAAGGAGGTATTTCCTTCCATTAGCATCAGTAGGCAAAGCCAATCAAGATGGCTGCTGCCAAGCAAAATCCAGCCTTGGTGGGTAAACCAAATCAAAGGCAGTGACTAAAGACATAGCCAATGAGAGCAGTGTTAATGAGGATACTAGCTATGGAATGGGCAGGAATGAGCAGTCTCATCCCTACACAAAAACAGAGCCAATGAGATGCAGCTTTGGATTCCAACCAAGAAGCCACATGCCTGAAATAATTTCATTCAGGTGATACAAATCCTCAAGTGCTCAGCTGATCAACAGCTTCACAATGCATATTAGTTGGAATAAAAGCTGATGGCAATCTGTCCTGCCGATATGATTAAAGGTGCTGTGTGGCAAAGAGGCATTGCAGGGGTGTAGGAAGAGGAAAAAAACGAATCTGATAACAGGGATGCTATTTTTAGCTGTCTGAGGGCACACTCGAAGTGTGACAGGCTGGTTGCCGTGGCAACACGCAGATGGGGGAAGCCTGGGCTAAAGGCGCGAGAGGAAGCAAGATGAATCGCCTCTCAGCAGAGGGGCCTGGAGGTGGGTGGAGGGAGAGGGGGGTCTCTTGTGGATGAGTGAGAGGGCAGACAGAGGCGATGGGAGGGTCAAGAGAGCGCTTCACCATCCACAGCAGTTTCACGCACACACACACACACACACACACACACACACAGCCATGAATAACACAACACACATGCAGGTGAACCAGCAGCTAGCTGAGCAGAAATATTATCACATCCATATATTAGATCACATCCAATTATTAGATCCATATAGCAAAGAAAAAAGCCTTGGATGGGCGAGCATACACACACACACACACACACACAGAAAACCAGAAAACATACACAAAAAAATCTCTTTTTCTGTGCAATGACTTGAACCAGTCTTATTTACCACAGACATCACATTCTCCTGCTGCTCAGACAAAACTCTTTGGCTGGTATTAATGCATGAAGCTTAGTTCCAGTCTAAAAAACAAACAATGAAAATCCAAAGTCTAGGACTTAATTCTTAAAGCTGACATTAGCTATAGCTACATTTGGCATTGCAAAGATGCTCTTTTCCAGTTTTGCAGTCTTCAGAAGACCCATCCTTGCAATACCTATACAGCACTATCACCAGTTACAACAAGGTAGGGTTGGGCATTACACAAATATGATTTATTTGGAATCCCACCTCAATTTGCTCATGGATATAAATTCATATTGATTACTTATTTGACTTTCAAAACGTAAAAAAAAAAGAAATACTGATATATTCTTCATCCCGTGACTAGTCTGTGTACTATGCCATGACTGAACTATTGAACCATGGTAGACCTGAATTCAAAGGTTTCCTAATTATTACCGAATTTTTAAAGACTTTTTTCCTGTTTCAGTAGTTTTAATGGTTCAGATACCAGGCAATACCAAGCATTTATTATCGATTCTATTCAGTTCTTGGTTCCCAACCTTACAGCAGAGTCGAGGTGAACAAAAAAAATCAGTCTCAGATCGATAACAGGAAACCTGAACATCAATGTAAGACCAATTGAGGGGATCTGAACTGTTCTGAGCTGACAGACACGACCAGACAGACAGACAGACAGAAGCAGACAGACTGACAGAGAGAGACAGACAGAGTACCAGCGCAGGAGCAGGGACCGGCTCCTTGGGGCTGGTCACTACGTTGGCTTTGTTGTTGTTGATCTATACAGCCAGTGGACAGAAACAGAGAGGAGCCTTAGGCCACAGGAAGTCAAAGTGGTTGAGAAGAACAGAGAAACAAAACAAAACTAAATAAAACAAAAATACAAGAACTAGGAGAGAGGGAGAAAGGGAGAGAAAGAGAAAAGATCAAAACGGATCCTTAAAAGCAGAAACATAAGAACTGATAAAGTATGAGTGAGAAATTAAATACACAGAACAAACTGGGACTGAGAGAGTGAGAGTGAAAGAAAGAAAGAGCGAGAGATAGAGAGAGAGAGAGAATCATTTGTTTAGAATGGTGTCAGTGGCAGTAAATGATGCCAGTGTAAGCCTAGAGCTCACATTCATTAGGGAAAACTCCCTTCTGATCACCCAAAGGAAGAGTTCTTTACACACACAGACAAAATGTATACTGGAAAAGTAAACCCCATAAACAAGAGCCATGAAAGGAAAAGACCCTCTTTCTGTGAGCTTTGCACTGAACATTACCTTAACATCATCACTCCATGGGAGACTACACAAGCTTCCCAGAGAGATGGACGACTAGAACAAGCCCAGAGCACCACAAGAGGCTGACAGTCCTAAAAACAAACCCTTTCCCTGAGCAATTAGCCCTCCAACGGACTCGCGTTCAGTGTTAGGGATCCATAATGGCCACTGTTAGCACCTTCCACACACTAACTCAAGCGACAGAAACAACCCCGCTAGCTACAAATAATGAACCACTCGGATCAGTTCAACATTAAATCATCATTAATTCTATGTCTATGTCATGCCAATGAACAACCAGTTTCCGCTTCCATCTGGATGACTACCGTTCCACATGGTGCTGCCTGCCTGCCTGCCGCAGTGAATGCCAATCAACTGACCAGAGGCTGGTGAGACTGGTTAACAGCATTTGCTCAAAGCACAAACGGTCATTGCATGACACTGTTTATTGTACAGTATGTGTCGTGACTGGGTGCATATGGGAGCGGAAGCCAGGTCTCATTGTTCACATGGATTATATTCCTTATATTATATTCCATATGTCCTTTGCATGGATTAAGCCTAGTTCTAGGCTGAAAGGATACTTCAATGACAACATCCAGCTTTTGGTCTAGGACTAATCCATGTGTGGAATCCTGCTTGGGAGAGAGGTACCAACATTTACCGCACTAACAATAGAATAAAGACTACAAAATGAAAAGACTACAATGTCTCATAATAAGCCTACTGCATATGAGGCCTTGGAGATTATCAAAGATTAATATCCGGGGTAAAGGGGGTCCTCGGGGTTGGATTGCTGGACTAAGGCCTAAGGCTTAAAAACACCAAACTGGATCTATACTGAACTAGGAGTGACAGTATACAGTTAGCCACCACGTACTCTATGTATGCCTCACCAAAATAGCAATATCTGCTGAATTAGATTTCCTTTTCTGAGGTGAGAGAGAGGGGGGAGAGAGAGAGAGAGAAAAAAAAAAAAAGAGAGAAAGAGAGAGAGAGAGAGAGAGAGATGCAGTGATATAAACATAGTTACTGTCTGACAATGTTTCAAAAACATTTCATCTACCATGAAAAAAAAAACAGAGATAGAGATCAAATGGAGGATACATTCAGAACAAAGTACGCAAGCATCCCTTAACACGTCTCCACCCAAGGTCTTCTACAAAGACACCTGTGTGTGTGTGTGTTTGTGTGTGTGTGTGTGTGTGCGCGTGTGTGTGTGTGTGTGTGTATAAAGAGGGAGGAAGAGACAGAGGAGGGAGGAGTGTGGTAAAGGTACAGTGAATTAAAGCCCTTGGCAGATGAGCGCAGGATTACAGATGCTATCCCCTGGCTCCGCTGCATCTGTCGCTTTGAGAACCTCCGCAGCAACAGAGGGGATGGGAGGGTGGGGGTGGGGGTGTGGTGGGCGGTGGCCAGCAAGGCTCTGTGCAAGGGGATTGCTCATACGCCAGGAACACGACATGAAAACACCAACTGACCCATCCTCCCCGGGTCCCTCGGAGGATGGCACAGGTTTATCAAACAAGCTCAGGATGACCCTGCTCGACATGTGCAGGCACATGTGCATGGTTATGAGAGGCGAGGCTAGGCTAGGCTAGGCTAATAGCTAGGTTAAGCTAGCTGCATGAACATAATAAGTGACTGTGGATGCATGAGCGCCACTTGTGTTGAGTGAACTTTGCTAGGGAGGTGAAGAGGGTGGAGGGTACATGGTTCCATACCTTCACTCCATCAGGCTTCTTGTTGAAGGGGGTCTTGCCTGGGATAAGACAGAAACACAGTGTCAACAAGAGACAGAGAGAGAGAGTGTTACACAGTTAGACTACTGTAAAACCCAAGCTGACAAAGTCCTCCTACACACAGAAGCACACACACACACTATAATTATGTATTTTTTGGACTCTCTCAGCTGCAGGTGGCCAATTATTACTTCACACGCTACACACACAAGCTGACACGTTCGGACAGAGGTGACAGAACAAGAACGCAAATGCTGGGGAGAAGAATGAAAGTATGTCAAATGCATTTAATAACAATGAATTCTGTGTCAGTGCAGAAACAAATACCTTTCCACATGTGCTCAAACTCATTACATATTGCAATCTGAGGTATGGGGGAGGACTTCGCAGACTTCTCAGACATTACAGTGTAACCCAGACCAAAGCTGAATAGACACAGCCTACACAGATACTTCTAGCCAACTCTCCTTCGGGATTATATAAACAACTAGAAAGAACGGATTAACACTGAATGAATGCATAGCACTAATAACACCCTTCTTACACATGGTGCAGCTGGCCATGGGAAAATGCAGGAAACTGAAGCACTCCACTTTTAATCAAAGCATGAAATAACTCAAAGTGTTGGCGAGGCAACAGAAGACATGGACACGTGACCAAAGGTAGCCTGAGGGCAGGGGAAGGAAGAGGGCTATACTGCTGGGGATGAGCAGGGACCAAAGGTGGGGGAGGGGGGAGACTACTACATTAGAATAATATAGAATAGTTATCTTATATAAAAGACTTATGAGTACATACTAAAAACATTTAATTTGAAATGAAAAGTGCACACTATGGTGATAAGGTGAAAAGCCCTCCAGAGCCAGTGAGTGTGGAGAGAGGGAAAGCAAGCATGCTCACCGCCGTGTGCCATTCAGCCTCCCGCCTGATCCAGCCTGTCTCTAAATCCGCTCGCCGTCTGACAAGAGCGCTGATGGGGGCGGACAAAGCTGCCACCGATGTCCCAAGCCAGAATGATCTGTCTGTTCATCGGCAGGTCAGCCCTGCATCTCTCTCTCACTCTCTCTCATCCTTTTCCCTCTCTCTCATCCTGCTCTTTCCCCCTCGGCTTTCTCTCTCCCTCTCTTTTTCTCCTTCCCTCTCTCATATCCGTTCTGCTCATCACTCGCCAAAGGAGAGAGCAGGACAGTTGTTTTAACAAAAGCTATCGCTTTAGCATCAACAGGGTTTTGGCTGGGGAATTTGACTTTGCATTAAATTCCAAATATGCCATTTCTGAAAAAAAGTCCTTGTTGCTTCAGCAATAACTAGCATGCTCAATTAAATCTAACTTTATTTAATTACCTATTATACCGACCTCAGATCAGTGGATGCCTAACATGCGTAGGACTCTGGCCAACAGTGCCACAGTGGCACAGGCCTAAAAGCGCAGGCACAGGGTGTAAGACACCCGCTCACACCACGCACGCTGCCTGACCCTTTCAACCTCCTCAAACCTCAATATGCATAAACAAATTAGAGCCTGTTTAATTCAGCATAGGGGGCAGGGGAACAGGGGATTGCATATCTGAATGGCAATTCACCACCGCCCAAGGTCGAGCTGCCAAGCAGAGCTATGCACAGCAAAATGACTGGCAATTTGATGAGAGTTCTCTCGGAACAATCTGGAAGCCAAAAAAGTTCTGCATTAGAGAGTGATAGAAAAAGTCATACTCACTTGAGAAGTTTCGTGTTGCTAGCATGGTGGTGAGGATGGCACCCTGAAAAAGAGGATGAGAGCAGAGAGAAGGAAGTGAAAGAGGGGGAAGTCAATTTCAGAGAGTTCTCTCCCAAGTCTGAGGTCCGTTAATTTTTAATAGTGTTTAGGTAATGTCTGGTCTAGGAGGTAATGATTAGATCTTCAGAGGTGGAAAGTCCATCTTTCTGTCCAACTTTGCCTGCTGACTGCTGGCCATGAGTCTGTCTCTGTAGTAAGTCTGCCTCTCACTCCCAAATCTGTGCTCTTTACACTAAATCCATTTTCTACCAATTCAGATTCAGAACAGACAAAATATGATCATGTCTAAATATGATCAATTCTAAATAATATGATTTCATGGTTTTAAGACTATATTTTACAAGCCCACCTTTAAAAAAAAAAAAAGTCCAAACTCTACTGCCCAAAGGGCCCCTAACAGTCAACACAGCACAACCACTTTAGCTGGTTTGGAAGGGTCCCTTGCAATGACTATGCTTACATTTATCCATGGGCTTTCTTCTGTCCAAGGAAAGTCATTAGCCGGATTTCCATTCAACTTATTCACAGTTCATATTTGCATTAGTGAAAATATGGCTCCAGAATATGCCCATCTGCATGCATTTCCATCAACTTTGTTACGCGAATTAAAAGTGGACGTTAGCCTGATCAAGTGATGTGTTCCAACCAATTGTGGGATCAAAACGTAATGGCATGTGTGTGTTTGTGTGTGTGAGTGATTTTTGTGATGGGGGAGCGAGAGGCCTCACCTTGAGCTTCCTCCTGGCATTGAATTTCTTCAGGCACTCCACAGTCTCCTGCCTGTGCATCATGGAGGCCACAGTGGAGCGTTGCTGAGGGGTGGAGAGAGAAGAATGGGGAATTAGAGCAGAAAATGACACTGAGAGAATAAAAGTATGTATGTGTGTATGTATGTATGTGTGTGGGTGTGTGGGTGGGTTTGTGTGCGTGTGTGTGTGTGTGTAGGTGTATGTGTATATGTGTGTGTGTGTATGTACATTCAGACATATATTTCAGTATGTCTGTGTGTATGGAAAAACTGAGTGGAGAAAAACGAACCACTGACCAACCATGACATTCAGGGGTATTCAGTGTATGCATATTGCGTATTGTGCATTGTGTATGCATATGTGCGTCTGGTTGGTGTGTATAAAGGCTGGCCACATACGCAGATCCAGGGATGCTTGAGAGCCTCGGCGGCAGTGATGCGTTTGGCAGGGTTTATGGTGAGCATCTTGTTGATCAGGTCCTTAGCTTCAGGAGTCACAGTGTCCCACTCTGGAGATGGAAACTGGAGAGGCCAGAAAAACAAATAGTTTAGCCAATTTAGCCAATCTGTCCATGGACAAACAAATCCAGTTTAAGGCCAACTTAAGAGGAGCTGCACACATAGGAAGTAAGTGAGTGTCTGCTTATTTTAGTTCTCTGCCTATTTTGCTAACTTGAAGCTGCTTTTGGATTACTTGTCTTGTGGGAAACCACCTGATTTGTAATACACCTACAAGCCATCAGAAGCACTGCTGGGTCATCAGAGATCAATTGGTCGTTGGCCACTCCTGTCAGGCCTATCCTTTCTATCTGACTCTTGGTGGGCGGTCTCAGCCGGGTGCAGTCAATCATCGTTCTTAATAGCAGGAGTGACACTGAAGTGTCAGCAGAAGCGTCAGCCCTTGTGTTCAGCCCTCCTTGTGTGAAGACTGACTAGGGTAAAGACGAGCGTGTCTACCTGCGCGTGTGAAGACTGAATGGGGTAAAGACGAGCGTGTCTACCTGCGCGTGTGAAGACTGACTGGGGTAAAGACGAGCGTGTCTACCTGTGCGTGTCCACCGAGCAAGGACACCGACCTAATTAACAAATTAACATGTCCTGTTCTCTGTAACTTAATCTTGTGCAACCTTCATCTTGCCACGATGTGTCTCTACTCCATTCAAGTTGTCTCCAGTCGTCGCAGATTCCGCTACTACAAACGGAAACGGAACCTTACAAACCTCCGCTCTAGACATCATGTCTCATCATCCACGAACAACTCCTATCTATCTAACACAATTCCAAGAACTCCTATCTTCCTTCTCATCCAGCAGTGTCACTGCTGCGAAAAAGGCTTTCTATCATCTAGCCTGTCTCTCTTCTTCCCTTCCTTTCCAAAGCCATTGAACGAGCTGTCTCTAAACAGGTCACAGGATTTCTCACTCAGAACAACCTCCTCGACTCCAACCAATCCGGTTTCAGAAGTGGCCACTCCACTGAAACGGCGCTTCTGTCTGTGAGTGTGTCTGTGGGTATTGATGGCACAGTGCACTTCTGGTTCAAATCCTATCTTACTGGACGGTCGTTCAACGTATCATGGCTAGGACAGACATCGGCACTTCACCAACTCACCACAGGAGTACCCCAAGGATCTGTTCTAGGACCTCTTCCCTTCGCCCTGTACATCACCTCGCTGGGCTCAATCATCCACTCCCATGGCTTCTCTTATCACTGCTATGCTGATGATACCCAGTTCTATCTATCCTTTCCGCCCGACGACTCCACGGTGTCAACACGGATCTTGGACTGTCTTTCTGATATATCTGCATGGATGAAAGGACATCACCTCCAACTAAATCTCTCCAAAACTGAACTGTTGGTCCTCCCAGCTAAACAAGCATCACAACATCAGCATCAAGATCGACTCCCTAGGCTCTATTTTGACGATCATATGCGCATTGTCTAAAGTCTGTCGCGCAAGTTGCTTTGGGGGCGTGCCCGACACAATTTGGTATTTTGACGGCGGGAAAAGCGAACATTGCGCCAGGCGCATGGTTCAAAAGAGTTGGTCTTAAAGTACTTTATTAGTCATGGGTGTGTTTTGGGCGTAACATACAATTAACCAATCAGGATTTATACTCTCATTCCCTTTAAAAGTCAGCGGCACATTTTCCATGGTGTGTTGCTATTACGATGGCGAATTTACTCGGAAGACAGGAGCGTTTTTCGATGGAGGAGACCGATCTGCTAGTGCGTGAGGTAAAAGCGCGTGAACAGGTTATCTTCGGGGATGGAAAGAATCCCCCCAAACCTCCACGGGTCAAGGAAGTATGGGAGGATATATCCTCAGTTGTGTCCTCCGCCTTTGGCAAAAAAAGAACATCCGAACAGTGCCGAAAGCGGTACAATGATATAAATGTGATGTACATTTATATTTCATATTTCCAGGGACTCAATAATGTTTTTCTCCACATGAAAAACTTTTGTATAAACCCTGCTGCGCGCTCCTGCTGATGAGAGAAGCATGGTGTTCGCGCATTGTGCACGCTTTCATATCCCAAAGCGCTGTGCGCCCCTAAAATAGCTTTTCAGCAATGCGCAACTGATAGACCCTGGTTATCTCTCGTCTTGACTACTGCAATGCTTAAATCCAGAATGCAGCTGCACGTCTGGTCTTTAACCAGCCAAAAAGGGCACATCACACCTCTGTTCATTGAACTCCATTGGCTACCCTTGGCTGCTCGCATCAAATTCAAGGCACTTATGGTGGCCTACAGCGTGATTGATGGCTCTGCTCCCACCTACCTGAATACTCTCCTGAAGCCCTATGTCACCCGCCGACCGCTTCGCTCCCCTAAGGAGGTTATCTAGCACGGCCAACACCATGTGCAGGTCAATCCAGACTCTTCTCATGTTTGGTTCCACGCTGGTGGAATGACCTCCCAAGTGCTACCAGATCAACTGATACCCTCTCCACCTTCAAGAAACTCTTGAAGACCCACCTCTTCCAAGAATATCTCCTGGCGTAAATTCTGAGAATGCGCTTAACAACTTATACTTAATTTCTCTTTTATACTGCACTTTACTACTGCACTTTCAACATAAAATAGTGCAGTTTTTATGCACTATAAAAACTAGCAATATGCACTCTTTGTTAGTTTCTTTCATTGTGTTGTAGCTTGAATGTTATCCTCTTCTGTAAGTCGCTTTGGATAAAAGCGTCTGCTAAATGCTTAAATGAAAATGTAATTGTAAATGTAGGGGGGTTTAGGAGAAACAGATCAGAATTCAGTGAGATCTTATTTATTTGTGGGCAACAAAGACACGCCTGTTATAATAAGACGTCCATACTTCTCCTCCGGGGAGCTGTAAAAGTCTGGTGTGCAAGTCCTACTGTGTCCTTCCATAGCAGCCCTACCTACCTGTGCACACAGAGGTGATTCCACTAATTAGCTCATCTGTATATCTGAGGAGCTGCTAATTCGAATCAGCTGGCTTAGGGAGTGGTTGGTTTTCTGTATGCGGTTGACCTTTTACTTTCTCATGCTGGACTTTTTCAGCTCTGGTTTCTATGAAGGACACAGAACCAATCATGAAACTACCATGACGACAGTATATATAGAGAGTCTATTGGCCAGCAAAATGCAAAGACATGTTTGACAGCTCTCAGACATACAAGCATGGAAACTAATGATCATACTGCATCCATATAGCCATCATCCAGTGAGTGGAACCATAGAGAAATAGCCATAAAAACACAAGAACTGGCAACAAGCCGCAGGGGAAGTTGACCAAACATACTCTCCCTCGTTCTCTCTCTCCGGAGTTTATGTAAGAGCATAAGGTGCTTAGATTACTGTGCCAAATTGGGCACGAGCCACAGGGCTGTCCCTGGCGTGGACCTCAGTGGGCACAATCTGTCTCAGGCGTGGGCAAGGAGCCAGTCTGAGGCAATGGCACAGAGCACTGCCATCTCTTTTGTGTCTTTCTCTTCTTTCTATCTCTCACTCTCTCTCTCTCCCCCTCTCCTCCCCCCTCCCCGTCTCTGCCTGCGCGGCTTAGGCATGGTGCTCAATCCAGCTAAAATGTCTGGAGTGCCCTTGGTCTATAACTTAATACAGTCGCTTTGAGAAATTTGGCTCACAGCATGCATGCCTAGTATGCACAATAGGTAGAGTGTGTGTGTGTGTGTGTTTTTGCTGGAGACTGACTGTCAGAAGGAGTGAGAGACTGAGAAGGAAAGAGAGTTTGTCTCGATGTGTGTCTCAAAGAGAGAAAGGCAGAGAGAGGGGAGTGCTGAGAGCAAGAGCCATGTGTGTGCTTTAGAGATAGTGTCCTCCTAACTCACGTCGTAGGCCCCAGCCTTGATCTGCTGGTAGAGTCTGTGTTGGTCCTCATCCCAGAAAGGAGGATAGCCCACTAGCAGAATGTAGAGGATAACACCTGGGGTAGGCACAAAGAGAGAGGGAGGGAGAGAGGGAGAGAGAGAGGGAGAGAGAGAGGGAGGGAGGGAGAGGGAGAGAGAAAGAGAGGGAGGGAGAGGGAGAGCAAGAGAAAGAGGGAGGGCGGGAGGGATGGGGAGTGAGAAAGAGTGTTTTTGTTGTTTCAACAACATAGTGTTCAGTTAAGAACTGATGCATTGCATTTTTCTTACAACTGCCTGCGCTCCCATCCCAAGTGTTAATGACAATGCAGACAAATCAAGGGCCTGTGGGTCTCTAGTGTTAAAAGATGCTCTAAGCATACCCACTCAGCCCAGGACACTTTTAGTATGGACATGAGGACAGCTAAATGTCCTCCAAGGTTTTTAAACTGTCACTGGTATTGAAAAGGCTCTTTGTCTAAACATCATTAAACTCACATGAAAAGAGTTCAGTACTGCTTCAGTACTACTTGCATGCTTCATTAATCTGACTCTCTTTGATCCTCTGGTAACACTTTATTTGAAGGGGTCTACATAAGGGTGACACCCATAAGGGTGACAGCCTATTATACACATGACATGACAAGTATCATGAACATTAATGACACCTTACTAATGTTTATGACTGTTGTCATTAAGGGTCATTCGGTTTTTGTAAGGTCTGCATCCCAAAGTCTGCGTTTCAAAAACCTGAATGAGATTTAATTATAATGAATTAAGTGTCATTAATGTTCATGACATCTGTCATGTCATGTTTATAACAGGCTCATGTCACCCTTATGTAGACCCCTTCAAATAAAGTGTTACCGATACTCTCAATACGGGTTTAATCAAACATGGATACCACCTCTAACTATGACTCATTGGCATGTTGGGATGGATAGACAGTAACACAGTGCAGTGGCCATATTGTCTAAACCCAAGACCTTCTGATCTCCTCTTTGTTCCCTCAAGTCTATTTGTTTCTTTTGTGCCACAGTCATCACCAAGGCAATGAGGACACTTGTCCGTGCAGGAGACGCGGCCATTGCCACACTCCTAGTGGAGCAGCTCAAGGAGGAGAGGCAGAGATGTGGACAAATGGACTCTTTGTTTCCACAGTTCAAGAAAAGTCCTTGTCTCTCAACAGGTGTGCTGAGAAAGCAGCCACTTAGACATCTAAGGCCTAGGCAACAGTGGGGGACTAGGGGGAGGCCAGTCATGGGTGAGAGGGGTCATGAGGTATTAATGAATGTGGTTTTGTTGATGGGTAACAGAGCGAGAGACAGAGAGAGATAAGACAGAGATAGAGACAGAAAGAAAGAGAGTGAGAGCTAAAGAGAAAGAGAAAGAAAGACACCACACACAAAAGGAAATATGGAGGGGATGGGGTGTTCTGCCACAGTGTGATGAATGTAAAGTATTCATACTCTCAAGGCGTTGACAGAATACACCACACACACACACACACACACAGGCAGCACACACAGACATCGACACACAAAAACCCACGCTTACATGCACTGTCCATTTCCTCCATTTCTTATTCTGATAATGATCTCTGATTCTATGATCTCCATTATGATTTCAAAAGAAATCTACTGTTGTCGGCCTCCTCTGCAAGGCTGTTTAATGCTGCATACCTATGATTCATGCCACATCCTAAGTGCACTCCCTGTCTGATTGTGAAGTTACTGGTGTAAATGGGGGGTGGGTGGCTGGCTGGATGAGAGCTCATGGCCTGGTGCCGACGCAGCTGGTCAGTGTGAATGGGAAAACAACACCAACAGAGAAGAATGACCTGGATGAGACATACTGATATCACTGGACAAGCCCAGAGCAAGCCATAGGGTCTTGGGGCCTGGGGCCATTTTAAGTAGTATTGTTATTAAATGGACTGGTTTATTATTTTGAGGTTTATATTTGTGTTCATGTTTTCATGTCAGCATGTTGAAATGGCACTACTACAAATGCAAGGCGTGCTGATGTGATGATGTGTGTATTTCTTGAGAGAGGGAGTGCAGCTGCCATTCCTCCTGTCTGTTACACGGGTCTGTTACGTATGTCTGCCTTGACTTCTCTGACCTCCCAAAGGCTAACTGCGTGCTTCAGACCAGTGTGATGTGCATGGAGTGATAGAGTGAGCAGTACCCACCACATGCCCACATGTCCACAGGCTTCCCGTAGGGGTCTTTCCTCAGGACTTCAGGTGACAGGTACCCTGGGGTCCCAGCAAAACCTGGAGCAAAGTCACAATAACATGTTTGCTTTCACCATGTCAAAAAGAGAGGAGGTATCCTAAAGGGCCATAGCCACACTAGACCGCTATGCTTTATGCTATGCTCAGTTCTTTTTTTTTTCCTCAGAAGAGCAGAGGCTGTAAGTTTGATCCCAAGGGCTCCTACCATTGTCCCCCTTGTCCAAGGGACTTAACGGTTCGGTTGCACCAGAGGGGCTGTGCCTGCAGTTAATTCACTGTCATTTGTCATGTAATACCACACAAAGAGAAACCTTTACTCATCCACATTAAAAAGGAACAGACCCCTCCTGAGGAAACATGGCCACATTGGACTGTTTTGCTTGGGGTTACACTCCACTCTTTCCAACTCCCCACAGAAGGCAAACAGTAGCATTTTTTTTCTTTTTTTGCTGCTGAAAAGCAAAAGGACCCTGCCGTTGCCCTGAAGTCAGATTCAAGAGTAACTGTGATGGCTTGAATTAGGAGAGGAGCGTGAAATCAAGAGTAACTGTGATGGCTTGAATTAGGAGAGGAGCGTGAAATCAAGAGTAACTGTGATGGCTTGAATTAGGAGAGGAGCGTGAAATCTGCTCGACCAAACTGACAGGCGAGTCTAGAGCTATAAATTCCAGTTTGCGATTAACACTTTTTAAAAAATGGCCCCGAAATCCCTCCTGAGGGAAATTACGCACGTCTTCTTTTTCACAGGCATGCAGCCTAATTCTAAAATAACCAGTTGGATCTGTCCTGACCGCAGGCACACAAAACTCATTGTCTGGGTACGAGAGAGAAGAAAAAAAATGCCCCACAGGTGATCAGGACCACAGAGAATTATCATAATTATTCCTTCAATCCCACACAGACTATGGAAAGAACATCAGATACCTGGTCATGGTACACCTGGTAGCATGCTTTTTTTTTCAGTTTCACCCTACACAAACACAACATGGATTGTCTGCACTGTCTATACCAAAATAAAAAAAAATGTCTTGAAGGGAGCTATAATAGATCTATTTACAAAATATTTATTTTCTAAGTGATAGATTGGCACTTACCAAACCATGCCTGCTGATCCCCCTGGACCTCGATGGCCAGGCCAAAATCTGCCAGCTTCACTGCGGCCCCCTTCAATTTGCTGGCCAGCAGGAGATTCTCTGGCTGCACGGCCACAAACAGGAGACACACTTTAATTGGAGCTCTGCCAACAGGCTGCCATGTCATCTGTATCTGTATGACTGGCTGTAATGTTGCTGTTCAACCAAATCAATCATATCACATTAGTAAATTTCAAGGTGTGAATTTCATTTCAGTAGAACTATAATATTGTGTGATATCATTGTTTAATAATGTTTTAAAACAGAGGGTACACAATGTTGGTTGTAAATCACTAAAAGCTCCAAGGTTATGCACAGTCTGGTTTTAAGTACTTCAAGAAACTCAGGGACATTCAACTAATAAAATCTGAAGTCATAAGACCATGCAGAATATTTTGTCCTGAGACCTGTGCATAACCTCTCTTTGAGGCTTTAAAAGGCATCAGGGAAATTAAGGCTCAAATCATTTCTGTATTTGTTAATATCTAAAGACTCTTCCTCTGCAGGGACACACTTCATTGTTATTATCTCCATGTCCTTGTGCTTATTAACAGCTCTGCAAGCTCCAAATGACACTAATGTCACAAGGAGAACTCTTTAGACATGTGGCAAATACAGAGATCACTATATGCTTGCGGTCTTCAGAAATGGGTCTCTGCACAATGAGTTACACAATGGCTGTCAGGGGAACAGCAAGGCACATTACAAGATAAAGAGGTCACGGGGGTGTATTTAGAGAGTGCATGGTTTAAATTCTTCAGAAATGTACTGTCCATAATGTGCAATACTGAAAGCACAGATTTACTGTAAAGCCCTGATGAGGTCATCCGTGAAAGAAAATTGCAGGACTACACTTAAAGCTGTGCAGTCTCGTGCTGCATCTTAACAAATGTGCTACGGATAGAGCAAGCAGGGCTTTGCAGTAAAGCCTGGGCAAATGAAACTGCATGTTACGACAATAAGCATGGTTTCTCTCTTGCCAGTGGCTCTCAGTGAATATACCCCCACAGTGACCGATTTTTCATAGTGCAGTTAGTAGGGCATTCAAATTGCAATCCGTGCAGTTCAGAGGGCTAACATGCTATGGGGGAGAGTGTGCCAGGAGTCGTTGCCATGCAGCCAATGCCAGTGCGTCCACCAACCCCCAATCACTCCCCCTACTGTCCCCACCACCACCCTCACCCAGCACATCCCCAGCCCCGCAAAACAGCACTTTTTATTATGGTACAGCAGGCTGCCCGTCGACATCTCTCTTGCCTCCCACACACTTTTTTTCCAACTGAAGCTTTGATTTATAAGGGAGAGAGAGAGAGAGAGAGAGAAAAAGAAGTGTAGCAACTGTGAGGTTAAATATAGAGATAGAGGGGAGGGGAAGAAAGAGAAAAGAAAGAAAGAAAGAAAAAAAGAAAGAAAGAAAGAAAGGATATTACCCTGAGAAAATGTCAGATAATGGCTTATTTCTGTGAGACGCTGCTTTGTTTTTACTGCAGTGAAATCTAAAATATATATATTACACAGCACAGAACAGAAGTCCTATTCAAAAGAACACTTTCATAAACGAGTACAAATAATAACAATTAGTCCAAAGCAAAACTCCAAGCGAGCTACGCTCCAAAGACAATGACAACCTGAAGAGAGAATGGCCCTGACAGTAGCAGGTCCTCAGCATGGGATTTGCATGAAATTATCAGCCACATGACCCTTTCAAATCATTCCTGACATTTTTGAAGGGGTAAAAGCACGTCAGAACAAGACATCAGTAAACTTCCTTCGTTTCTACAAAGCTGCCATGCCACATTCCAACAGCTTTGTCTTTGCCCCTCTCACACCACATCTAAACCATTTCTCATCGCTCCTCTTTCCCAAGTAACACTATCTGCAAATCTATCCTGGTACAGAACATCTTCGCTTATGGTGCTTAAAGTTCCACTACTGATGGGGTAGAGGTAGAGGTGGAGGACAATGCTTTCCTCTCTGCGATAGAGAACAGCAGTGGCTGCATTCACATACTCACATTAGACATTAGCAGGATTTACATTCACCTGTCAAGTAAACTGTCAGTGTAATTAAATCACATTCAGTGGGCTATATAAAGTAATTAACCTGGGTGGACAACTGATGTCTCAAATGTCTCAATTTGGCTTTATAATCCTCCTACTCTACCTCTCTGCTTCTCTCTCTCTCTCTCTCTCTCTCTCTCTCTTTCTATCCACAGGCTTTAGCCTCTGCTCAATGTAACATCAATGATTTGAAAGAAATGACCATTACAAATTAATGTAAGGTTGCTTTTCATACTCCATAAAACCACTGGGATAATGTGTCCACCATCTAGGCAAATAGCCACCGGATCAGTAGATTGGCTGGGGGGATGGAGGGGGGCACTGGACAGGAGAGGTGGAGTAGGGAGAGCCACTCGAGGGAGGAGGGGATGGCTGTGTGTGGAAACAGGGGTTGGGGAATACTGGACAATTGAGCTAATAAGGTAAGCTCATTAAGATGGTAAGGAACAATGGCTCATTCTTGTATTTCATTTCAATTCATGATGATGTTCAGTTGTTGCTGAAAGCTTATGATATCGTGTCTGCAATGAGTGTGTGTGTATGTGTGTCAGTGAGTGAATGAGTGTGTGTGTCTTTCTGTGATTCCTTCTCTATCTCTTAGTCACAGATGTCCACATATTCAGTGAACACACAAAATCTCAAATTAAGCTTTCATTCATGGGGCCTAGCCTTTCATGTGCTGGCTATTTCACTCCACATTGTATTGTTGTTGTGTATGTTCTACATGTGCATTTGTGTGTGTGTGTGTGTCGACATGGCAACTGGGGAGTCTGAACCAATAACCAGAGACAGAGGCTTTCAGTATGCAAACATGGAGATCCATTCTATTAGCAGTGCAACAGAGCTCTCGGCCTGCACCTGCCTCATTTGATTGGCAAATGAGCACCTCGGCACTCGCCTTGGCCATTGCAAGGTTGTGACTGGTGTTCACGGTAATGAGGAGTCCATCTGGAAACCCTCGAAATGATTTTGAACTTCAAACGTCATCACAAAGGGACTGAGCAAGACATAGAAGATAGGGTAGATGTCATGCAAGTCAACACCTGTTAGAACCAGGATGTTGCATGACTCTGATAAAAAAAAGAGTATTCTCAGGGAATGTGCACACACAAATGCATACATTAAGTTTAAAAAAGCACCAGTTCCCCTGCCATTTGAACAGGTAACAAGGCTCTCAGTTGTCACAATATATCATTTTGTTTCATTTTATTGGAATCCTTTTCAGGGTCCATCAGCACCTCTTTGCTCAGACTCTGCTCCATTTCTCCAGCTCAGCAAAACAGACCTTAATCTTCTCAGTGTATCTGATGGACCAAACAGACCTTAATCTTCTCATTGTATCTGATGGACCAAACGTGCCCTGCTTGTCTTTCAGAGCCAGCTGGCAAAGTACAGGCCTGTCTAAGGATCTGGGATCTTAAGAAAGGTGCAAGAGCCCATTTAAGGACTTCAGTCTTCTTTTACTGTCCAATGAAATAAACACGTTGAGCGGGACAACATCTGCGTTCACTATAATCTTGTTAGTGTGCACAAAAATGTGGGGAATCCATTGATAATCCGTCAATAAATGGTCCTTTGAAGCTAAACTGCAACACTGAAGGCCTGGAAGCTGAACAAAAAAATACAATCCAATGCAAAGTTTATCTCCTACTCTAACTCTAGAGCTCCCAGTTAATGAGCCTGGTATGCATATCATGGAAGTGACAGACCTTAGAGTAGAACAAGGAAGGGTGGAGGGTAACAAGAGAGCTGGAAAAGAAGAAAAATGACAGAGAAAGAGAGAGAAAGAGACAGAGAGAGAGGAGGTGGAGGAGGAAGAGGAGAAGGAGGAGGAGGAGGAAGGGCATTGATGGAGTCCCCAGCGTCTCTACTCACCTTTAGGTCGCGATGGACCACGCCCATCTGGTGGCAGTGGAGCACAGCCTCTAGGATCTGCTGAATGCAATGACTGCATGCAAACAGCAGGGGGTGTGGGTTAGTGACAAGCTCACACTCACTGTCTGTGTGCGCTCATTGAGACGAGAGAGAGAGCGAGAGAGACAGAGAGAGAGAGAGAGCGAGCGCTCCACTGAGGTGGCAGCCGCCTGGCAGTGGTGATGGTGGTTATCAGGGAAATAGAACTGTCCTCATTCTACAATAAAGGCTGTTGCTAGGATTGCCAATTTAGCCCATCCATACAGTATGGATTGGAATACCCGTACATAATTTTCATGTTAAAAAAAGACTTAGTATTCTTCATTCAATGTGATTAAAACTGTATTTTTTGTGCATTACTTCTTGTTTACTTGTTACAGTGATTAAGGATAAGTGCAATCACTGAAATGAGCTTGAAAAGGGCTGGAACAATTTTAGTCTCTAGGCGCTTGTGTGTGTGTGTGTGTGTGTGTGTGTGTGTGTGTCTATGACCAGTATAATCCACTGGGAGAAGGGGCTCCCCTCCCACGCCACCATCACCCCTCAGCAGCATGCCGTCCCCCAGGCCCTCTGCTCTGCTCTCCCCAAGGGCTCAAAACAGAAGTGGTGTTTACTCAGCAGCCTCCTGTGGGCCTGACTCCAGGGGCACAAGAGTCATTGGGAGATGGGGGGGTGTGTTTGGGGTGAGAGGGAGCAGTTGAGCGGGTGACATGAGGTGGAGGGAGGGAGGGAGGGAGGGGGGTGCTCTATCTCCCCACCTTCCATTCCCATCCTGCCATCACCCCACCACACCACCTCCCCAACCCCCCTTGAATGATGCACCCCTAAAGCAGGCGGCAAGAGAGAAAGATGCTGCATGCACATCGCCGCGGCTCCTGGGGATTTGTGGGGGATTGTGATTATCAGGTTCTACTGCATCCATCAGCTCTCCAGGACCACTCAGCATGCTTCACCTCCGGCCACCACAGACAGCGTGGTGGAGGCATCACTAGCTCCTGAGTGGGTGGGGGCATCAAGTCTGAGGTCAAGGGGGGGAATTAACATGACCGAGAGGGACGGAGGGAAGGTGGGAGTTCGGGCCGGCGAGGAGGGCAAGGAGGAGGAGGAGAAGGAAGGGGGGTGTCAATTGTTAATTGTTGTGTCCAGGTGTGGCTAGCCACATGTTCACGTGTCGACCCTGGCACGAGTACTAACCTTCAGATCTCTGTGTACTATGCCATTTTGGTGACAATGATTTACACTTTCTAGAATCTGCTGTATGCAGTGACTGTGGAGAAACAAGGCCAGAGGCAACAGAGGGAAGGACAAAGGAAAAGAGAGAGAGAGAGAGAGAGAGAGAAAGAGAGAGGCACAGAAAGAGAGGTAGAGAGAGACAGAGCAAGAGAGAAAGGGAGTCCAGCCACAAGACAGAAAACAAGACAGGTAAATAAAAAGACAAAAACGACACAAACTGATCCCCAAAAATCTAATTGAAAAGCCATTTACAATTACTTTGCTTAAGCTCTTTTGTTCTTTTATTTCAATGGAAGAACTTAATGTTAATTTACTGTGTATCACAATGCTTTCAGTAATAATGTTAGTCATTTCCAGCCCGAAGAAGCTTAAAGAGAAGTGACTGCATATATTTCCTTCTGACTGGATATGAGCAGTGTTGACACAGTCCAAATACTGACAAGTAGATGACAAGTGTCCTTCAGACACAACATAAAACAAAACATCAGATCTCAGAACTCAGCTCCAATGAAAAAGCAAAAAAGGCACAAGTTAAACAAGTTAAAGCAACAAGATTTAATAAATGTATATGTTAGTTATAAATAAGGAATTGAGACAGTTAAAGGTGAACAAATCTGGATACTCAAAGTTTACTTATTGAGGGCAATAAAAGCCAAACAGCCTAATGAGTCGACATCTGAATCTGAGTTGCTCAGCTGTGGCGTGACATGATTCTGTGGACAGCACTGACCTGGCATCAGCTTCACTGTAGTACTCTCTGGCCACAATGTCCTCAAACAGCTCTCCTCCGGTGACTCTGGAAATGTGGAGGGGAAAATGAGACAGTTCAATTCCAGGCTTCAACTTTCACCCAGCCACAGGAAACCTGGGCAGCAAGAGCAATTAGTGGTCTAAATTTGCAGCGCAGGAATCGGCACTGAAGGGGCGGTGTTACACAAGGACAGGCTCTGTGCTCGCAAAAATATGGAATTAAAAAATAGGTTAAAAAAAAGGAGTCTGAAATGCAAAATGGCCAAAGTAATGCACATAAGGCAGGACAGCATAGTGGTTTGACAGCATTCATACCCGACTGCTTTTCTCTCCCTGATAAAAGTGCATTATGTCACACACTATGCTCATTCTAATGGTTCATAGGGCACAGAATAGAACATTTAATACCAACAAAAAATGCACTGCCTATGTACTGTTCACAACATAGAGCTATACATATTACTAATGCTAAATAAAAAGGTTTTCAATGAACTGCAGCACACTGCAATTGGCAAGTTTCTTACCTGTAGGCTAAAATCACAGATCTAAGATCTGTGAGGGAGTGGTGTTAAAAAAACAACTTGTTAGTGATGACTTAAATAAAGTATGCTACTTAGTAAAATGATCCCAGCTTGTAGAGAGGTTCAGTCAGGTGTGAGATGAGTACAGCCTGCAGTGCCTCTCTTCATTGCCACTATTTAATGGCTGTTTATTCAGTCTTTCTCACTCTGGCCTCTGGGGATCAGTAGAGTGGAGTAAGGCCTCAAACAGGGAAAGCACATTCCACAGCCCAATCAGAGGATGCCCAAACATCACTATTTGTGACTGCAATGTTTTATTTGGCCTGCAAGGATATATAAATGCATACATTGCATTTTGCATTTTCTACTTAAAATAATACGGGTTTTATGTGAAAACCCAAATTACAGGCAAGCGGTGCAGTTTTCAAGCATCTTGAAGTTTTAAAGCCTTTAAAACCTGCATGCATTTTCTGCAATGGACTTTAAATATCACATCTTTGTTGTCTCGCTGTTCATCCCAAAGTCTTAAGTGCTGTACTCTTCTGATTCACACACTGAGGTTTCCAGACAGGTCATGTGAAACTGGGCATTAGCCAAGTCAGGTGGCCCCAAGAGGCATAGCTATCTCTAGCAATAATCTTAATATTAAAAGGAGGGCAGTAGATCAAGGAATGAACATCAGTGCACTTTATTTCTGCACACTCTCCCATTCCAGAAGAGTCACTGCACAGGACCATTCACATCAGTTTACTCAATTACCTTTCCTCAAGCTCTTGGTACTTCACAACAGTGAGGAGTTGAACGTTAATCACTCCAGTCAACCAGTGATCTCCTTACTGGTGAGCACACCTCTCATGTTCAATGCAGAGAGAATCAAAGAGAATCAGTCTTATTGGCCAAGTGTATTTACACTCACAAGGTATTTGGTCTTGGCATTTGTCCTAATTGAGATTTAGAGAATGACAGGGAGATTCAGACAGACTGGCTATATGGATGGGAACACAAATGCAGCGCATGAGTGGATAGTGAGAAAGGCAGACAATAAATGAGAGAAATTAAGCTCTCAGAAAAGCACTTGTGATCATTCACATGGAATGAGCATGAAGAGAGGACAAAAACAGTGGATAAGTGTGATGCCACGAATGTGATGACACATTCCACTTTGTTGACAAAGAGAAGCCTGCAACAATTACAACACAGTCGCTGGCAGCATAGAGGCCTTGGCAATTTGGCCAATTCTATTGAAGGGCAGGCAAGCAGGTGTTATGGCATTGTGTCATACTGAGTCTGTTTGATTCCAGACGCTAAGCAATCCAACAGATGATGAAACCCTCTCAATCTTGGACATCTTTTCACAGTCCTGGAGCTTTTATCGATTGGCTAAGTGAGTGCATGATGCACTCCCTTAGTTAATTAGGAAGGGGAAGAGATTAGGGCTCCTGGGAGAATAAGCTTAGTGTTGGAGAAGCAGACTGAGTGAGAAGAGTGCAGTCAGCCCCCCCTCAAACACAGACACACACACACACTCAGCTTTGACCAAGACGGCCTTCATGGATAAGAGAGGCTCAGAAACTGTTGGCACTTTAAGTGATAAAATGGCTGCAGTGCAATAGCCTTTGGGCCTTCCATAAAAAGCCAATTGACAAAGATAGAGAATGAGAGAGAGAAATGAGAGTGAGAGAGAGAGAGATGAAGAGAGATGGTGAGAGGGAGAGAGAAATGAGAGTGAGAGAGAGAGAGATGAAGAGAGATGGTGAGTGGGAGAGAAATGAAGAGAGAAATGAGAGTGAGAGAAAGAGAGATGAAGAGAGATGGTGAGAGGGAGAGAGAAATGAAGAGAGTCCAGACCAGAGGGCAGTCTGTCGACTCTCCCCCCTGCGCTCGGCCAAGTGTCACTATTCACAGAGTGGTGACTCATGCTCTTGCATATTCACAACTTCCCACTCGGCTCTTGGTGGCAGCAGGCTTTTTAGAGAGGAAAAAAAGAGATCTGCGTATCTGATGGGCGGGCTGCCCAGGTACACCCAATTACAAAGTACAGAAATATTACCTGCCTTGCACTTCCCCTCGACCACAGTGGTGCCTTACCGTTCAACACGCAGAGCGAGGGGAGGAATTTTTGACATTCAGTAAGTGCAGGAAGAAGTTTTCTTTGCGCTATGAACCTGTACAATATGCTGTCAATTATGGTATTCGGACTGACCTTTTCACAAGTCACATTTTATTCTCTCTTATACTTAGTTTGGACGGCTTTGAAATCTGTTACGCTGGCAACAGTATTTTTTTATCCAAAATGCATTCAAAGCTTGATGTAAGATAATAACACACAAGACAAATAAAAAAAATATATAAAGTGGATGCTGTAGACAGGTAAACAGATGTTTTAAGTGTAACCAGTCAGTCCCCACCCATCCACCCCCCTCCACCCCCTTCCACCCCTCAGCAAAGTACAGTACACGCTTTAGAGGAGACGGACGTCAGACAGACAGACAGACAGACAGACAGACAGACGGACAGACGGACCAACGCACAGCTGAACGGCGGAGAAAATGTGGTGGAGCTGACAGCTGCAGCTGCTGGCGAAGGAAAGTAATTAGCATGAAGCCCACTCACCTCATCACTGTCATACTAAACACAAACACCTGCCTTTGATTTGATACCTCATTTAAAGCGTGGATGGGGGAAGGGTGGTGATGCTGAAGGTGTTGGGAGTCTGTGAGGCAACACTGCAGGTACTACATATGTTGTTGTTTTTATCTCCATGTTTTTCATTGCATTTATTCAAGGACCCAGCTTGGATGAGTTTTTATTGTACCATATATGTTTGCATGTACCATGTATGTGTCAAGGATGGGGGTTTGTTGATGAATAGTGTGTATCGGTGTGATGCTGAATCCATCAATCTCTCTCCCTCTGTCTGTCTCTCTCTGTCTCTCACACACACACACACACACACACACACACACACACACAACACTATATCTGTACAGAACCAGTGTAATGATTCTGTATAATGAATGTCAAAAGCTTAGATGCTCACAGCAACGAATCCCATTAGAGACCTCTGCTGTCAAAGTTCAAAAGTCAGCCAGCAATACAGGGAGAACATGGGGCGTCAAGGTGATGAATACATCCTTCAGGGACACGACAGGGGAAAGAGACACCACTAATGGTCTCACACCATCACCTCTGCCCGTCTCTCTCCCCTCCCTAGCAAATACGTGGATTGAAACGGAACATCATATGCTGAGATGTCTTTTGACTCCGGCACACAGCACAGTCCCCACACCTGCACAGCCTATGTGTACTGGCAGACAAGTTAGGTCCAGACTGGTAGACTGACTGTTCAGTCTGTTGGTCACAATGTGCTTGTATGTGGTAAAAAGTGTGAGACTACAGGTTTCAGATCCAATATAACAAATTTAGACATGAAGAAATGAAGAGATGCCCCCAAACATTGATGATCCTTTGACTGCTATGATGGACTGCTACCCAGAGGGGAATGTGGGCACTGATTAAGTGTGCCCTAAAAGCCCTGGGGAACTTGGTCAATTATTGGTAGAAAAAGGTATTGGTGGAAAAAGAACTGACCAGATACATCAACCAGAGACAGTAGATTGAGACCAACTCTACTGACAACATTCACAATCAAAAGACAACTGGAATGAGTTGACAATAAGTACATGTGGCCATTCCATACACAAGTGCGATAGGCAACTCATTTTAAGTTTGATCAATAGCTTCTAAAAGGGGAAAGTTGATAGTTTTTAAAATATCTAATATATAAACTCGGATGAAAAACATTCATTATAGTGCTATGTCTTATGCTCATCTCACCCTGAAAAGACTCCACTCACAAAGATGTTTTGTTATCTCTTAACAGCAAAAAAGGGAGTTTTTCCCAATATCTGTGGAGTGTATGGAGCTTTTGGCTGAGAACAATCCTTTAAGTCAGGGGTGTCAAACTCATTTTTGTCACAGGCCACATGAGCATTATGCTTTTCCTTAGAGGGACGCCATACCTCGTCTACATGTGTGACTACCAACTGTCTGGTGAAAAAATGCACATCTCCTCATGTTCATCACCAGCACAGTCCTACTGCGTCTGTATTCAGACTTCCTCACCACTTCATTATGTCTTCATTTCCATCGATAAGCAGTTCCACGATGCACCTCATAGATGAGTTCAATAGTGACATATCGCGCATGTGGAACTGCCAGTATTGCGTTGCAGAATAATTATTTTGTGAATCGTTAAAATTATTTTCAAGCAGATCACATAGCTACAATTCTTTTTAAGCTTTTTGAATGGGGCCGCATTAAATGTGAAGGGCCAGATACGGCCCCCAGACTGTATGTTTGACAACACCGGTTTAAGTGGATCAAACAACAATGACGACACCCACAACAATGATGATGATGACGACAACAACAACAACAACAACATCATACAGTTTGGAGTGGGAGTTGTGGGAGTTTGTTTGTAAAGATGAAAGGAAACATTACTTACAAGTCAAAGACAAGGTAGTGGAATCCTTCCTCAGATATGCTGTCATGAAGCCGCACTTGCGAATGAACAGAGAGAGAGGCAGGAGAGGGGGAGAAGAGAGGGAGAAGAAGAGGGAAGAAAAAATTATCAGAAATCAACCCATCACATATCAATCCATCTATATTTTGGCAGGAGACTATTTATTGACAAGGTTGAGTGTGCTATGAGCAAATTTATTTGTGTGTGTGTGTGTTTGTGTGTCTGTGTGTGTGAGAGAGAGAGAGAGACAGAGAGAAAAACAGACCAAATTAATATGTGATAGACAAGCAAAAGTTTGAGATCAAAAGAAAAACTCATCTATTCTTGATATTATCCTTTTCAGAGGGACTATTGCCTCCCTTTGACCCTGTTCTCACAGCACTTGAGATGACTTCTTAAAAATAAAGCTGAAGTAACATCTCCTCCATCCAGTGCCTGAGTTTACTACCCAGAGCAGAATACTAGGGCACATCAGCACAGGGTTGGTCACCACAGAGTGAGGTGCAATGTCTCAAATGGGTGATGCAGTGCAATTTATGCACAAGTGTGAAAACCAACTTCCTCCTTCTGCAGGAGTGCAAGATGGTGAATTTGGCAATGAAAATCCAAACCCTTATTTTTGTTTCTTGTTTTTTACAGATGACCACACAAAAAGTTTTTTTTTTGGGGGGGGGGGGCCTGTTCCTTTCCATTCACCCATAAGACATACAAGACATGTTTCCACCCCATTTTTTAATGTGGACTTTCAACGCTCATAGATGGAAATCCCAAGTGGAAACAGCTGTTCACAACTCCTCCCTTGATTAGGAGAGTATTCATTTTTAATTAGCATAACACAGGGAATGGAAACACACACACACACACACACACACACACACACACACAGGCTCTCATTTCCTTCAGCCAAATGCTCAAGCTGTGCTTTAAAAATGTGAACGTGTTGGATGGAAACCCATATAAAAGGCCATGTGTCCTATACAATAGCCAACCTACAGTCTCTAGTGGTCTGATTCATCTTTGGAGGGGAGAGATAAAGGGAGAGGGATAGGGCTAGGGGGCAGGGGTTGCTCCACGGAACTGGCCCCTTTCATTCAGTCTCTCTCAGCGCTGAGTGACAGCCAGTGTCAGCAGGAGCACTTTGGACTGATGGCAGCCAGCACCTCTTAAACTAGAGATGGCAACATTAACATTAAGACCTCAGAGGACACAAGCATGTGTGTTTGTCTGTGTGTTTGTCTTTGTGTATGTCCGTGCGTGCGTGTTTTTTTTTCCTGTGCATTTGTGTGTTCCTTCAACACAGAACAGATGTTTACCAGATAAACTGATAACCCATGAAATCCAAGAGATAAATGAGATGGTGTGACCCTTTCTCAGAAATGAGAAACACAGGCAGGAGCTAACAGAGGGCAAAGGTGTCATTCCCTTTCCTATCAGGACAGCACACAACCCCATCTAAGTGGCGTTTACCTTCCTGCTTTCAGAGACAAACGAAATCTTCAGTGGATGGAGCTGTGACCACACAAATCATGTGTTGTCAACAACACACAACTAAAGACATCATCGCTATGACAGGCATGCAGTTGAGCTCTCACTTTCTTAATGACAGGGCGTTGTTCAGCTGCTTCAAATGGACATAATCTTAAAAGCTACTTGTTCTTGAAGCTAATCTAGTACGTGTGTGTTTGTGTGTGTGTGTGTGTGTGTGTGTGTGTGTGTGTGTCATGACCTGCTCCCTAGCCACTTAAAGGCTCTGTTCAAATGGCTTTAGCATTTGAAATGCGCAAGAAATGCACCATGGAAACTGTGGCATGTCTGACCGCATGTTTGCCTGTTTCTAGTCGGAGTTGTGAGCGCGTATGTAAAACAGGCTCTGAGGGTTCAGCTGCGCTGGCTCATTCTCTCTGTTTATCATCTCCCAAAATGGGGAGTGAAGTGGGCTGGAGGCGACATGGCCGCTCTTTTCCATGCCTGTAAAAGAGATCCAGGAGCCCACAAACAGCATTTTACTGCACCACACTGTAAATCACTTGTGCAAAGCCTTCACACACACACCCCTTCCTCACCATTCCCCCTCCAATAAAAGATGGAGTCGTATTTGCATTACTTTGTGTAACATTTAATGGGGCCTGCTGTTTGATTCGGTCCACTAACAGTGGCTGATGGGCAGTGGCTGGGTTATGGAATGGTTGAAGGTCACTGTGTGCTACACCCATTCACACACACACAAAATGAGGATGACACACACACGCCTCAGAGGAGGAGGTGGTGGTGTTGGTGGTGTAGAGGGTGAAAGGAGAGAGGGCAACACACACACTACAGTCATTATATTCAAAGGGTTTTCCCTTGGCTAAATAGGCTGTCACCACTAATCTGAGTACTGACAATCTAATTAGTTCCAAACTCACAATTTTGTGGTTCTACTCATCCATGTAAAATTTATCTGTCTCTGTACTATTCCATATATATATATATATATATATGGATATATACTATATCCATGAATCTTCCTAGATATCACAGGAGAGTGAGCAGACTGCTCCATCCATTTGGCTCTGGCAAACAGTGACCCTGACAAACAGCAGTTTTGGCATCTCATTTGATCCAGTTTCAGAAAGTGCCGTCTTATATTTCCATCTTGTTTTCCCTCGCTCTATTGACGCTTTTTTTACTGGTTTTCCCTCGCTCTCTTGTCGTTTTCTCACTCGTTTTCCCTTGTTCTTTTGTCGTTCGCAGCTCTTTTCCCCTCACTCTGTACTTTCTCCATCTCTCACACTGTGAAGCTGTGTCATTAGAACGGTGTTAATTACAGGTCCCTCTCTCCCACGCTTGTCTGCCACCGACCTCCAAGCTTACCCATGAGCCTTTGCTAAAATGTCGCTAAGCAGCCAAGGGGGTGCAGTGGTAAGGTACCCCCATCCTCCACCTCATCTTACACCCTAACCTCCAACTCAAACCCCCAGCTCACATCTGTAATAACAAGGAGCTTTATTGTCAGGCATGCTCTGTGCCATTTCAAACAAAGCCTATTTAATGTGGGGATGACGTCCGTCTGTGTGAGTGTGCGTGTGTCTGTGTGTGTTGGGGGGATGGATGCTTGCTAAATTTGCACAGTAGTTGCGAGAGACACCTCTGCAGTTGTACCAATCATGGAGGGCAGAGCCTGTAAACAAGACTGCAGACAAAGAAACGTGGAATACTGACACAGAGAACAAACATGAATATCAAGACCAACACAGTTAACAAATCAACCCCATGCTGGGCAATAGCAATCATATAATGGGACTTCCAAGAGAGGTGGAGTCACATTCTATGGAAATACAGACAGTACTTGATGTGGATATGCCAGTGTCCAATAGATGGTGAACACAGTCCCATTCTATACTGCTGTAGGGCGTGTGAGTGCATGGTGACACGCCCTGGATTAAAACTGCCACCTTTCACACTTCGACGCAGCACGCCCTGCTCCAGCTCTGGGCTGCAGCACTGTACTGGGCTGGGTTCTGCTGGATGGTTTAGAGTTTTCTGAATTGTCCCAGGGAAATCAAGCTGTGGATAACACTACTAATATAAAGCAATAGCAAATGTGGTTTTGGACAGCACAGACACCGAGACGAGCTATTTTTAGACTGCATGTGAAATTGAATGTGTTTCTGTTGTGCATGGTGGGCAGGTAGAAGTGTAAAAATGGGTTAAGGACTCAATGGATCAGCGTTGATGATTATTTGCTTTTCTATTTCACTCTTGTTTACACAGCAAATTTAGCATGTATGCAATATGTGTATGTATGAGCACACAGCGGAGTCAAGGTTGTGGACTGTGGAGTATGTGTGTTTGGTCGGTGTGTGTGTGGGTGGGGGCTGAAGGGTGTATAAGGAGGGGGAAGTCCACAGCGGTACTCACCGATGTTGGGATGCTTCAGCAGGCGACAGATGCGAGCCTCCCTTTCCAGCTTCTGATGATCTGCAGGGACGGGGCGAGAGAGAGGAGGAGCCATGGTCAGGATGAGATCACACATCAGCCCCGTAACGGGGCCTAACAACTGTTACTGTACGTATACGAGCAAGATTAGAAATCTTTGATTTGTTTCTTACTAAATCTACGGTTGATTATATTTTCACTAAGTGTGAAACCTATTCCCCAAGAATAACAGCGACTGGTTCTTGCAAAAAAATTTACTTAAATGAGATTTCTGGCTATATAACTTTATAAACACTTTGTAATTACTTTATGATAAAAGTGTTGACACAGATGGCAAAAAAATCAATGAGTCCTTTTCTATCTGACAAATTATAAACACATAAGGGAACAGAAAAACAGCAGGTCAGACTACTGCATGGGAAAAATTTGCTAATTCACACTCTCCTACAACAGAGTGACAGTTTGAAATAAAATTAGGTAAATAAACACATAAATGAAATTACCCACTTTGAAGGTTCAGCCACACACTCTGTGTTTGCTATCTCCATATTCATGATGTCACAAACACACAAGTGAATAATGCATATCATGATGCATTTACTTTTGCCGTGTCCAAATGAGCAGAACGCTGCCACTCAGAGGGCAGGAAATAATGATTGGAGGGAGTGAGTGAGTGTAAACAGCGAGAGTGCTTCAGAACAGCATGTTCGTGGAGGGCAGAGTCAATTATTCAGGCTGAGGTGGGAGACTGATGTGGGACAGAAGGGTGTGTGACTGAAGCAAGTATGTGTGATGTGTGGTGTGTGTGTGTACCTTTTTACTTTAGTGTTAGGACATATCTCATCTGTTGTGCACTGTTTTTGTTCACTGTGGGATAGCAAGAAACATGCTTTCGATTCTTCTGTATTACTGGTACATGTGAAGAAACTGACAATAAAGCCAACTTTGTACTTTTGCACTTTGTACTTTTGCACTTTGTACTTTTGTGTGTGGTGGTGCCAATACCCCATCCCAAGGGCTGCATTTGAGTGGGCCCATGAATTTTCCAACTGTCAATCAAACACACCATCTGTCAATCACTTACGTTGCCTTTTCAAAGTTAGTTTGGAATAACGCCCTGCCTACAGAGGTAACTTCAGTTTCTTCAGAGTTCATGTTTGAGAGGCGTTTTAGTTGTCACTCTCTGTAGATGTAACAGAGTTTAGGATTAAGTGAGGCAAAGAGAGACGTGCTTCAATTCTCTTCAATATTGTAGAACGCACTTCCAATTCCTCCATGTCCCAATTAGTTTTTACATAAAAAGGAAAGAAACATACGTGAATTATTTATATCTAGTAGGTCTCACAGACAGGTTGTGAAATATTCACAGTGTACTGTAAGTATTTCATGAAGCTCATACTGTTTGTTTTGTCACAGTGTGCACTCTATTGCCCCTACAGAGGTTGTTCTCTGCTAGAACAGAGAACTTCTCCAGCCCAGCTCAAAGTGTCCCCACACTGGTTTTATTCGGAAAGTATAAGAGACACTTCCATGTGCGCTGACTCTTTGCATCCATACATGATTTGTTTGGTCACAATAAGCACACTCGACAGCCCTTGGGACTGGGCATCCTGGGGTCACCTTGGATCTCCAGTGGCTTTTCTGCACTGCTGCAGTCTGGGAGATCCCAGTGGTGCTAGGAGCAGAGAGCGGCAGCCGGCTCTTCACCTTTACGCTGCCATTGCCTCCTGGTTAATTAATGTCTGCTGCTGCTCTCTCTCTCTCTCTCTCTCTCTGTGTCTACATGAGTCTTCCCATCCATCTCTCCCTCTGTGCATCTGTCTGTTCACCTGTTCTCTCTCTCTGCTTCTCTAGGCCTCTCTGTCTCGCTTGCATCCAGCTGGCATTAATCAGACATATCAGCTCATTTCATTTATCAAAGATTCATGGATTCAAAGATTAGAAGGGAGACATTTTAGTGCATACATTTCTCTGAGCAGAATGTAATAGTATACTCTACAACATATTTGCCCTCATCTTCCATGTTTTGTTCCATGTGTAGTGTATGTTTTTTGATGCACCACTTCAGATATACTCACAAGCAACTTCCTTCATTCCTCCATTTAGAGAAACAAACCACTTTGGTAATTAGACAGTTAGTCTCGGGTGCTTTCTGGAACAGACCAACTGCTCTCAATGTAGAGCAGAGATAACTTCAGGGGCTTAAGGTTTAAGTCCCATGGAGTTTGGGCTACAAGTGCACCTGCTATTTTCACTACGCTGGGAGGTTCTAAATCATATTCATGTATCCATACAAGGACAAATGCATTGCATCTAAAGCAAAAGAGAAGCTCAAGGTGCTGAAATCACAACAGCTGCACAGTAAACTCAAGTCAAAATGGAGAGGATTTATTCTGTCCCCCTCATCTTCCCATCCACTCATCTAACCCTCCAATCAAATCTATTCTCTTAGAGGTGCAACCCTAGATGGACCACTCAGAGGTGGCATTCACACCCCCTTGGGATCAGGGCTTTGTCTATCTTGCGGGGTATTTCCCAGGCAATGCATTTGAGGCCTCAGCTCCTAATCTCTGACGTAACAGGATTTAAAGGGAGGCATATGAGTGGTCTTGATGTGGTTGCCAATGGTCGGTCTCTCTGATTTCCATCTACCATTACACAACCCCATTAGAGCATCTTAAACACAAGATTTGCACTATTGGGGGGGAAATTTAATTTCAATAAATGCACAACGCAGTGACAGTGCAAATGTAAAGCCTCTCAGCACATGGATTAAATCCAGTGACCTCTTTACCTGCACTAGATTACAACACTATGGGCCACTTCACTTCATCCACCATCACCGTCAGGCTTTGCATTACACCAACCTGTAAGTACAGTCAGTAGACAGTGGACCAGTAGCCTAATGCCCACTAGCAGATCCATCAACACCAGGGGTCTACAACATGTAGCACGCTACCTGTTTAAAAGTAGCTCTCCAAACAGTCAAAGAAAATGTAGCCTAAATACATCTCATACATTGTCACGAAAGGTATTAAGCCTGTTAAAATCTTTATGAAATCAAATTCAAAGATCCTACCCTGTCTGGTTGCCTACAAAAAGTTTTTTTTTTTTTCCCAGATCAGAAAGTGTTTTTCTCTCCACAAATTCAGATGACACTTTAGATCAGTGTTTGCACTGTGCTGTAAGTGTGTAAGAATGTAACTTATCTCCAGGACTCAATAATACCAATGTAAAATAGTAGCTCTCGAACACATTGATTTGACAGAGTAGCTCACAGAGGAGAAAAGGCTGGAGATCTTTGATCAATCACAATAATGGCTCTGCAATAAAAATCATTCAGAGACCTACCCTTAAAAATAACCTTAGCAACATATCAAACACTCATAATTGGAAGGCAGGTGTATCAAAGAAGTGCGCTATCAGTGAATGTCACACACACACACACACACACACACACCACACACACACACACACACACACACACTTACACAGCTGGCACCATTTTAAGAGTCATGGGGGTTCCTCCCTCTTATCTCTTTACCTCTCTGCCTCGCAGTGGTAAATTTGCCATTTAAATCTAGATCTAACAGATAAAACACACACACTTCAAAACGAGGTGTTTCGACACCGAGCTGCTGACCCAATTCATGCCAGTCCCCTGCGAGAGTCAGAGAATGCCATCAGGCTGCCGGAAATGGGGGCAGCTATTTTCAATGCAATCAAGCTGACCCCCTCCACAC
The DNA here is from genome assembly GCA_015244755.2 of Tenualosa ilisha. Lineage (NCBI taxonomy): Eukaryota > Metazoa > Chordata > Actinopteri > Clupeiformes > Clupeidae > Tenualosa > Tenualosa ilisha. The sequence goes on along the minus strand of PYXC01000091.1, from coordinate 225,585 downwards.
ACACACCCACACACACACACACACACACACACTCCTTTCCATCACTCTCTCGTTCTCTTCATCAGTCCCTCTTCTCATCACTCCAGTGCGAGGCCAATCATGTGCACTGATAAACTAGTCAGTGCCAATGGGCAACCCTACACACAAAAGCATTGGCTGAATATATCTGCATAGTGCTCACCAGTATGGTCTATCTTAATTTGCCTTTAACAGACTTGTACATTTCTAAGAGAGCTGTTTAAAAATATTTTAGCCTATATCTTCTGTTTTCCACTATGAAATCACATTGTATAAAAATATTGTGTCGTGGCACGCAAATCCAAAAGAACACTTTAGGGCATCCTTCTTCACATCACATCTCATTCTAAACAACTGCACCACATTTCAGATGTGAGGCAATTATTCTCACACAAAGCAGACAGCTTGGCGTTCTCTTCCTTCCACTCTCCTGACTGATGAGATGCAAAATGGTCATGTGCACTGAGTAGCAGAAAACAGCAAGCGAGGAAGAGGAGGGAGAGGAGAGAGGGAGGGAGAAGAGGAGGAAGAAAGAGAGAGAAAAATGAGTGTTGGTCCAGACTCTTCACAGACTGGAGGCTCTCTCCCTCATTAGGACACATCTCACTCAGGAGACACACAATGTGTGTGTGTGTGTGTGTGTGTGTGTGTGTGTGTGTGTGTGTGTGTGTGCCCACGTGTGTGTGTGTGTGTGCGTGTGTGTGTGTGCGCCCGTGTGTGTGTGTGCGCCCGTGTGTGTGTGTGTGTGTGTGTGTGTGTGTGTGTGTGTGTATGTGCTCAAGCATGTTCAAATGAAATTTTGCAACAGCCTAATTCTATAATAGCGTCTATTAAATAGCCATTCTACTGGAGCCTTCCTGATGTCTGTCTATTTCTCTCCAATTAGATGGCCAATAAGCCAGTCAATATTTATTGTGAGGGACAAACACTAGAATCAGCAGGGCACGGGGCTCAGCGGCTCAGGCTGCCAACAGAGAGGCTGAATCCTAGCACAGCCACTTGAGATCCAGGCCCAAGTAACTTGAGTCACTTGTGGGATGGTGGTGGCGCAGGTGGTAGAGGTGCCATTCGGCAACTGGAGGGTTGCAGGTTTGAGCCCCAACCTGCCTGTCCCCATCAAAGTGTCCTTGAGCAAGACACTGAACCCCAAATTGCTTGAGAAGGGCAGTGGTAGCGTAGTGGTTAAGGAACCTGGCTAGCATGCAAGTAGCCTGGTTTGAAGTTGTAGGTTCGAATCCCAGCTGCCACCGTTGTGCCCTTGAGCAAGGCACTTAACCCTAAGTTGCTCTAGGGGAGACTGGCCCTGAACTGAATTGATAGCTGACAAAAATGTAAGTCGCTTTGGATAAAAGCGTCTGCTAAATGCATAAATGTAACGTAATGTGATGCTCCCAGTGGCAGGTTGGCACCTTGCATGGCAGCCTCCGTCACCGGTGTGTGAATGCATATGGGTGGATGTGAGGCATAAGTTGTAAAGCACTCTGAGTGCTCGTAGGAGTAGGACAGCACTATATAAATGCAGCCCATTTACTATTACTTGTTTGTGCACTTCCTCAGTCCCCCAAGCTGTAGACATTTTAGGCCTCTGATGGGCTCCTGTCCCATCCAGTGGGAGAGCATGATTCATCCACCACACAAACTGCATTTAAGTACTGCACCTACCAGCCTCGATGCTCTGAGACAGATGAGCTTGACAATAGCTTGATCATCATTGATTATTGCCTTAATGGCTGCTTAGCTAAATTACTGTGAAATTACATGAGACATCTGGGTTTGCAAGGTCAGACTTGTTGAATATTGTCTCAGCCTAATTTATCAACACTATAGATTACAGTAGAAGTAGAATATATTATGACACAACAGCATTTGAAGTGCTCCAGCAATGGTGTGTGTGTGTGTGTGTGTGTGTGTGTGTGTGTTGGGGGAGACAAAGATGAGCCAAACTCCCGGCAATAAAAACAATTCATCGTGATTTAGATTTGAGAATGAGAGGCAATAGAGAATATGACTGAATGTGTGTGTGTGTGTGTGTGTGTGTGTGTGTGTGTGTGTGTGTGTGTGTGTGTGTGTGTGTGTCTTTGCCAAGAGTCGATAAAAGCCAGTCTGAGGTCTGAGTCAGTGGTAAGAGAGGCCTAATGACTGAAACATGTCTACAGACACACACAAATACATATACTCACACACACACACACACACACACACAAAATCAAAGAGGATGATTCACAGGATTGATGAGGAGAACTATTTAGTCTCTGGGTCATCCTTTCAAAGACAATCACTGATATCCCACTCAACACAGACACAGACTCTCTCTGAACCCAAACAAAACACACACACACACACACACAAACCAGCATGCACATATATCCAAACATGCATGCCTTCCCACTCACAAACAGGATGTTTTTCAAGACATTCAGTGATCCATTGCATTTATTTCTTAGGCTGAGGTAACAAGTGAAATGAATTTTTCAAGGTACCATGTGGCCCATTGTGAAATCTTACACCTACATTCAAATGCAGGGGCCAAAAGCAAGGGGGATGCAAAAACAGGGGTTGATTTTTAGAACTGATGACGTGAACTGAGCTTTGGCTTTGCATAACAAACAAAGCATCTGCCAAAAATAGTGTCAAGAGTAAGGTTTGTCTGTGCGTGCGTGCGTGCATGCATGTGTGTGTGTGTATATGTGTTTAGAAAAAGGGAACTATAATGTGCAGTAAGTGAAAAACATTTTCAAAAAAAGAGAACAAATGACAGACTTGGAGTTGAGAATAAAAGCGGTAAAAGAAACAGGAAAAGAGAGGCAGTAAATGTGTGTGGGATGGGGGGTGTTGGTTGGATCTCCTGTTCACAGCTCTCTGCCTCTTAGATGGGAGATCCCTGTGAAGCTCAATTAATACCCACCGAGGCACCAGCAGTATACATGCGCACGCACACACACATGCACGCACGCACACACACATGCACACACACACACACACACACACACACACACACACACACACACACACACACACACACACACACACACAGACACACGCACTCACGCATGCCAGTTCAACCCTTCCCATTTCTCTGCCCACAGACAGGACAATTCACCCAGCCACACACAATTCACACATATGTGTAACATTTAAAACATATAACCTATACTGTAGACGGCATAAGACATTCTACACATATTACATTTACATATTACATATTAAAGACAGAAACCTTTTTTCTCTCTCACACACACACACACACTCACAGACAAATAGCAAACTCATGAGATGGCGTTGCTAAGGTAGCAGAAAGTGAATGTGCAATTGGAAACTCTTGAGTCACCCCTGTCAAAGCTCCAATCTGAGATACAATCCAAACTCAAAGAACAACAGAGAGAAAAGACACAAAAGAGCACAAGAGAGAGACGGAGCGAGGGAGTGAGAATAAAAAGATCGAAAGCAACAAGAGGGATGAACAGCAGGGGAATGAGAGAGAGAGAGAAGGAGAGATGGAGAGAGGAATGACGTGACTCTGTCTCTGAGATTCTGCTATAGAACAGACACACCAGGAACAGAGGCGTGGGCGTCTGCAAATGTGGTAAGACCTGAAAATAACCCTTCAAATCAAAGCCAGCACACTGTGTGTGTGTGTGTGTGTGTGTGTGTGTGTGTGTGTGTGTGTGTGTGTGTGTGTACGTACAAGAGAGAAAGAGACACGGAGAGAAAGACAAGAAAGTGACTTTATTTTTTAGTAACCATAATATGCAGCGGCCTAGACAGGCCCTCCATGTCACAGACAAACATCACACATCACATTACGCAAATCAACAGAAACAACACAACAATAAGAACATTTCATAGACCTCAAAGCAATTTATCACGTATAACATAAATGTTTAGAGAGTCCAAACTCATTTGTGTTTTTCTGGTCATTGTCATGTCTTCTCATGAGCTATGAGTATATCCAGTGCCAGGTGCACAGTGCTGCTTGTTGCCATGTGTCTACTGTAAACTGGGTTTGTAAAATTAAATGTCTTTTTGGAATAAAATGCAGATCACAAAATGTCAACGCTGAGGATTCCCGTTTGGGATTATTGGAGTTATTTCAGGGGGATTATCTATCCTATGTACCTGATAAGAACTACTAGTCTTGTGAATCATTTGTGTTTATTTGTGTATACTTAATTGACTATAATGCTTCAACAAGCTGTAAGAGCATTCCAAACAGACCATGCATTTTTTGCGTCTTTAACAAAAGTGTGTGTGTGTTTGTGTGTGTGTGTGTAGGCTTTCTTCTCCCAGCCTTAAAGTGAGCTGCATCACTACTGGATGTCCAATGGCAAGTTGTGTTCTCCAAGGCTCACAGTCTGCACATGTGAAGATCAGCATGCCTACTGGCAGCAAACATCCATTTCCAGTCAATGCCTGACTGCACCACTGCCAGCCACAGAGTAGCACTGACGCCCATTTGTGTACATGACTTATTCAACTGCCAGCATCAAATACATTAGATGGCTTGATTAACTGGCCATGGTAATTAAGTGATTAGGTAAGCATGCGTCAAAGCATGGTGGAGGATATTAAAGCACCCCCCCTCCGAAGGACACACCCATATACACACACACACACTCTCTGACACGACACGCATGGAAGCATACACAGCTCATCCTCACACACAGGGGAGGAGAATACAAATCAACCTACACACTCACGTCTCACACTCACACACCTTTCACACTCCCATGTTCCAGACATAAACGTGCCCAGGTATTCACTTTCACACAACACAAAGTGAGTCAAAGTGATGAGGTGTAGGGAGCTGAGGGCCCTGGCTTATCATAACCATCAGACCAAACTTTCAAACAAGCCTCTCATAAACAAAGCCTGCTGCACCAGTGTAAACACAAACACACACAAATGTCCTAAGCCTAACACATTCATTTGCTCACACACACACTCTCTCTCTCGTTCACACATGTTCTCTCTCTCTCTCCATCACTCTCAGATCAAAAACACACACAGACACATACACATACACACACACACACACACACACACACACACACACACACACACACACACACAGAGAGACACAAGTAATCCCAGACATCCCTTATTTATCTTGTCAGCTTGTGCCGAGGGCTGATCTGGAAGCGTGTCAAAGTCAGCATTGGGCAGAGCAATGGGTACAAAAGCTTCCGAGGTCTCTGTCTCTCTCTCTCTCTCTCTCACTCACTTTTGGCTATCAGTGGTCAGGCAGCATTCACCTGGCAGCAATGACAGGTAGCGCCAATGCTCAAAAGCTCAAAGCTGCACCGCATCAGCATCATTACCCCTCCACAAGCCAGCCTAAAGCGTCAACAGACAACAGACAAAGCTTCTCAGGCAGTGGCACCACAGAAGCCCAGCGAGGAGCGCTGTGGCTGGTCTACCTGCTGAGAGGGGAGGGCTGGTGGCTTTGACACCTCCCTGTGTATGACACCTCCCGCAGGTCCTGCCGCCTGATGCATCACAGCCCCGCAGATGTGACAACGTGGTGGAAAAACTAGCCCACCCTCTAACCCCCCCCCCCCTCTACACAC
>PYXC01000091.1:215000-217500 GCA_015244755.2 Tenualosa ilisha | reverse complement strand
TTATTAACATGCAAATGAATAACATACTAGCCATTTGCTAGCCATTACAAGTATTCTACATGACTTTATTCTACCCATAATAGACCATTAATTAAGAATTTCTTAAATAAACTCATAATTACTATTTATTCGTAGTTAGTTGTATGTGAATTATGATCTTAATATGCCTTGGCTAATATAGGGCTTATAAAGCAGTAGCAGGAACAGTTATTCTCACTCAATATTTAGAAAAGATGTACTATTAATAGGAACATCCCTAATAAGTCCCTAGTAGTGTCCAAATAAGTTCTAATTACATCTTTTTGACTGAGGATAACTATTCCTGAGAATAACTGTTCCTGTTGTACTATTACCTTATAAGCCCCTTACTGAGCAAAATATAGTGAGATCAAAATTCAATTGCAACAACTATCTATTACTTACTATGAATAAGCAGTAACTACGAGTCTATATTGGAGAAAGCCAAGTTAATGGCCTACCTTGGGTAGAATAACATCATGCAGAACAAGGTATTAATAAGTTACTTGTAATGACTTACAAATGGCGGTGTGGTGTGGTGAGTTAAGCCTTTGCAATGGCTCTTGATAACCAATCTTACAGTCCAGTCTAGTCTAGTCTAGTCTAGTCTGGATAACAAGATAACCTGAGGAAATATTACTGGCAGCATCTCCCTGACCTACCCACTGCCTCTTTTCACTGTCTGTGTGTGTGTGTGTGTGTGTGTGTGTGTGTGTGTGTGTGTGTGTGTGTGTGTGTCTGTGTGCGTGCGTTTGTGCGTTTGACTCGGGTGTGCCTTGATAGCACTCTTCCCTATTTGCTACTGTGGGCAAAGGTTCCTATCCTCCTTCTCCTAATCTTCATTTTCTCTTTTCCTCTCCTCCACTCTTCATTTCACTCTGCTATCTTTCTTCTTCTCTGCATCCTCCTCTTCTGCTCCTTCTGTGCCCAATGACATCAGCTTTCCCACAGATCCTTATCCAGGGGTCAGATGAGTATGGCACACTCCTGGCTGACTGGCATGCTGGCATCAAAGTCAGAAAATCATTTTTCATGTAGCCATCCGCCTATTCATTTATTTATTTTATACACAGGGCTATATTAAGATACCACCCCCGTGTCTGCCTATGCAAATCCCATCTGATAACACCTGCCGTATTCAAATCTGTGGAGAGTTCAGATGCCGCATTGTTTTGCCAACGTGCCGCAGGAGCATTTGAATAGCTGGATGACGCCTCAATATCCTCAACGCACAATGAGGGGGGCAGAGACAGAAAACATATGAGAGGGAGATGGAGAGACTGATAGTGTGTGTGTGTTTGTGTGTGTGTGTGTGTGTGTGTGTGTGTGTGTGTGTGTGTGTGTGTCTGTGTGTGTGTGTGTAAGCAAGAGAAATACAATGAGTCTGTGTGTGTGTGTGTGTGTGTGTGTGTGTGTATTTGTGTGAATGAAAAACAGAGAGGCAGTGAAACTGATTAGCAAGAAGTGTGGATGGAGTGAGAGAAAGAGAGTTGAGGATCTGTGAGACAGAGATTAACAGAAACAGAGAGAGAGACACAGAGTGTGAGTGTGTCTGTGTGTAATAGAGATAGAGAGAGAGAGGGAGAAAACAGAAGAGAGCATTTCACACAGCTTCTTGAGCTGTGTCAGGCTAGCGAGTCATGTCTACTGAAGTTGTTCTAAGTATGGCCCCTCCTTTTCCTCTCCTCCTCCTCCTCTTCCTCCTCCTAGTTCAGGCCGGCCGGCTGGAGGCCAGCTGGAGATTCTACACACCAGCAGCAGCAGGCCTTCAGAGGCCATTGGAAAAAGTGAGAGCAGCCCTGCAGCGCGGGGAGCAGTTAGGCCCGGGGCCAGGGAGGGAACACGCCTGCCTCTGACCATTATCAAACACAACTTTCCACAAGGAAGGAAAAATAAGAGAAAAATAAATGCACAACCAAGGCTTCAAAAAAGCACAAAGGAAAGGTAAAACACTGTGCATCGAATTGTACAAATCTAAAAAACTTGCCATATAAACTACAAAACAAAACAACAATTTACAAAATACACAACAGAACAACAACTTTGGTGTGCAAAAAAGAAAAAACTGAACAGCCCATCCTCTGACAATCCACGGAGGAACATGGCATGTTAACAGAGATCTGTGTGATCTTTGAAACAGGGTGAAAGTGGGAGAGAAGGCAGCCTCCTGCTTGCTACATTTCTGGACACTGATTTCTGGGCAGGGTGACTCCTTTGCGAGTCATTACACAGGCATCTGTGTGGAGGAGGGATTTCTTCCTTTTGCCTACTGGAGCAACCGCCTCTTCTAATGTGGAGGGATGTGGAAAGCAATGAGAAACCCAGTCTGGCTGCTAACTGTGAGAACTCATCCAGCACGGAAAGAGACAGCGCTCTAGAAAAATGCAACTTTAATGGAGAACTGCAAAAGCTTTCTGGGTTCCTGGCAAGCTGTCTTTGTACATCATATGTGTTTTGGAGAAGGGATCGCAGTTGCTTAGAG
>PYXC01000091.1:32500-212500 GCA_015244755.2 Tenualosa ilisha | reverse complement strand
TGGTCTCTGCCCAGACATGTGCATTTTCTACACCACAACACCCGGCTACCACAGCAGCCAAACTAGCTAATGCTACTCCGTCAGGCAGTCCTGTCATGTCACTGTAACACTACAACACGAGCCCTGAGTGGGCAATACAGTGTTCCCTTTTTCAGCACCAGATAATTCATGTAAAAGTTCAGCCTAAATACTGCATGTGCAATTGCTTGTAGCCTGTCGTTGGCTTGCAGACATACATGTATAAACTGAGGTCTGTCCCACCAGTGAAAAGCTTTTTTTCCTTCCATTTATCATCCCCAATCATGGAATAAACATCTTTAGGCAACTGCATGAAGACCTTTCTATTCAGAAGTAACAATACTTCTTTCATCTTAAACAGGAGTGGGCCTATTTCACAGCAGCCATTTTTCCAAGAAGTCGCAGGGTATGCACAGGTGTTATTAACTACATCCAATAAGGATCTGATTCTGCTACACTTAATAAACACCTGTGCTGTGAAATGGGCCCATTGTATTTAAAATATTAATGTTGTAATGTGAATGGTGCCAACTCCCACTGCAGACACTCCAGATGCACATGCTAAATGAAATATGAATAACAAATGTGAATTGTACCTTTTTTAAGTTAAGAAGAGTAAAATGATTGAATATTTTTTAATCCTGTAAGGGGTTTGTTGAAATTTGCATTCCTGGTTACTTGGAGTTGCGATTAGGGGTGTATTTCAGGTTCTTTGTCGTAACACACCGCCACATTCCATCTCTCCACAACCCCATGTTTCAACAGCAGATTTGCACATTCAAAGTATTCCCAGCAACAAAACCTTTCTTCCTCTCTGTGGCTGCCACTGCTTTTTCAAACATAAACAGCCATTTTCCCCAACTGCCTTCATCTTGGCCATGCGTACTCATATATTCAAAGGTGAAATTTTCATTCACAAATATTGTGTATATGTATTCAGGCATATCTCAGATGGCACTGACATGGAGGATTTGCATTTAGGACAGGCTGGTCATTGTACCTGAAAATTTTCAGCTTATGGTGAAGCTATTGGCTATACATTAGTTTGTAAATTCAGAACTTAGAATTTTAACAATTCAGCACAAGTTTCAAATCCTCCAAGCAATTCAAATGACCATACATACAAGAAATAAAATATATCAATGTGTTTTTCAGAGCTGATCTATAAATGTGGTCTTTTAAAAGAACAGATGTATAAAAATACTAGTCTTGACAAAAGAGTAAGAAACAAATCTAAACTGTGAAAAAAATATATATAAATATATATATAATATATATATAAATGTAAAATGTATAAAAAAGAATCAAAAATATGCCATGTGGCCTTGGTGACTGTATAATATAGAGGTAAGTCCCCATTTGCTAAAGGGGGTCTCAGGTGCGAGAAATGGCACATTACAGATTCAGGTGGAAGAAAAGAACAAACAGACAAAAAAAAAAAACAGTGTGTGCCTGAGAGCCACCGGGATGAGGGTGCAAAAGAAGAGCAGTGTCATGCGCCCTGACCCATGAAACCAACAGAAGACAAGCAAACAGTGTTGCGCGCCATTAACATACACGGCGACCAGGAATGAGTATGCAACGGACTACCATGGAGCGCTCTGGGCAACATGAGGCGACTGCAAGAGAAACACACTGAGCAACAAAAGTTCCAACAATTTGAAGTTCTGCGGCGACAAGCATATCATCATACTGTATCTGTGTCCAATTCGGCCTGATGTGGGGGTGGAGGCTTCATTAAGCTCTGTAGTTCTGTAGCAACCATGGCAACGGCTGGTGCTCAACATGCTAAAAAAATGACTGTATAATGAAAGTCAAATTTCACAATTAAATGAGAGGGAGTAGTCTAGTCAACGAGTAAAGGCACGGGCAAGGCCCCACTGAGACACATGAAAGTCCATGCTGTAGAGAGGCAAAAATGATCCTCTTGCTTAGGCTGTGTGACCTGATTATTGTGTCATTGTTCAAATAAGAACTGCCATTTCAAACCAGTGCTTTACAACATTAATGGAGTTCACCGAAAATAAACTCGGCATGAATGCGCAGAAGTGAAAAATGGTGACTGGCAAAATGGATGCAAATGAGTGCTGTAGGATGGAAAGGGGGCCTAAAGGAACCACGAGGCCGAGTCTGGTCTGGTTCTCCCAACAGTGAGTGGGACTGGTTCCGCCAGCCCAGCTCAGCCCAAGCCGGGTCGGCTCGGTCAGGTGGCCATTGGCCCGTCTGCCCCTTGAGCCTCGGCAAAAATGCAAAAATGAGCCCCACGCACACACCACCTCTCCAACTTTAATTAGCTCCATGACGAGGGAGTGGGGTGGGGTGGGGCAACGAGACGAGACAAAGCGAGAGAGTGGGGTGGGGTGGGAGGAGGGCTAATTTTAAAGAAGAAGTCACTCAGAAAAGAGAGCCATTAGGGAGAGACAAAAAAAGCCTGACAAGTGGAAAAACTCCAGAGGCAGTCTGGTACTACACTGAGAGAGGATGGAGCACAGCATTAACTAGCTTGGAGGACTAGTTTGTCAAATAGTTCACAAAGAGACTGATGTGCTCTTAGAGCACAGGAGGCTTGAATAAGGCTTTTGGCAACATGACTACTATTACTGGTAATTATCTACTTACTGGTATTATCTATATACTATTACTGGATATGATACCCAATTAATTATCTTTAAAAAGACCAGATTGTTTCCGTTACCTCATTCAGTCTTCTCTGCCACCTAGGACCCACTAACATATGATCTAATATTTCAGTAAACATCAGGTAGGTTCATATGGAGGCATGTAGAAGCGACATACAATGAAAATGAAAGTGAACATGTGAATGAAACAATGGACTACTGTAAAGAAAGCCACATTCACTTTGCTATCTGTCCCCCAAGGCTACGGACACGCCCATTCTACACAAACATAAGTCAAGGGACACTGAAGCCTGATCAATCACATTTGCGCTGTTCATTGATTTAGCCTGGCCTGGTGCGGCTTAATGATCACCGAGTCTAGCCTGACACAGTCCCTACAATGGAACAGGTCGATCAGACATGGCCTGCGGTCTGTATGTTTGTAGGGACGCGCCTGGCAGCTGGGAAACACACAAGCAGGGAGATTACTGAGGAATGTCTTCTCAGACAAACAGAATGACAGATAAGCATGTGGCAAGACATGACAAGATGATAGTTGCCAACATCAATATGCTACGCTACTAGGAAAACATAGTTCCAGAAAATTCTTAATACAAAGACACAAACACACATTCCAGCAGTGGCCTTTCTAGTTTCTCTTGATAAAAGGCTTGAACAGACAGGGTAATACTCCACTATGGCAAGAGCAGAAAACCAACTCAGTCAATAGGTACTGTATGCAATGTTGATACAAACCCCAACTCATCAAAATCTAAGAGTTCTTCAGAGGATTCCAAACAGTCTACTGCGAGCCTGGATGTTTCTGGCAAACAGACAAGCAGAATTCCATTGTGGGGAACAATAACCACTTACAGACAGTAACACAAAAAATGTGAACCACAGCACAACTCGATGTGTGTAATATAGCATTCAACTCTAATAAACTCAAACAAGCACACACACATGTGTCTGACAATACACAACAATAACAACAACAACAATCAAGCCCCTATTCTGTAAGGATGCTTCTAAACCTAATTAACGTGTTATCGTCACTCAAACCACAGCAACCATCAGTTCCCACAAAGCAAATATTGTCTAATGTATGAAGATATTGGGACTTTCTCCACACAGGCTACCTTTGGAGACTGAAGGCTGCGGTGGCTTCAACTAGTGAATTGTCCCGAGGGTATATGAAGTGCAGCCATGTGTCCCCAGGGGCCAAGGGCCCCCCAAGCACACTGAGCCCTGTGTCCCCAGAGGACTCAACCAGTGGACCACTCAGCACTTCCTGCAGCCCAGCCCAGCCCAGCATGCACATATATATACACACACACACACACACACACACACACACTCATTCGCACACACAAACTGTGACAGACAGCACTGTTGTGACTCATTGCCTAGTGCTGCTGGAGTGGACAATGCTTCGTTCCTGCCCTCAGCTCAGCTCCCCAAGGTCTGTGTGCCTGCCAAGGCCGTCAGGGCGACTCCGTCTGCTGACACAAGGCTGCCTTTGTTACAGGGTGGGGGCCTGAGTACCACAGTACACTCCACATGCTCCAGGAGACACTGAGCCAACACATCTCAGGAGGAAGGATATTACCTAGAAATGGCCAAAGTCTATATCCTGGTGCAAGAACCACTTTACAACCCATGTGCTCCATGGGACACTAACAGGATGTTACGGATCCACTGTTTGGTGGCTTATATGGTATATATGATCCAATTGCCAGTCCAATTTGGGCTGGGTATCAATCAACCTGGTCACTCTAACAGATCACATGCATACTCCTAAGATCTCCATACCTTTTGGGACCAAAGGTCAAATGTAATCACATTGCCAATTATGCACATTCCTCAGTCTGAGCATCTGTTTGATGGAGTTTACACAAAGGAGTTCAATATGGGTTCTTTATACAAACATTTACAAGCAACGTCCAAACAAGCAAGCAATAAATCAGATATAACCTTAAACACAGCACTTCAAGCACCTGGTTAAACGTAACCACGGCAGAAGGGTCCCCACCACCAGCCCCCACCCATCACCACCTTATCCCATCAAAAGAGCTTCAGGGCTGGGGTGAATATCAGGTCAACAGAGCGTTTCATTGCACTAATGATCAATAAGTACAGAGGAGGGAGATGAGCTTCTGCTCTGTTTACACACAGAACATGTGGTGAGAACAGACACAATGCAACACACTGAGGCTGAAGGAGGAGAAACAGAAACAGAGAAACTAGCCATTAGTAATAGTTATTAGTAGTTAGTAGAATAAAAATAACTGCAACCAAAACAGAAAGTCACTGAGATAGAAATAGGCATTTTCTTTGGCCTCATAACAGTCATTATAAGTCATTATCATAGCCTTAGTTACAGATTTTTCCGCTTCGATTTTTGTAGAGACTTTGCGGTGTGATTTTTATATGTGCAAGTTCATTTCATATGACCAGCTCAGCAACAAATGTAATTGCTGTCTGTGGCGGATTTAAAAAAAAAAGGCCAAGTCTGTAAATCTATTGCCTGCTTAGCACTGAGGAAGCAGAATCCAAGGGCTCTGATGAAGCGTCTGGCGACACCAGGCCAGAGATTACCTCTGCTATCTCAACACAGAGTCATATGGCCATAGATGGAGGCCATGGAAGTAGCTATGTGTTCAAACTCACAAAGCCTCAATATGGTAGATGGGGAAAAAATGGAATCCTTCACAAACTTGAGCACATGCGTGAACACAGAATTTCCACAAATGTCCCATTAGATCATTTTCATTTTCTCCTTGAATACATGAATCATGATGAGGACATTATGGTGGAGATAGAAGAGCATCAGCTGTTATGTCTGTCTGTCACTGTCACCCGGTCTCTCCCTGATCACTGGCCCCTCCCACTCACTCACGCTTCTCTGGCTCAATCATTACTCTCACCTGTGCCTTGTTAACCGTTGTCTGCTGTGTATTTAAACCCCTGTCTTTCAGTGTTTCCCCGTCAGACCGTCCGCGAACCTACTGCTACTCACGCAAGGCAAGCATTCTTGACCCTGACTTCTGTTCCCGCTCCTGAAAATCCTGTGTTTCTGTCGCCTGTCTGTTTCTGTGTTTCTGTCCTGTTCTCCTGCCTGCCCCCGTCTTCTGTTCGTCGTATCCTGACTGATTGCCTTCCCGCTGACGACCTCGGACCGATTGACCTCTGCTCTGCTCTCCTGCCCTGGTACCAACCTCTGCCAGTCCCTGGTTAACGCTCTGCTGTCCCGGCATTCGACCTCTGCCTGTCCACGACCTCCGCTCTGCTCTCCAGCCCCTGTTACCGACCTCTGCCTGTCCACGACTTACGCCCCGCTCTCCAGCCCCGGCTTCTGACCCGCTGCCTGCCCACGACCTATGCCCCGCTCTCCAGCTCTGGCTTCTGACCTGCTGCCTGTCCTCGACTCCCGCTCTGCTCCCCAGCCCTGGTTATCTGACTCGCCACTCGAAGAGCATCCACACACTCCCTTACCCCTTTACCCTAAATAAACTGTATTACATGACGCTTTTGGGTCCGACTCGCTCTGTTCTGTGACATCAGCACTGACTGATCAGCCTCCATCATAGAGAAATGACAGGGAGCGAGAGGACACAACACATTAGTGATAACTGTGTGTGTGTGTGTGTGTGTGTGTGTGTGTGTGTGTGTGTGTGTGTGTGTGTCTCTGTCTGTCTCCATTAGGGTGGGAGAGACCAGTCATTTTCTGTCAATACTGCTCAGTGCTGCTCAATACTGCTAATCAATGTTGACCTAGGGGACAGGAAAAAGAAAGTTTACAGTTTATGTTTTTCTCCCAGGCCATGCACTTCATGGCTCATACTAGCCTACACGCAAAAACAGTTATGTGACTGGAGGAAATCTGACATGAATCCATCTAAAAGCCAGGTCAGAGATTGGCCTGTGCATGGCCCCACTGAGAGGAGCATCAAAGTGTTCCCCAACACAAATCTGTTTTCAGATCAGAATTTCAGAAATCCGCCCAAAGGACCTTGTTAACACATCAATCTAACAAAACATTTCTGACCCCCCCATCCTTCTATCAGCCCCACCCCATCACCCAACCTTTGCCGCATCCAGAGCTCTTCTGCCCTGGAGAGGTGAGGAGACGTTTATTAAGAGTTTGCGGGGACCTCTGGGCTTCCATAGATTGACACTGGGCCACTTTGAGAGGCAAAGAGCTTCTAATTAAAAGGACTGATCCTCAGAGGGCCCACTGGCCTACTTGGGTATATTGGGATGTAGACTAAAGCCCCAGAGAGGCTTTCATTTTGCCTCTCTTATGGTGGCAACACACCGAAAATCGATTAAGTTCAAAGTGAGTCGGGACAGACTTGCATAAGAGAAAGAGCTTCTTTTTAATGTCTATGAAGCCGACTCACGCACTCACATTCTCTCTCTCACACACACACTTCCTAGCCAAGACATAAAACAGGACTCAATTTGTTATGGTGCTCAGGATCTACTGTAGTTTTCTTCCATGTCTTGCTCTTACATCGGTGACCCATGTTTGAATGTGCATCCTTTCCGATAAACAAACCTGACACCATGCAAATGGCCCATTCCTCGATTTGTGACTCATTATGATAGAGGGGACGAGAGGGAGATATCACCTGCAGCACTTGAGTAAACGCAATAGAAGAGAAAAGAAGCTGAGGAGAACATAATGAACGTTCTGGAATTCCGCATCGTTTCTGACTCCTCCAGAACTTCCCAGCCAACAATTTCCCTTTCTTCACTGGCTTGGGTCTCTCTGAGGCGATAGACTTTCCTCAGCTGTGTCTGCACCAAGAATTATGAATGGAGGTGGACAGACGGCCTGGCTTACATAACACGTCTGGGAAGGTATCCATCACAGATGCGCTCTCAAGGAGTGCGCTCTGTCTAGGCATACCCTGATATCGATGTCGCCCTCTCGAGCCCTGCTGGAGAGGAGATAGATACCAAAACAACAATTCAAATGGCCAATTAGTTAGACGTTCCCATGGCTGTCTCACGAGACTTACAAGGAGTGTATTAAAAGTAATAGAAAATCGATATTCTTGACATTTCATTTATGAAAAGGGTTAACAGGCAAAAGCTCATCTTAAATCACAAGAGGCAGATATTTAGCACTTGCTTAGAAGTGTCTGCATTGTTTTGACAAATACTGTGTGTACAGAGGATACAAATATGTGAGTTTTGAAATCATTTATAAGGCTATGCATCCCAGAATCCTGTACCTCTATCACCTTGTCAGGGGAAAGACTCATTCATACAATTCTTCACCTCTCTCACTTGCTCTCCCTCCCTCTCATCTCCATTCCTCACTCAACATATCTCTCTCTCTTGTGCTCTCTTTCTCTCTCTTTCTCTTTTTCTCTGCATCTCTTCATCTCTTTTGAGCTAGCTATTTTTATCCAGCCTCTAAAGGCTTGGTGTGCTCACTCAGTCAGGGAGGCCCTCAGGAAGAACACACACACACACACACACACACACACACACACAAACACACACACAAACACACACACAAACACACACACAAATGTGCTGTTTTCCTGACGTCACCAGAACGTTTCAATAGAGTTGTGCACATGGGGGGGATGGGTGAGTAGATGGGGTTGTGGGGGTTGGGGGTTGAGCGGGGATAGCATCCCTGCACATCCTCACCCGGCGCTTTGGGAGAACGATTGTTCCCTTTGCATTCCAACGGCTCACATGTCAAACCGAGCAGTCCTGTGATAGGCTCGTCAGTGGGCCCTGCTCTACTTATTACATAATGCCCCCCTTTCCCCGAGGACACCCATCCACAAGAATGGACATGTATGTAGGATACTTACACAGTACAGGACTGCCTATAAGCAATGTACAGCATGCATACTGTGTGTGGGGGGGGTGGTGTCAGGTAGAATCAGAATGGCTTTTTTTTGCCTCTATGTATCCTGACAGATGTTGATTGTGTTGGGGGAGATTAGGGGAGCGTTTGCATGTGTGTGGGTGTGTGCGTGTGTGTGTGTGACAGAGAGGGCGTGAGAGTCACAGGCTGTGGCGCTTGCGCTGGGTCAGAAATTGCTAGCGGTGTATTGCAGTGGCAGCAGTGGTGGGTGAAATCATGTGCACTGTGAGGTTCAGAGGATGAGGATCTCACCTGTGCACCAGTGACTCCTGGACCACTCAGAAGCCATCCTATCCCATCCCAGAAGTACTGTGGGAGGGTCCTCACACGGGCATTGCTCTCTTCCATTCTTTCACTCCTCACCATTTATCTCTCACTCTCTCCATCTCTCATCCCTTCCGCTCCACCACCACTTCCCATCTATCTCTTCTTTTCGCTCTTTGTTTTTCTCTCTTTTTATACTCTCTCCTTTACTCCTTCACACAAACATAGCATCCCTCCCCCAATTCCATCTCTCCTCCACCCTCTTTTCTTCCTTCTGTCTCCCTCTCTCTCTCTCCACCCATACCCCACCATGCTCCCTCCTCAGCCTTGGCATCATTAGCGTCCCTGACCCACATGGCAGTGGTGCCATCATCTTTCACAGGCACCATGGGGGAGCGCAGGGAAGAGAAACCCAGATCCATGCATAAGTGATGGCCAAGAGAAGAGCAGCCACCCACAAACACACACACACACACACACACACACACACATACACAAACACACACACACACACACCTGCATGAACATATATGGACATGTGTGGCATGCACCACGAGCCAGGCAGGCAGGACACATACACACACACTAGCGAGGAGACCCTGCTTTAGCTGGGCCAAGCGGTAGCCTTTACTTATTCACAAATACATGGACTGAGCAAAGACACACACACACAGGTACAGAGAGCAAGAGAGAGAGAGAGATAATGACTTAATAATGATAATGACTCTCTTACGCACACAGGCATGTAGAAAGACACACACACACAAACTCACTCACCACATACATTCAGTACATGCTCACTAGCACCATATCTCCATTTCATAGTCACATTTAGAAGACTCAGCTCTTATGAGAGAATCACTACAAAATACTAAATAAATAAATATAGATAATATAATAAGATAATATAATGTAATGATCTCAAGTCAACTCAACTCAACTCACACAGTGGATGATGATATTAACAAATAATATTGACAAATACAGGGTGACAAGGTCTAGCTCTTTCACTCTGATCATCCCCACCAAGCATGTTTTGCTTGTTAGTGCTGTCTGTCTGTCAGAATGATTCCGGGAATAAGTTCTCTTTCAACTTCAACGAAAAGGGGTTGGTTGGTTGGTTGGTTGTTCACATTTATGACCAGTTAAGCAACTATGGTTATGTCATGGCCAATACAGGTGAAAAATATTACTCAAAATTAAAACCAACAAACAAACAAAGAAGTAAATAAATACATTAAATACATTTGTTTACATTTCAACGAAAAGGGGGAGCACAGGAGAAAGAGTGAGCCCTTGAAATGCTCAGATGAATCTTAATAACAAGGAGGGGTGCACTAATTTAGTCACAATTTCAGCAACACTGTGAGAGATGCAGCACTTTATCTTGATGGAGGACTGAACTTTCCATGTGCTGCTCGAGTTCATTTATTTCTTCCCAAGAGTCTCTCTCGGCTCCTGCGCTCTTCTGCCTGAGAGGCTCCACTGAGCTTTAAATGGCTAGGCAGCACTCTGTTCCCAGACAGACAGCAGGGCTCCATTCGGATCTAATAAAGCTAGGGGTTTTACACGAATCCACCGACTGCCACAAACACACACACACAAACACACACACCTCTACAAGTTACAAGGCTATAATGAGAGAAAACAGAGCAGTCAATATCAGTTGTGTGATGTGCTCTCTCTTACAATGAGTGATCAAGCCACACACACAAACACACACACACACACACACACACAAAAAACTGTGTTCCGACTTGGCACAGAGTACTCCCCCAAAAGAACATCTGCTACCTCAGACAGAAATAGTCGGTGCATTCAGTCACAAATATTTAGTGAATTGGATGACAATTGACAGCTGTTAGGCTATTGTTTGAATAAAGACAAACCCAGACCAGTGCACTGCAGAGGTAACTGTGGACTACGTTAACATCTGTTCGTATGAAGTAAAGTAATTGTGTCATTCTTCTTATCTTCTGATCCCCTAACTAGCTCATTGTTGTTCAATAACAAATTGTAACAGATATTTATGCATAAAAGACCATGGAATAAAGTTATGTTTGAGGCTGATTTAAGATCAATAATCCACAAGCTATTTTGCTGATAGAAGAGGTCTGACCTATGTGCAGCCAAAGATGTCAATTTCATGGACACAAACAGAAAGTGAGCAGGCAGCATTGCTGAAACCAGTTCCTTCAAAAAACACTTTATCAAAAACGATCCCTGTATAAACGTCCGCTGGATTTGCACAAGATTTCAACTCCACAAATAGAAAAAGGGAAAAATAGGATTGCTGACCTTGATTTGCATCACCTCTTGGAAACTATGTCTATCTGCTGTTATAAGAGGCAGTCAAAACCATTCCTGGAGCTGTACTCTAATTCCGATCACCATACAAGCACCAAACCAGAGACTGACTTTCCATAATTAATCTGGAATATATCCCAGAGAAACAGTTTCCTCAAAGTATTCCCTGACCCATGAACCCAGTGACCCACATCACACTACAGGTTTTCCATTTGAGAAAGCTGAAGTCAACCACATCTTCAAAACAAATGCAGACTACAATAGATGCCTTAATTCACATCACCACTGAAACAAAAGACAGACATCACTCAAGCATTAAGTGCCTATTCATTTTGCACAATGGAAGCGTTAAGGCATGTGTTAGGTACAAAGTGCTGAAGTCTGAAGTCACTACTGCTGCAGCTGCTGTTAATAGCAATGGCTGATTCCCAATGCCCACCTAAGACCCTCACTCTCAAAAATGAAACTGGCACAAAATGACATCATGATTGTTGATTCATGCTAGATACATCTTTAGGGTTTAGTGCTTAGGGTTAGAGGTAGCCTGGTATAAAGCCAGACCCTCGTTCTACACTTTTCTTTCATACAGAGGGTCTGGACATTCAGGGGTGAGATTCGATTGGTTGCTTGAGGTGTTTAAGTTTAAAAAATTGGATCATCCCCTGACTGATAACTTGCCTTGACTTATGGCATTCTAGCTCTGCATTCACAACGCCTCCCTGTGTTCGCTGAATGGATACGTAAAATGCCTCCTGAGACAATGAGCTCAATGGGATCAAATCCAGACTTGCACAGTAGGGAGATGATAATGCAGTGGAAGTACTAGGAAGGCAAGGTCAGGCTAGATTAGAGGTAACTTCTTGACACTGGCTGAGTTTCAATGTCCTCTTTCCAAACCAAGCCCTGAGCCCTAATGGACTTAACTAACTGTTTAGTGAATGAGTTTGCAAGGCTGTGAGTGTTCACCTTGCTGTTGTATGACTGGGACATCACCTGTGATAATCGTTGTGATGATCGAGTGATGATCAAGTGATGATCGTTCAATTAACACTAAAGTCACATTGCAAACATGGTTCAGTTTCTTGGTAATTGCACATTGTTTACAGGTGCTTTTTTGACATTTCCTTGCTTCTCCAGTGTTTCACGTCACAACGTTTTGAACTGTGGGTCATGGGCTCTGTGTACAGAGGATGAAAAGTCCCAGAAGGACATTCATTTCAGGATGGTCACTCTTTTCTGGTGAACGTCTATTTTTCTGAAGTACGATAGATTAGATTGATTTTAGGCATAAGTATTAGTTGTGTGGTGTAGTTATAGTAGTTTACAATCCAGAGTAAGCCTAACTAATAATTTCTTAATGTTCCTCGCCAGTTCAGAGTTCATTTCATAGTTAGCTCATAGCTATAGCCTCATTACAATTGCTTACTAACGTAAAAAAAAAGCTAATTACCGGAAATGGTCGACCATCTTGACACTCCCCCCTGCACATGCTATGCCATCTTAAGGAAAGGGCTCAGAGAGGGTGTAACTGAGCTCTCACGCACTTCTGAATTTGACAGCAGGACACCCCTAAACCCTCTGACTGACAGACCTTGCATTATTGTGTAAACCCACCAGTCCGACCCTGCTGTGCTGACATGAGGCCATTTGAACACACACCCTCAGATACTGGTGGAGAGTGAGGGGGAATCACTGGCTGCTCTAGCCTGCGCCTGGGCGACACAAAGGGCAACAGCAGCGGTGCTTACTGGGCTAGTATCTGCCCCCAGGCTCCTCTGTGCAGATACATCTATTCAAGCACCCTTCTTTGATGGCACATGACCTATTTTGAGAACCTTCAGCATGGAGTGGTCAGAAAATGTGTCTGCAATGTGAAGGTGTGAGGGCTGATGCACGGCCAGCTATATGTGGGCCAGCAGTGAGCTGAATCCACCAGTTCTGAGCTACAGAAGTGTCTCTAACCTGAACCAGTGTACCCTGAGTACAAGTCATTAACATGGAACTGATTCTGTGGTTCTCCTTTCAGATATGGAAAGCATTTGTGACCAGTACTCACTTCCTTCATGCCTGTACTCAGATAACTACTGGGAGTTAATTCTGTTCCTCAGATGTGACTATCTTGGCCACAGGAATGCTAATAGTCACTCATTTATCTTGTCAAGGCTTAAATTACAATCAATATAAGAGTGAGAACTCCCAAAGACCCCCAAAAGTCTGTCAATCCATCTCTCCATCAGCCTATCCCTCCATTCTTCTATCTATCCATAATGATTATCTATCCATTTCTGTGTAAATTCATGCTTACTCATTCTATCCATACCCTCACCCTGACTATCTCTCACATACAGTACAGATTACCTAACCGACTGACATCTGTGTGTCTTTGCAAGCCTGGCAGACATTGCTCACATGAGCGAGCACAGAGCCACAGACAGCCATGACGGCTCCATCCTACGCAGTCACTCTCCACGCAGCTGCTTTTGAAAGGCATGAAAAAGCAACTACAGACTCTGAGTCAGAGATCCCCATTATGCGTTTGACATGCTTGTAACACTGCAAGGTGCTCACCGCTTGCGTGCAACTATGCACTGGAGCACTGTGACTGTACCTTTGTAGTCTGATAAAGGGTGGGAACCCCCAGAATAAAAGTTGTAACTTCATGCCATAGAGGGAACACACTGCATCATGCTCTCTGAATAGCTTCTGATTACTGATGCATCAGTCCTGCTGTTTAGGGCTCTTCACCCATAGCCTACAATGTGGTCCAGTAAAATTCATAAGCCATGTAAATATGCAATGAGAAACAGCTGGGGCGGGTTTTTACCCACATCTGTTCCATTCTGTTCACACCACTTTCCATTAAACTGGTGTGTTTGATTCTGAGCTAGTGAGCAATATTCAAAATTCCGCTTTTATTTTTATGAGTGACTATGTTTCATGGCAGTCTTAAATAAGGCCTTTACTGTATTTGACATTTCAGTGTGACCTAAGGGTAAGTGCCCTTCCTAAGGAAGTAAGATACTGACTATATCACAAGAGTCGCCGTGAGACGACTGACAGTTCACTTGCTGAATTACTGCCTGTAGGTCCTCTTTATAGTGTGTTACAGCATAGAAGCATGGTCATACAAGTAGGATCATTTGTGAGCTGTTTCTGACACAGGACAAAGATCAAAGCCTTGGCACTGCTCACCTCTGGCAGAAAGCTTCTTGGTGTTGATGATTTTGGCAGCGTACTCCTGACCAGTGGAGATCTTCATGCATCTTCTGACCACAGAGAAGGCACCTCTACATTTCATATTGAACAGTCTGTTAGTGGATGCCTTGATTGCACTTTGTGATCATCATTAGGCTACTGCATACATTTTTGATGTCATGTGAAGATGTCCTGCTTCTTCAAAGTATGCTAGATATTCAAGCCTGCTACTTTTGCAGGTCATATGCATCATCAGCAAAGCATCAAAATTGTAAAACAGAAAATTATGAAATCATCTCTTCATCATTAGTTGGCAACCAGAGAGGCTCTCTAAATGTTCCTCTCTGTATTTCAGTGAAATCTAAGTGTAAGTAAGAAAGAATGTCCTATCATAGGCAATCCTTTTAAGCCACTTGTCAGTTGGAAAGCGTTCAGAATACTGGATTTCATCATTACACCCCTTCACAAAGTGCATCTTGTAATCAGTCTCAACAATGCGAGGTAAGTATTGCTCGCTCATCAACAGACTAACTAGTAGCCAGACACCAGACTATATTCTGGAACTGAAACATTACAATGTTCTGAGTCATGATATTCTGGTAATCAAAATTGGCTTATCGTTGAGGGGAATTCCGACGCCAGGACAAGTGACTCTTCTGGGCGAAAGCTGCTCATGCAGATCATCTCCATAAAACTAATACGTATTTATAAATAAATATATAGGCCTATACATACAGCATAATTCCACATCATTTTATTCTGTGAACCCCTTAACGCTACTTGAGGGACACAGTAACTTAGCCTCGGTTAAGTTGCACATTCCAAACAGGTGACAGGTAGCAAAACGACAGCGCGCACAATAGGTCCTAACTGTTAAAGAATTGAATCACCATAGTCAGTCATACAATGTGCAGTTTACAAATATTCTATACTATTTCGAAACTTACTTTCCCAACTCCTCGTAGAGCTGATATTCATCAGTAAACCTGGTACAGGTTATTGTTGCCATGATGCGAGAGAAGCAGGCGAAAAGTGAATCTTCCGCAACTCTTGTTCTTTCTCCGTGCGCGTCAGCTACTGTGTCTTTAAAACTAGGTTAAAGTGACTACTCACAACCCTACAGACTGAAAAAAAAAATGTCCGCCGTTCGCTTCCAGCTCCTGTGTCCGACTCAAGCAGGTTGGACACAATTTGATTTGTGATGGCTGACGGAAGAAGTTGAAACGAGCCGCCCTACACCTCCACTGACGCTTCAGTACGGGTTGAGATACTTTTTCTGACGCTCGCTTCCTGGTTGTAGTCTATCCTAGGCAACTGTAAGAACTGTACAACGCTTCCCCCTAGCTGTCAATATCTTGTAACATCCCCGAGATTGCTACTAATGTTAGGCTACTACAAGTTAATTTATCACTTTACTCCAACCAACTACTTTGGTTAAAAAGTCGTCGCAGAAGGATTAGTGCCAATATTGTCCTCATTGCTGCAGACACAGGTTTAACAAAAAACGGCATGTTAAATCAAGCACTTTCACCTTGGGTGACTAATTGGATGTATAAATTATCCTCTTTTGCTAGAGGGGTAATCTCTTTAAATCCACGCAGTCACGTTAACGCAGAGGTTAACTTGGCATAGATGGCTGTGTGCTTTGGTGAAACTAGTAGACGGCATTCAGAAGGTTGATCTGAGATGTTTATCTTGTCAATCTTCGTATGTAACAAGACATGTCATATGTGTCAACCTACTAACGCGAGATCCAAAGAATTTCAATTAAATGGGTTTACTAAAGGACGAACATTTGGTATAATGACAATGCATGTCGCCAAGGCCTATATTCGTGAATACTGGGTCAAGCCATATTTGCAAGTGCAGGTTTTGACGATAACAGACAGGTTTGTTATACACTCTTTAACATGTTAGAATATTTTTAGAACAGGGGCGTGCCCTTGTTCTGTAATTGGTTGTGCTTAGAGTTCCATCTAGTGGCCAAACTCTATCCGTAACCCATGGTCTAAATGTATTTTTTCTTACCTGCAGTTTCTACAATAGCCTGGTTGTTTTGCTCTCTGCTGACACACACACACTTACACACAGACACGCTAAAGTCAGGATTTACATAATTAATCATAGTCAATCAAAACTGAAAATTATCCTAGATATTTAATGAGTCACATTGTCTTTAATCGTCATGTTGTATTCAAAGCATATTGGTTACAAACTACTATTTCAGAATAGCAGAATAGAAGAATCTGGCTATGTTTTTCCTTTGACTTTGATCTATTTAAAGGTAGAATAAGCAATGCTGCATGTGTTCATTTATGTAAAGCAACTCGCATTATATCTGAAGCACACACCACACCAAACACATCAGAGAGCTAGCTTCCCCCTCTCACTCAGTAGGCTACTCACTGAGAAACTCCACAGAGTGGTTTGATATTGATTGTTTCTCGGCTGCCTCCATTTCGTTTGTTTCCAGTTTACAGTGTCAGGGCTGTGTACATGCATAAGAAGACCAGGATTTCTCGTGTGCTCAGAGAGGAGAACCAAAGGACCCCCCCCCCCCCCCCCCGAATGGTGCAGAAAGTGTACCCTGCACTGACACACTACCTTAAGCCTTTATAAAGATATTGTTTTTTGATTTTTTTTTTAAGCTCCATTTTCACTGAATGAAATTTGTTTGTTTGTATAAGTGTATATTTTATTCTCAACAAATCACCAATTTACTTGTTTTGCTATTTCTGTTTGTTTTTACTTCTGTTATTGGGCAGTAAGCCTATCTTGTATCTGTATATTGACACACATGCACACTTAATTTTCACACAGATGCATTCCCAACAGTTCATTCCATGTCTCTCCTCAGATGGGTAAGTTTTCCATGTCTGTCTGGGGACTTCCAGTCAGTCACAGGTGCGTTTTTCTCCCACAAGCCATTCCTAACAGGTGACCTAAATCAGTGCAACATTTTTGTTATGATTCTAATTAGTGTGCAAACTATTAGTCTTCTTAAGTGGTGTTTATTCTTCAGTAGTCTTATTCGTTCTGTATTTTTTCGGCGACATTCCGTGCCATTGAAATGAATGGGTAGAGCTTTGGAGTGATGATGTCATAATGCACTCCTCCACTCACTCTAGGAGGAGCCAGCAAAAGGGCAAGGGTGCACTCTCAACCAATACTGTTTGAAATATAAAAACATTAAAAGACACTTTAGCAAGAAAGAGTTAGAGCTTATACAAAGCATTAAATAGCATCTGAAAGAAGTTCTTTTAAAATTAGTTTTGAGTGTGTGGGGTGGGGGTGATGGGGAGAGAGGTAGAGAGAGAGAAGAAGGGGTGCAGGGTGCACTCTCAGCACTACTGTTAATATATATTGATGATTTAGCAATAAATATTGAAATAGTAAATAGTAAATACCCAGGACTTACAATTGAAGGGAGATAAATCAAATGCATGTTATTTGCAGATGACCTTTTACTTCTATCACCAAATGAAGATGCATTACAAGAAAGCCTTCAATCCTTGAGAATTACTTAGAAACTTGGAACCTCAAAATAAACGCAGAGAAAACCAAGTTGATGATCTTTCAGAAAAAACATTGTTCAACAAGGGATAAATATATATCTTGGTGGGGATAGGCTTTGTCAAGTGACAAAATATAACTACTTGGTTAACATATCATATCAGGAACTTTGATTTAGCCATTAAAGACCTAGCTGAAAGGGCACAGAAAACTTACTATGCAATTCGTAGAACATTGCATCAATTCAATCCCCCAGTTAGACTGTGGCTGAAAATTTTTGACTCAACCATCAAGCCTATCCTTTTATATGGAAGAGAAATTTTGGGCATCAAGTACCAACAGCATTTTGATTCATGGGACAAAAGCCCAACAGAAACATTTCATCTTGAATTCTGCAAATACACACAGCATCCATAAAAATGCTTCCAATCTTACCTGAAGGGCAGAACTAGGAAGATTCCCCCTATTAATTAATATAGATAAAAGGTCATCCAAATTCTACTTTTACCTACTATTTAACTATAACGTTGTCCTACAGAGGGGAAAACACCCAGAGTGAGACCCTTTTACCCACCAGAAAACAAAATTTAATTGAAATGAAACAGACATGACACAGGCATAAATAAAACACTGAAAAAGAAACAAAAGAAGAGGATTACCAATATTGGCTGAAAAAATTTAACATTCTAATAAATGGAACTATTTCCAAAAGATTAAAAATGATTATGAATTGGCACCTTACCTTACAGAAATGAAAGAATTTAAACAAAGAAAAGAATTAGTGACCTCTTCCTCGCCATAGAGACTGGAAGACACAGGCAAACCTGTTTTTCTATTTTCTAACTGAATGTAGCAAATATTTCTCCATCAGAAATCAATGTTTTGAACAATTCCATCGAGTTTCACCCCAATTTCAAATGTTAGAAAAAGAAGAAAAACTCCCATATCTACTGGGAGAGCACAGAGACTGTATTACTCTAGCCGCACAATACATGTCAGACTGTCATAAAATGAAAAAGTAAGTGACACTTGATAATGTGGCACAGTTCATACTAGCATGTTGACAATATCTTATTAATGTTGTTAATGTTGTTATATAATTTTACAGGATGATGATGAAACCTGGCATGGCACTTACTGACCCCTTGTGGTGAAGTTTCACACTGAAGGTTGATTTCAAACGTTCACGAAAACCAGGCAAATTTAGTTAAACTGTGAATATATAGCCACGCTATGTTTATCCCTCTGTTCTAAATATAAACCTGTAATGTAGATGCCATGTGGTGCTTTAGTTTCACCCATCATGGATAATATACATGTGCACACTGCTCAAAACATGAGTATTAATTCACAGCTTTTACAATGTATGATTCAACATAATGTATCCACTGTTGGCAGTCCTCAAGATTTTTTTTATGTTGTTTCTATTTTATTTTATTTCCATCTTTAGGGCTGAATTCTTCACCTTCAGATTCTCCACTTGTGTCTTCATTTTGGCCTCCATCTGACTGTTGCTATGCTGTAGTTCCACCACCACAGCCCCAAGCCTCTCCTGCAGGCCTCTAAGGTGGGTCAGCTCTGCAGAGACATCCAGCTGGGTAGTGACCGCTGCATCAGCAGCAGCTTTAGAGCTCTGGTTCTCTGTCTGGCTCTGCCTCAGAACACTCCATATGGAAACCAGCAACACCAGCAGTTTGACCCCAGCTCTCATATTTAGTATCTCCACAGCTAGCAAATATATGTGACTCTCCTCCTTAATTGTTGCCTTTTTATTGTAACATTGAGTGCGCTATTTCATCACTTGGAGATGTTTTGGGACATGCCCCACATTTACCGAAACTGGTGACATGACATGATAATACAGGGTTTTAATTGTTTATTCGTTTTATCAGTGTGTGGAAGAGGACAAACCTGTTCAAGAATCACACTGAGCAGGTGGCAGGGTGTGTTCTAGTTTAGTCAGTTATCGGTGGGGAAACCCACACATGTTTAAGGAGTGCACAGAGCAGGTAACCTAATTATTCACACAGGGGCTTTATGCAACAAAAAATGTGATTGGGCACAATCTTAAAACTTAGCTAAAACCTGGGTGAACTTATATTTACATTGCTTCAGTGAGTGCAAAACCAATTCAATTTGATTAAATTACATTTATACAGCGCCTTTTGTCTCATGGTGCTTTACAGCAAGGAGTACCCAAGAACGGGGGCAAAGACTGGTAGTTAGTCTAGGAAGAAACCAACTGCCAAGGGGCATGCAGGCAAAAAAAATCAGTAGTTACCATGATAAACTACAATTTGTCCATGATTTTAGATGAGCATTATAATAATTCCAAAAGATTATCCCACAGCATTATATAGTAGTCAAGCCAAAGGTGGCTGTCAAAAGTTATGACTGGACAGTGTAGTAGCAGCCAGACATAATGTTAAAGTCAAGGACTGAGATCGATCATGGGGCTAACATTGGGAGGGTTGATTTTGACAGTGCCATTGTGAGAAGGGGTCAGTCACAGGGCCTCTAGGAAGAAGAGTCGGTCCTGGCATGGGCCTCCCATGAAGTTGGTCACAGTCCACTCAGGGGAGTTGGCTACTGGAGTCATCCTGTGGGAGGCAGGGGTGACACTCAGTAGAGGTGATTGTGGGGTAAGAGGACAGAGGAAGCAAATGAGTTACTACAGGATTCAGGGGATCATGTTACACAAGTACAATATTGTGATTTCTTTGCATCAGTTTTCAACAACTAACTATATATTATTAGTCAGTGGTGCCATAAAGTGTGGAGTGGCACAGATACCATGCAACAGGTTTTATAGTTATTCATTAAATTAGAGAGTGCAAACCTGCACACTTTTGTGTTGTGTAAGTCCCTAAGTTAAATGGATGTGTTAGATGGATATTTAGATTTTGCCTTTAACTTATTCATTAACTCAAATGGAGCTTTTCTGTTGTCTTTTATGCTTTAAGTTTGTTTGATAACACACAGCGACATCTGTATCAATAGACACAGTATACTATGAAGGTGGATAATATGATATATCATGAGGCTGATATTTTGAGCACAGCCCTAGTTTGTGTATATATTGTCCTCTCCACTCCCTCTCACCCAGAAATGTGAACACGTGGCACTTGTGCATCTGTAGAATGGCTTGCCATTGGCTTCATGCAGGATGGCAGTGGGCTCCATCTGTTTCTCTGTGCAGGTCAAGAGGGGCTTACTGGGCCCAGGAGAGTCTGGAGCCCTTCATACTGCTGGCTTTACGTCAGCTCACTGGAGGAGGAAAGAGAAAACTATCTCACAGATGGAACAGAAGAGAGAGAGAGAGCGAGAGAGAGAGAGAGGAAGCCAGGCTGGGGATAGGGAGGAGGGTGTGAGGGTTAGGGAACTCTTAGTATCTTACTATTGCTTCATTGTTACTGGACCAGATAGACGGATGTCAGAGAGGAACAGCTGAACATTCTGCATGACTCAACAGGGGAGAACTGGTTAAAGCCCCATTGTTCATGTCTCCTCCCTCCCTCTCCCTCTCTCTTTCTCTCTCTTTTTCTCTCTCTTTTTTTCTCCTCCTGTGACCAGTCGCCTGTGCAGTTGATATTGTTGGAGGACTGCCATTTGACTTCTGCTCTTTTTCTCTGTCCCTCTTTCTCCCTCCCTCCCTCTCTCTGTCAGTTCTATTTCTTTTCCTTTAAGTCCATCAGCTGTAGGAAACTTTGTCTGCCAGGGGAAATATGAGTGGCCAGGGGCAAGGTGCGCTTTTTAAGCGCTTCTCCTCCCGTGGAAAGGGGTCCGCTGCCTTGTTGCTGTTGGACTGAAAAAGGAGGCAGCCGTACCCTCACCTCCAGCAAGCCTAGCGAGCCCAGTGGTACCCCTTGTCTGAGACGGATCTACTTTACCAAGTCCAGACAGCCAGCACTTGCAAACACTTAGCTGAAGTGCTTTTCATGCTTTAGGCATATTTGCACAACTGCATGGGGCGGATTCATGCAATAATATTATGATTAACATTCATTTAATGCATCCGTTCTTCTGGCCTAAAACTAGCCAGCTAACTAATCCAGTAACACTTATGCATTTGCAAACACCGCCATCAGCATACTTGGCACTGATTTAAGCTCACTAGCTTTAAAACCTGGTCACTTTTTGTGATATACTTGGCAGCATATTGCTGAGGAAGCTTTTAGGACATTTTTGTGAACTGTCTGTTCTGGACCTCAGCTGCCATTATAAATATGGCAGCATGCATAATGCGTGTCTGCACAGAAATAGTTTCAGAAGTCATCCATTTTAAGGTTCTCATGTAAATCTGTGCTGAACATGACATATTATAAGTTAATTTACTCAAAAAACTTGAATACATAATTGAATACATATTCTCAGATCTGGATTAAACCTAGCCTGCTGCACCAAATGCTTTCACATTGTTACTTTGTGCAAAGTGTCTGGAATCCCTCAATTGGCATATGTTTCCTTCCTCGTGGGCAGATACTTTATGTGAACTTTAAAAATACTGGACATGCCAGAGCCCTCTGTTCGCTGATTATCCAGCCAAATTTTTGTCAAAGGAAACCTAAGCTAATGGAGAGTTCTGACTGTGCTGTAGCGAAATGTGATATTGTGCGAAAACACTAGGTGGCGCTAGCCCGGCTAGATTAAGCCTAGACCTAGACTAAAAGCATTTTTGGAGGTCTCGCTGTTTTCGACAGAGAAGTTTTCTATTACTTTATGACTGGGCGTAATCCATGTCTGGGGTACTGCCCAATTGAGCCATTTTTCCACATTAAGCCTTATCTTAGACAAACATAAACCTTAAAAAGAAAAAAATCTAGAAATCTATCTTAAACCATGTTCAGAATTACAAATCAGCTACCTATGCTACATTTGTGAAGTGTTTTACATTTTTGCAATTGACTTGTGCCCAACAAAACTCGCAGGCTATTTTTAGACAACCTTTTCAAGCCAGCTCTTCTCTTCTTTTTATTCTGCGGGTTTCTCATCTTCCTGCTTTAAGAGGCTTCTCCAGACATCGCTTGAACTGAAGCTTTGTCTAAGGTGCCCTGCTGCCCTGTTTGACAGGAAGCCCTCAGTGATTTTGACATTTGCTCACCTTGGAAAATCTTGGATTTTCTAGGAATGTATTCTATAACCTCATTCATTGAAATATGAACTAACAGCCACTTTTACTTTTGATTGTGTGGCATTAACAAAGCATTAAAATACCAACTATACTGACTAACAGTAACTTCTAATTCTGACTTTATGGATACATGTGGAAGAACCAGTCTCATAAAAATGCAACTGGTGTTTGTACTGGATTTGTGCCTGGCAGTTTGTTCCTCCTCTGGACCTGGATCAGAGTAGGCGCCACACTGTAATCAGAAATGGCATTATAAATGGGAGTGTCATAGGCATCTCGGAAACAGGAAGTCCACATAATTTCCACCCTTAGTTTTCCATCCTACCCCCCCTTCCACTTACCTCCTGCATCAACAGGAGGTGTCATAAGGTCACGGATGCCTTTCGTGACATCCTTTCCGTCATGACATCAGAGCATTGTCTCAGCGACAGCACCTCAGCTGCACGCTTTCCAATGTGTGGATGAAATTAAGAGGAAAAGAGCTGCTTAGATGGACTACTGATCTCTGATCAGTCTTGGTCCGATCAGTCTTACCTTGCTTGTCTAGCACTTTGGTCAGCTGTTATTGTTGTTTTTAAAGTGCTTTGAAATTAAATGTGACTTGTGCCTTGGTGCCTGTGTCTGGGTGTATTTGCCTTTGGGAGCTGGGGTTTTTGAGACCCTGGGTTCAGACTGTAAGTTTTTGCAAGCTGCTCCTAGTGGGGAGACAGCTGGTCATGGATGATCTCATAGAGCTGAATAGAGAGAGATGGATTGGAGCAGAGAGGCATGACTGACTGGTGCAATCAGCAGAGGGCTTATGCCTGGACACCGCGCAGTCTTATAGCACAGCTGGACCTGTGGGAACAAGGGGAGGGATGGGAGTGGGGGAACTGGAAGAGAAAGAGGGAGAGAGAGAGGGAGGAAAAGAGTCACAATTGAAGGTGTTGAGTGAATGGGAGCATACACTCCAAAGGGTGCAAGCACTTGCCAAGTAGAGTTCCAGTTGCACACGGCTGGACTCATTACAAGAGATCCATGTCAGAATTCGGAAGGCCTGGAGTGGGAGTTTCTGCACACCAGTAGTTAAGAGTTAAGATGCACAACCCCCTGAGTCCATTTTCAGAAATGTGCATACATTGTTTTTATAATAATTTTTAAGTAATCTTAATTAAGTTGCAATTTCAATATTATTATCAAGTGAAAACAAATCAAGTCCGGTTGAAGTTGGACTAATAATGTTTGTCAAAATTATATGAATATATGTCAGTAAATTCATTGCAAATGAACTTAGAGGGTTTTGCATCAGAGCTCTTCACATATGAACACAATACACACACATGCACTCCTGTGTGCTTTGATCAACCCATATACTCAAACTCAAACACACACATACACACACACACACACACATTTCACACATTACAAATACAGTTAGACACTCACAGGAGCACAGAAATATTTGCCTAAAGTACAGGCCATGCAGTTGGAGTCATAATCGTAACAGATGCACTCTAACCTGATATCTGAATGACACAAGCTGGAGCTCCACAGAGTCAAATGAACAGATGTTCACTGATTCTTGAGGTGCACGTTTTTGAGACAGTGAAAGAGAGAAAGCTGAACAAATGGCAAATCACATTGCATGACTTGGATCTGTTTGTCGTTTTGTTGAATCAGAGACGGGCCATCCCACATTCCATCTCTGTTGCACACAGTGTTGAGTTCCTTGGATGCAGCTGCACAGCATTAGACTCAGCCATCCCACCACCACGGCCCCTGAAAGTGTCTGTTTGCATTACACAAGCAAACGCACTGAGTCATCATGTTCACAGGCTAATGGATGCCAGGTGATTCCCCTTGTCTTCGGTGAACCCCAGGGCCAGAACGCTATTGGACTGCTCTATACTGGGGCGGTCTGTGAGCACACCGCCGAGCCAAAAAGTGCTTTCCATGCAGAAGCACTTCAAGGACTTCTCATTTAAAACCTGGGCCTCTCAATTTGTCCAAGGTTACACCATCTTAAGGGCTGGAAGAGATTATGTATTATAGTGACTTATGAGCGGCTTATACTGTACGCATGTCTTTGATTTGGGCATGTGATTTGGAAATATGCTCCAATGGGCTCATGTCCTGATGCACTTTTTGAGCACATTTAGAATTTGTGACGTGGATACACCCATACCTTCAGCAATTATATGGAGGGTACACCAGGTGCAGAACAAAAAAGCTCTGTTTACATCACATAAAAATATTTTCAGAAGGCTCCTGCATCTGGTATAGCCAGTTTCATTGATCATAGAGGAAGCTAAACTAAACTAACACCCCTACCCCCAACAATTAGTTTAGTAACACAGCCAGTGTAGCATCCCTGTAAGCCTCTGTAAATCCAAGGAACATGTTGTCTTGGAAATTAGCCATATAATCTATGAGTTCAAAGAATCTCATTCCTGTGTATAATAATAACAATTGTATGTATTCTCTAATCATAGTGTGAGGTAGACAGCATATAGGCTTATTCTCCAAGTTCAAAAAGGGCATCTGATACATACGTAGTCATTCATACAGTCTGTTGATTTCTGAAAAGTCTGGGTTGTTTAGGTCTGCCAGTATTCAGTATACAGTATCTGTTAGGTCTGCTTCCAGAATTTTCGTATTCTTCATGTGAAGGAACATGTTTATGCCTACTAAGTATCCATAACTTCATAAACCTGGACATGTAATGGGTATGGTGAATAAATATGTCATTAGAATCTTCATTTCCAATGCACCCACCATGTCATTACTCTGTCTGAGACTGCTGTTTATGCCTGACAATTAATGATGTTCCTCACACAGAGGAAAAATGCAGACAGATTGAAGTTAAGGATTTTCTCGGCAAATGAATCCCTTTTCCCTCGAAGAATGGATCACATTACACAGAATGTTAACTCCCTGGAACATGGTGGTTTTGAAGCATCCTGTCAGGCAAATACGTTCCAGGACACTTAATATATCGTGGAGCCCAAAGAGCAAAGACAAGATGTTCTCTGGTCCTTCCTCCATCCTATGCATGTCATTATTCACATTCTGCTTAACTCCCTTGAATATATATACGCTGGCTTTGGGGCAAAGACCCTGTTAAGACCCTGTTTTTTCACAGCTGTTACATGCAATAAGTTTGATGTCCTTGTTGGCCACCTTCAAAGTGTGGAGTACATCCCGTGACTGCTCCAAATTAAATCATTCATTCCCACACACACAAGAGTTTGCTCAAACTTGGCAAACACCATTTTGGGGTGTGGGACGGGGGTTTTGTAACATTCTGAGCCCATTTGTTACCTGCAGTGACGTAGCTGGAGCCATGAGCGTCTCTGTGGCGGGGCAGCGCGGTTTGGCACTGGTGCCTTTGCTTTAATTTACAACACCGACGCACATCTGGCACCAGGCTTCTTGTTTCACATCAGAAGCCAAGGTGCTAGGAGCCTGGGCTCAGTCCATGCACAGCCAGGGCTGGTTCTGCCAAAGCCTAGTTTCCACAGGCAAACCCTCTCAGTCTCTCTCGGCCTCACCGGCTCCATGATGCAATGACAGCTCTCTATAAAACATGCTGGAGCCATGCTTATAAGTGTGATTCCTTTAACATGTTCATGTATGAGCAAATGGTTCTTCATCTGTTTGATCATACAGGCACATAGTGTGAATGATGAGCAGTCTTTAGCTTTAGAGGGTCACTTATACTTAATATACCTTCAATGCAAATGCAATTGAATAGAGGCCTGATAAAGATAGCTGCTCTTCAGATCACTACATGGGCATATTTCATGCTTGGTCGTTTCTGAATGAATGAAAACTGGACATGATGTGGATTGTTCATTTGCCACTGTGTTAGCAATGAACTTGTCTAACTACAACTTAAGGTAAAACTGTAGCAGCTGTACCTATAGGTTTTTGGCATTCCACAGCTACCAAAGCCTTGTTTTCATGTCTTTGCTGTTTCTCCCATTATATGCTATTAACTATCTTTTGGCAACAGCAACTCTAATAAAAATGATTTTCCCTTGCATCCTCAGCAGAAGAATGGGTTCATTTCCAGCCTTGCCTCTCAGAAAAGGACTTTATTGTCCTTTCCACTTAAAATAAAAATTTAAAAGGTATTAAGCAACTGCTTGCCAGTGAATGAACGCCAAGAAAAAACAAAACAAACAAAAAAAACAAAACAAGAGAATCTCCCTTTAAGAACCAAGGTGCTGTGAGGTGAGGGGAGATACAAGACGTTTATACTGGGCTCTTTGGAGATAGCTGGCTGGCAGACTTCAACCTATGCATGCTGGACTTCATTCTGAGTCAATAGGACTTTTTCATTGGGCAAAAAATCCATGATGCAAGACCAAAATGCCAAAGTCCTACTGACTCAAAAGTAAACTTCCATTGCTGTTTATATTGTTATCATGTGTTTATATAGACTTTGTGCACTACCTTCAATGACATAAATGTATCACCGCTGTAACACTCCCACTATGCATATGGCTTACATTCTGTGATCTTGATGACTGATGTCATGGTTGTCTTCTGTGAGTGTTTTCCTCCACCTGTCTCTCTCTCTCTCTCTCTCTCTCTCTCTCTATCTATCTATCTATATGTGGGGAAAGAGAAAAGGAGGGGGGAAGGAGGAGGTGCTCCAGAATGCTTTATTGGTTTTACATTCAAGTTGAGCTGGACCCAGCCCAGGCCAAACTGAGGGAGAGATTGTCCAAAAAATCCTGTCTATTGAGATGTACATACACTTTTGTCTCTCAATACATTTCAGTGGGAAATGTCCACATCTCGTAGTTTTGGTCCTGTTAAAACCGACAAAGCTAAAAAAGTGAAAAAAGAGAATAACTCTTTCCAACTCCCTTTAAAATCCAGCCAAGAGTTAGGCTCGTCTATTTTAAAAACTCAAATTAAAAGATCCTACTTTGTATTTTTTCTGTATAAACAAGACATTTATTAAGACTCTGATTCACTAAAACTTCAAGCATGCAAGTATGTCCAGAAAAATAAATAAATCTTTTTTTTTTTTTTGCTTAATCTTAGCCCATCCATCACAGTCTGAGGTTTGAGTTGTTGGAAGGGGCAAACAGTAGTGTTTTAAGTGGCTCACTTTGTCCTCTCGAAACCGAGGAGAACATTTGGTGCTCGATGTGGAAAATAGTGAAAGTCAGTTTTAAAATCAGTGAAGACGACCAACCAAACAGACGATAGGAGTCTGTCTCATTCCCTGAGGTTTACCAGTCTGGCAAGATTCACTGGATGAGAGAAGAAAAAAAACTTGCATAGAGAAGGAGAAATATCCAAACAATCAACCCTTTCTCCAGAGTTTGCTCTTTCGTCGCATTTTCCCTTTTCTTCTTGTTTGCCCTAAATGGTTATTGAATAGATTGTTCTCCATGTCATCATCGTCATCGTCATTATCATCATCGTCGCCATCTTCATCCTCCTTGTACCACGGTCCCCACACGCCTCCGTTGTACTGCGGGTTGGAGCGGTAGTCCTTGGCTGGGTAACGCACGGGCACAGCTGTACGGTTGTAGCGTGCCAGACGCAAGAGCATCTTCTTCACCACGTGTGGGTAGTGACGGCTCAGGTCCACGCGCTCGTAAGGGTCGGCGCTGATGTTAAAGAGCCACAGAGACTGGCCACGGTCCCAGTGCACACGCTCACTGTGCCAGCGCTTGGCCAGTAGCACGGTGGAGAAAGTCTGGGGCGGCACCCAATCACTCAAGGAACCCGGCACACCCGTCAGCAGCTTCCAGTGGCCCACGCGCAGCGCCGCCTGAACTGCCGTGTCCCACAGGCCGTAGCCGGCCTTCCATGAGCCGTTCTTGGCACGGATGTAAATGGGGTCGATGTTGTGCAGGATGTCCTGACGCGGCGACGGCCGGCCCTCGCTGATGCTCTCCCACACATCGTAGCCATCCAGGCTCTGCTCTTCGCCCAGTTCGCCGCCCGCTAGCGTCACCAGCGTCGGGTACCAGTCGGTGATGTGCACCAAGCCACGGCAACGCACGCCCTTCTTGACCAGCAGTGGGCTGTGCACGAACCCCACTGCCCGGATGCCCCCCTCCCACAGAGTGCCCTTGCTCCCCCGCAGCGGCCAGTTGCTGCCCCCGGCCAGGGGCTGCCCGCCGTTGTCAGATGAGTAGATGATGATGGCGTTGTTGTAGTAGCTGTAGCGCTTCAGAGCCATGGTGAGGTTGTGCACAGCCTCGTCCAGACAGCTGACCATGGCGGCGTACTTGCGTCGGTGCAGGTTTGGGATGCCCTTGTAGCGCTCCAGGTAGCGAGTGGGCACTTGTAAAGGTGAGTGCACCGCCTGGTAGGCTAGGTACAGGAAGAGTGGGCGACGACGGGCGTCGTGCGATGCCAGGATGCGCACGGCCTTCTGCGTGTACATGAGTGTGGAGTAGACGCCGCGGTCCTGCTCCCACGCAGCCTCTTCACCCTCGTGGAGGTCGTAGCCGCACATGCCGGGCCCGTCGCACTTGTAGTGGCGGTAGTAGTCGCCGCTGCCCAGCAGCGAGCCGAAGAAAGTGTCGAAGCCACGCTGTGTGGGCATGCAGCCACGCTTGTAGAAGCCCAGGTGCCACTTGCCCACCATGTGCGTGGCGTAGCCGGCCTCCTTGAGCTTCTGGGGA
The DNA here is from genome assembly GCA_015244755.2 of Tenualosa ilisha. Lineage (NCBI taxonomy): Eukaryota > Metazoa > Chordata > Actinopteri > Clupeiformes > Clupeidae > Tenualosa > Tenualosa ilisha. The sequence goes on along the minus strand of PYXC01000091.1, from coordinate 182,920 downwards.
AGCGTGATGTTCTCCAGGGGCAGGCAGTTGGGCTGTGTGGGGTGGATGATGGAGTGCTGGAGGCCTGTGTGGATCTGGTACCTGGGGGGAAGGGGCAGATAAGGAAGAACATGTGAGAGCATGCTAGGAATGGTTGAATGACAACACATAAAAACCAGGTGGAGGAGATGGATGGAAGGAAAGAGGGCAGATAAGGAGAGGACGGAAAGGAAAGGGGAGAGGAAGGGAGGGGAGGGGAGAGGAGAGAAAAAGAAAGAAAAAAAGAGGGGAGCACATGAGAACTATCCATAAAAAGATAAGAGGGCCACTAGGAGTACACTGTGTACCCTCAATGCCACTGTGCAAGTGACAGTTTAAACGCTGCTACCTTCTTTCTCTCTTTCCCAAAAGGAAAACAGGAGAACCTGACAACAGCCCAAAAAAACAGGTAAAGCAGATGCAGTGGGGGATAAGTCTTAACAACTCTGAAAGACAATAGACATATGCTCACACGTAGCCTACTTCAGATGTCCATTTTTAGACTAACCAGCTACCATATCAAAATGAGTGTGGCTAAGAGCTACTCGTGTCTTGTAGTTGAAGTAGCATGTATTCACATGGCTGCTCTCCACCCAAAACAACTGCATCGTCGTGTTTGCATTTCAAGGCTCCCTTAACTCCTTTCCCTTATGTGACTGCTACCTGAAAGGTCCCCTGAAAAGTTGCAAAGTTTCATCACTGTGAACAGAGAACACACTTCCCCCTGGCATGTCACCTTTCTGCATAAAGAACAGAGACTAATCACATAGGTTATGGTGCACTTTGGACTGTTGTGCAGAGCAGATCAGAAAGTGGTATGGGCACAGTCCCTCTGGGACCCGTGGAATTTTCCCACGAGAGGGAAAAGGTCTCATGTGGTCTCATTTGTTTTCCTCATAGACAAATCTGGAATATGCTTGCTGGCCTGCTACATCACCTCAAGCTAAGCCTACATTACTAACAAATTGAAAGCAGTATAATTAATTTAACTGCCAAGTAATCTTCTTGCAACAGAAGTGTGAACGATGTCTGTGAGTTTGATTCAATAGGACGGCCTTTTCTCTCACTGACTGAAGACCATCATGTTAACGTTGTCACTCTTCAGGACTCAGGATTTATAAGCAGACCAAAAGTGATAAATAGTGAAAAAGTCATAAATACCAAATGAATTTCAAAGAGTTCATCAATTACTTTAACAGATAAATTAGACAGAGCGCTTTCCATGTGTAATTTGTGGCACTTTACAGACATTAACAAGAAGCACCCAAGAGCAACAGGGATAAGGAAAATCTTCCTTATTCAAGGAAGAAACCTTAGGCAGATCCATGGCTCAAGGGGCCAACCCAACTGCCAGAGGTTATTCTGTGACACCTTACAAACATTGTGTTGGTATTTCATGCATTTTTGGAGGTTATTAGATTTGTTCCATATATCAGTGTAACTCAATAGAATTCAAACAGTCAATTCAAAGTTCAATATCTCAGAAATCCTGAGAATGCAGATAGAGAGCCTTATAAGGCACGTAGTGCTGGTGTTTATGTGTGAGATCATGTGGAATTATTTCCTTGTAATTCTAATTGTCATGGCATGCAGCCAAGCCAAACAAGGGCAGGAGCTGTCAGACTTGACCCCACCTCTGTATTGGTAACCTGGGAGCCTGGAGGTGTTTCCCCCAGAATGTCCAAGAGCAACGAGCCAAACAAAGATTGTATTACTGTTTTTGGGCCCAAAAGCAGGAAGGCTAGCCATCTCCCTGCTGAGATGCAAAACATGGGGAAGGGGACTTTGTGGTGGGGATCATGGTGGGTGGTGTGTGTGTGTGTGTGTGTGTAGAGTGTGAGTGTATATGGTACATGATTTCTTCTTCTCTCTCTTGCTTCATGTGTATGTGTGTATATGCATAAGTAAATGTACTTGAGTGTATACATATACATAACCTAAATGCATGTCTCTCTCCCTCTCTGTCTGTCTCTCTCTCTCTCGATGTGTGTGTATAAGTGTGTGTGTGTGTGTGTGTGTGTGTGTGTGTTCAACAAAGACTACCTGTGTTCTACAAAGACAGCAAGGCAACAAATAATAGCTATTGTCAGGGCTCAATGTTACCCAAGCACCCCGGATCACGGATCACAACAGACAGCTAAATATGTGTGGCTAAATCAGATCCATATTGAAAAGGGAGCGCCTTCTTCTCAGTGCATTTGCAAAGCCAACAGCACCTCCTTACATTGTTCTCTCAGTCCTCACACAGTACCAGGACACAAAGATTAGCCTATCTGTGGAGCCACGAAGGCTGGAGAGAGGCAAGCACAAACAGGTACCTCAATAAGTTTCAGGTGAGCTTTGGGATGACCTGATACAGTGTCTTCATTAAAGGACACATTCAGACAATGCGTTGTGTGTGTTAAGCACAAAGATAGCACTGTGCAGTTTTGGGCATTGAGAAAAGGAATTGGGAGGACATTTGTTTGTGTCCTCACTAGCCTGTAAATCATTTAAGTTGGCGGATGTTGGTGGATGCTTCTGGCATGATATAGGCTGTCATTTTTCAGCTGAATACAGCACCATGGAAGCTTCTTCTGACTTCATTCCTGTCTGTCTCTAACATTCCTCTAAAAGCCCAGCTTGACTGGCTGACTTCCCTTTCTCCTCCCTTCCCGCCCCCTCTCTCTCTCTCTCCCTCTCACACCCTCTCGCTCTATGCTCTTCACTATGCTCATTCCACTGTCAATTCCATTCAATCGCTCCTGTCTATGTTCCCCTCTTCTGTCTGTATTCTTTCTCTTTCTCCACTCCATCATCTGCTTTTCTTGAAATGAGTCCCTTCACTCCTCTGTCTGACGATACCAGTATCATCTCTTCACCAGTCTTTCATGTCATGGACACATCAGTGTCATCTACTCCTTTCATTTCAATGACACATCAGCATCAGTCTTTCATGTCACTGACATGTTCATCCTTCTTCTGGAAATTCTATTTCTGATGCATCATCTCTCTTTTCTTTCTTCACATTCTGTCCTCAGTTTCTTCATTGCTGTGTCACCACAACCTCTCCTCTACTACATCTCCCTCTTTCTCTTTCTCTCTCTCGTTCTCCTCCAACCACCTCTCCTCTTCCTTTATCTCTAATCTCTCTCCATCTCCCTTTCAGTCTGACTGTCCTGCTCCTCTGTCTCCAATCCTCATTTTCCAGCTTCTTCTCTCCCTGCCTCCATACGTTATTTATACTCTTTCTTACTCTCTACTCATTTTTTTACTCCCTTTTTCTCTCTCCATCCCTGTAGTTCATCCAAGCCAAAAAGTCTCCCATCCCCCTCCCTCTCCCCTGGGGCGGCAGGTAAACAGGTAGCCCCTTAGAGAGCTGCGGCTGTTCCTGCTGCAGCATTAGGGGAAGCAGAAGAACAGAGGGGCTGGTGGTGCCGGGGGAGGAGGGTGGGGATGGGGGGTGATGGACCGGGGGAATGAAACAGCCAAATGCTCCCCAGCTGCCCCACGCTCTCCAAGCTGAAGAGCAGCTGAGAGGCTCTTTAGAGAGAGAGAGAGAGAGAGAGAGAGAGAGAGAAAGGGGGATGGTTATGAAATCAGATGCATGGTATAGCATACCATGTGCTGACAGGCCATAATGCATGATCTCATGGAGGCGCAGCCATGTGTGCACTCACACACACACACACACACACACACACACACACACACACACACAAACAATGACAGCACTCATTTTACCACAGCTCTTCACAGTAAACATGTGAAAAGGCCCACACAGCTCCTGGCAAAGGGGGAAGGGGTTGCACACGAGCACAGCCAATTCAGCTAGCACTCATCTCAGACACTGCATGACAAACCCTCGACTCGCCTTACATAAACACACCAACACACAGCGTCTACACAAATACTAACTATGGAGAGTGAGATAAAAGAGAGAGAGAAAGAGAGAGAGAGAGCGAGAGCATGACACCCCCCCCCCCCCCCCTCAGAACAGCTGTGTTGGCCATTGGCCCCCTTACTTTAATAATTTATAGGCTCCACTGGTTGAGTTTGGTCTACATTTATTTAACCTTGAAAAAAGCATGGAGGCTCCACAGAACTGCTGTCTGGGATTTTTAAGAGAGCATGGAGCTGTAAAATCAACTCAAAAACCAAAACCATTAAAAGATTGGTGTAGGGAAATGATCAGGAAAACAGTCAACCCAACATATACTACTGTAAATGTTCCACCATAATGATGTAGTAACTTTAAGTGTGTGTATATGTGTGTGAGTGTGTTGGTAGGGTGTATGAGTGAAGTGTGTGTGTGTATTTATATATATGTAAAACATATCGTATGGTATGTGTGTGTACTTGCACGCATAGTGTGTGTGTGTGTGTGTGTGACCAGTTTGTATCAATGAAGCTACATTCTGCTCTCTTTAACACAAGACATACAACTTCCTGCACCATTCTAAACAACTGTCTGGCAGATGTGCCTACAAACTTCACCCCACCAACACACACACAATCACACATCTCCCATCCATCTCCATGGAAACAGACCTCACAACACACCTGGTCCTGGGAGCCCCTCGTTTTCCCGAGGCCACCTCTCAGCCCACAGTGAATGCTTGCATCCCATAATGAGCACCAGGGCACCAGGGAGAAAGAGAGAGAGAGAGACCCAGAGGGGATGGAAGGAACCAACTCACTGGAGTGACTGAGTCAGTAAGGCCTAGCCAAGGCGGTCTTGGCCACAACCAAACTGAATAAAACCAAAAATGAAACACACACACACATGCACACACACAAGCCAAGGGGATTTCATGGCAAGTGAGCTCTTCCATGGGTTGGTCCCCCAACCACCACCACCAAAAATCATTGTTTGGCTGTGGATTCAGAGCACACAGCAAACATGTATGAGTGGGAGCAGAGACAATGGTGGATTATTCTCTCCAAAAACCCCTTAAAACTCTTCAGCAGGGGCAGCACATATGGGATTGGGGGAGGTCCTCAAATGTTTAGAAATTATCTATCCATGTTCTCTCACAGAATCCAATATGCACCGTTACAAAGCAAGGACTAGGCCGCAGAGAAACTTTGGAAGATATTTATAGTGAAACAATGGACCAACAATACAGACAAACAACAAAGCCTTGACTTCACAAAGGCGCCCATATGTGGCCTTCAGCCTGTGGGATGATTACCAGGTTGTTTTCCTGCACTGCTAATTGGCAATACACCTTGTTGTTTCTGGTCCATTTCTATGCTACATAATAGTGTACATTTGAAGCCCATGGCCCTTTGATTACACTCAAATGTTAGCATGGTGCTATTGTCCGTGAAGTCATTGCCTCTCCAGGCTTTCATTAGCTGCATGTGTTGAAATAAAAAGGATTCCTAGGAGACTTATCTTTGTTCCCTCCCAAGCTGGGGGGATGATAAACCCCAAACTCTTTAAGCACCCTTTGAGAGCACTTTTCAAATCCCTCACTCTCGTGAGAACCTTGGGAGCTCCCACATTCCCTCAACAAGACACTTTCAGAACGTTACGGAGCGTGTAAATCAAAATGTTCTGCACAGTAATTGTCAGCGGTCCTTATAGACAGTTCAGTCATCCAGACAAAAGCCCCTGCCTGACAGCAGTGGGTGCACCGCTCACCAGTAGCACCTAAGCAGCACCTAAGGCATCCTGCCTTTCCGGGAGGAAAAACTCCCTTATGTTCAGTTAATCTAGGAAGAAACCTTGGGCAGATCCACAACTCAAGGGGCTAACCCAACTGCCAGGGGTCATGGAGAAAAATTACAATCAGTAGTAACCATGACAGACTATAAGTTGCCTATGGTTTAGCTAAGGTTCATAATAGTTGAACACTTTTACATTACATGGTAGTCAGTCTATAGGTGGTTATCAGGAATTATGGCTGGACAATGTAGCAACGGCCAGGCATAGTGACAAACTCAAAGGAGTGAGATGGGTCATGGGGGTAACAGTAAGGGTCCATTTGACAGCGCCATTGTGAGGGGGGGTCAATCACAAAGCCTCAGGAAGGGGAGTCGGGCCCAGCATCGGCGTCCAGGAAGGTCCTCTGTGATGGGGAGTCGGTCCTGACATGGGCCTCCCGTAGTGTTGGTTGTAGTCCACTCAGGAGGGGAGGGTGAGAGGAGTCCGCCAGAATGAGGCAGGGATGACACTCAGCAAAGATAATTGTGGACAGAGCAAAATAGTGAATTAGGCCAGGCTCACACATCAGAAAGCAAATGTGTAATTTGGGCATATATATATATATAAATATTGAGAGAGAGCTGAAAGAGAGAAAGAGGGAATTGTACGCCATGACACATGAAGGTTGTGTGGCGGCGCTAGGCTATAGCAGCATAACTAAGGTATGATGCATGGTAACCCAGCACCACTGCAGGGATGGTCAGTGGCTGCCATGCCTCGCAACTGGGGGCAACAGCAGAGGCAGTCCCTTCCAAAAGACCCATGGGAAGTGATGATTTGCCATGCACCATCCCTAACTATGGGTGCCATCCCTAACTTTAGGCGGCCTGTGAAAGTAAAGTTGTCCCTAATGAAATATGACGCACACAGCAAACTAAATTCACATGCAACTGTCCTCTTCAAACTGTGTTATGAATTGCCTGATGTTAACATTTGCTCATATGCATAAAATATATTTGCATACAAGTGTGCATGCTTCTAGAGCCAAATTTCTATGCATAATAAAGCTCAAAATCAAAATTAGGCTATATAAAGAAAATCTTATATTGTATATAATTATATATGAATACATAATTAAATATTATTCAGACTACTAAATCAAGATCAAACAGACGGCTGTGTCATAATTTTTTTTCTTTGATGATTTTTGTTAATCTGGACTACAAAGTATACAGGCCAATCACAGAGCATTTGGGTTCTTCTACTTTCATAACAACCTCAAAACAAGTGTTCCCAATGACTAAATTAGTGACCTAAATACCAGAGTGTAGTTCCTGACAGAAACATGATTTACAAGAGGCACCAGTAATACCTTCAAGTGCCCTTATTCTTGCTTGTGTCAAAAGTCAAAGTTCAAAGGCCAACTGACCTGAGTATCAGCTCTAGAGTTACTTTTTGGGCGCAACCTGCTAACTGTTCATCCAGCTGTCAAACACATGTTCATTCCTGACACAAACAAAATATGCACACACGCAAAAGTAGAGATCATTCTGATTAAAGCTGGCCTTGTGCTGTGAAAACACAACAGAGGAGGTTATCATGTCATCTCTGGTTTATTTCCACAAAGACTGCACATACATCTAGCTCATCACGTACACGACTGCAAGCATTAGCACTGGTCTTGTGCCTACAGTCACACAATCCGTTTCTGGACACCATAGGCATTGGGTCCCAGCCATACTGGATCTCAGACAAATACACACCCAACTACACACACATTCACATACATAGATACACAATCTCTTTCCATCCTAGTCTCTGGCCAACACTACCAGCCCACACTCAGCACATCCTCCCAACATGTGGTTTGAATAAATGTTTTTTTACACCACTCTCCACCTAATGAAGTTCAGGCTCTAGAGCACAGCATTTTAACAACTCCCTCCCCCCACCCTCCTTAATCTATCTATCTATCTATTCCTTTCGTCCCATCATCACCATTCTGATCATTTGTCATTCTCACTACCTCCCACATCATCACTGAATACACTTACATCCCTTTCTTTTGTCATTTTTCTTTCTTTCTTCTATTCTTTCTCCTTCTATCCAACCTTTCCCAAACACACAATTTCTTCTCTCCTCTCTGCCCAGTCCAGTCCTATTAGCTGTCACATCAATGTTGCCAATCCCTTGAGTCTTACTGTTTCCAAACTCACAGGAGAGCTGCAGGGCAAACAACCAGAGAGCAATGATTAAAGCCTGAGCCTAGCATTTAAACAAACAAGAGAGAGTGAGAGAGAGAGAGGGACGAGCGTTTTAACACTTGTTTACTGGATCTTTACCTGAGGGTTTTACCAGCCCATTACACACCTTTAAAACCATACAGACCCACAGCATGCTAGTGCACACAGACAACTTACAGCAGATTCCACAGAGGCGAGTGTGAGAGAGAGATTTGTAACTTGGTGCTGTATACATATAAATATGTAATTGAATTGAAAAAGGGAGAGAGAGAGAGACAGAGAAATCCTGATAGACTGACACAGTGATCTGTAAGCCAAAGCCTGGAGATGGTAGTGGAATCAAATGAAGGGCTGTGGTATTTTGCTGTAAGCAAAAACATACTACAGTGGGTTACAGTATGACCATTCCTGAGTGCACAAAGCCTCTCTCAGTCCAGCCTTATCCCTGCTAGTCATCTCTCTGCTCAGTGCAAGGACCTTGGTGCGGTTTCTTAAGCATTTGTTTGTTGATGGATGGCAGTTTGTTGGAGAAAGCAGCTTTGATTTCAAGGCACAACAGATCTTGTCAAACTGGCAAGCTGTCAAGAGCTCCAGACATACTCTGAAAGCTGTTTTCTGTCATTAAGGAACTTTTCAGATAAAAATGGCTCTTTTTGGCTACTCTCAAATTGTCAAATATTCTCCAAAATTATGTTTTGGAGAGGAAGAGAATCTGCTTCAAGGTCCAGCTAAGGGCTCATAATATGACCCAACACTTCATGCCTTGGGTATTTCTGCAGACAGAGTTGGAGGTCAAATACTACGGGGTGTGCATTCTCAACTCTCACCCTGGATCGCTGGATGCTTAGCCAGCAGTCCCAACAGGCAGCATGAGTCAGTGTGATCTTTGGATGCTTCCCTCTTAGGTCCACAACCATGCCATTGCTCCATATGCATTGGTGCTTTTAGGTCTGTGTCGTTGGGGGAATTAATAGAGTGACTGTGAGATGAGACTTGAGTTAGCTTCCAGCATGTAAACTTCCAAGCCAATAGCTAATTTTACTGTACTTATACAATATTATACAGCAGTATACAGGAGAGAGAGAAAGCATAGGAGGGAGGGAGACAGAAAGATAAAGAGATTGAGACTTTTGACTTTTAAAAACCCCTTTGTTGAACCAATGTATGGCTTAAGGACTCCTATATAGGTTGCTCTAGCCTCGCACCCCATCCACATTATGGAAAGGAAGCATAAGGTGGGGGGAGTGGGGGGTAGGTGAGAAGAGATCCAGAGAGAGAACTTCCTCGTCGTTCCTCACAAAGCAAGTTCTCAGGGTAGAAGAATGCATGTAATTTAGTGGGCTGCACCGATGCCTGAAGAATAACGGTGGAAGGAGGGATGGAGGGGTGAAAGAGATATGCTTTATGTTCAGCACTCCTCCGCCTCACGCCCACACTGCCAGGTCAGGTATTCCAGCTATCCTTCCTTTCCAGCCATCTTTCAGGGAGAAACCTTTTTTCTAATGTGTATATATATATATATATACACGACATGAAGTGCTAGCTGTCATTTACAGCTGTGCTTTGCTGAAGGAAATGTGTGACCCAGTTGTCAAAATATTCTCAGCTGCTTTAGGAGGTCGGCATCTGCTTTAGGTGGCAAAGGTTCCGATGTGTGTGTGTGTGTGTGTGCTGGTGAGGAAAAAGTGGCATTTGCATGGCGATGACATGAGTTTTCACGCTGAGAATGATTTTTGTCAACTTGCCAACATGGCTGGGAGTTTGTGTGTTCGTTACATCCAGAAACTTGAATATGGTGTCTTTGCGTCATCTTATTCATTTCCCATTCCTGTCTCTTACCAAGTTTCAGTCTCTGATGATTCTTGTTATTACAAACACATAAACATTTGGTGGGGTGGGGTGGACCTGGCCAAGTCCTCTCTTCCCACACACAAACATGCTTCAGCTCTCTCCCACTGAGCTGGCAGAGCAGACACGGCTCACTGGACTGCTCTCTTAAGCATACTGCCTGTGGACCACTCAGTGCATACAGTGAGCTTCTGTGACTGCGTGTGTGTGTCTGTCTGTGTGTAAGAGAGAGAGAAAGAGAGCGAGAGAAGGGGAGAGAGAGAGGTCCTTCTCCTCTGTATTCCTCGATGGTTCTTGGACACAACAAAGAGCTCATCCTGTTACAGGGGCTGGCTTAATCAATAAAACGCAGACCCAGAAACTCAGTTAGAGCATCCAAACAAATAAACACACAAACACACACACACACATACTCAACATACCACTATTTTCAATGTTGTGTTGTGTTTCAAATGCTAGCCAGAAAAGTATTCACATAAAAACACCTCATCTCTCTAGCCAAATGGCCAACTCCTAGCACATGGAATCTACACTCCAATCCAGGAAATGATCTGTCTATACCACAAAGGACAGTATTTTTGGTTTATTTATTTTACCAAATAAACACACTGGCAGTGATAGCATACATGTGGGACTCCATCACAGTTTGCATGCAAAGGCCTTGTCTGACATTGATGTGGCACAGAAGGACCCAAATCAGATAAAGCCTTCATGTATGCCCAATCACAGACCCATTTGTGTGGTTGCCACGTCAACCCATCAAAACATTTGATAAGCTCTCCTGTGGGTCTCTTCAAAAATTAAATCACCCGGCTGTTGTTGATGCAGCTGAAGATAGACACCAGGCACACCCAAAAAGTCAGAGAGCACACAGTAGTTTAGGTTGAAATGACTCTTAGCAAATAGTATGATGACATGCAACATCTGAAGGATAGTTGTGGATTGTTACTCTTTTATATAAATACATTGATAATTAGCTTGAGGTGTTGTTTTGGTGTGTTAAAATCAGATGTACAATGACACTGAGAATTTTTTCATCTCTTCAGAATATCGCCATCATGTTACATTCCTGCACATTTTTAACACACAGTTAATAAACTACTCATAGCAGCACACTTACAATATACACTGCATGCCAAGAATGGACACCAGTAGGTGGCTAAGTTCATGTATTCACTGTGGCACTTCCTCTGTTAAATGATATCTTTTCACACATACCATGGTGCAAACACACACACACACACACACATATGGGCAAGTGCACAGAGAGGGCAGGAAGGGAGAGAAAGAAAGAAAGAAAGAGAAACATCTGGATAGGTTTGGATTTCTCGGACAGCCAATGTCCCATCCTCGTCTTACCACTTAAGACCGTGTAAACAAGATAAGCATTCTTATGACTTATAAAAACATTCCTTAATTTGTGTTAACGGATCTCAACCTGATTATTCATTACTGCCTTCACCAAGTCATCCTGTTTGGATTCAAGCAGAATGAATGAACTGTTCTAGGCACTCCACTGACTCATTCATCCAATCCAACCTGGAGAAAATTACTCAAGACACATTTCTCTCTCTCTCTCTCGAAAACACACATAGGCTACACGCGCGCGCGCGCACACACACACACACACACACACACACACATACACACACACACACACTGTTCAAACTCAGAGGCAAATGCATGGATGCATCAGCACATGTAAGTCTTGCAGATGCAACACTTATGCATTCCATATGGTCACCAAAGCCTCTTTCTGTGCTTAGTGAAGACTAGGGGGATGAGAGGGTAGGCTATTCTCTCCGTTTTCATCAACTTACCCACCCAGCCTCCGCTTCCCGTTGGCTGGGGTTGCGTTGAGAGGGTACAAGAAGAAGCCTAAGTATGCAGGAAAGCTGATAAACTTTCAATCAACCTTGAGTAATTGGGAAATTTTGCAGTGTCTAGTGCAATTCCCCCTTTATAGTCATGAAAGTGAAAAAGATTTTATGACCCGAGAAGTCTTTAAGCGGTATTTAGAACTATACTCTCAGAGAGCTGTTGTTTGCTTTGTGTTGATAAGTTTGATAGTGCCATCTCACCTGCCCGTCATGAGCTGACTTCGTGAAGGGCTGCAGAGGGGTTGAACGTAGTAATTCTCCAACTTGACTCCAGTGGCGGCGAGTCTGTCTATTGCCGGGGTTTTTATTTCGGATCCGTGATAACCTACATCACGGAAACCTTGATCGTCGACCATAATGAAAATTATGTGCGGTTGGGATGGAGTTTTATCCAGATCATTGACGTGATTAGGTAGTCGGCCGTTGTTGTCTCGGGATGAATAACCACACACCGCATAGCTAAGCACAGATAAGGAAGTCAGCACCTCCAAAACCAACATCTTGCTCCGCCGGTAGCCTAATTCTCCGTCTCAGTGTGAAGTCATGAGCTCTGCTTGTCTCCCAGCGGTTCCGACAGATATAAATGTCATCCGAAACAATGCGCACAGCACTTACAGTGATGTAACTTATGTCATGCTTACCACAGACAATTCATGCATTGCGTGTGCATGGTCCGCTTGCTCTCCAGCGGGTGTAGCAGAAGCGCTTGGAAATCGGGTTCACATTGTCTAACTTGCTGCGGTTGCCGAGGACCACCGCTCTGTTAATCTCTCTGCATGTCAACGCCAGACAATGAACTAACCGAATAGGACGAATGGCCTGAAAAGAGAAGAGGCATGACAAGACGGGTTCAATTCTTAAAACGTGTAACTGACCCTTCCCCTTTTTCGAAAGCAGCAGGCTCTGAAGTTGAGTATCACCCATGCAACACACCTTTGCTAAATCGAGTGCTGTTTTCCAGCAGTAAAAGAAGTTCTGGAGACGCATCAAGTGTGGAATTTGGGTATGCCCTTTAGGGTTGTCATGTATTCTCCTCTGACACATTTGACTCGATTCAGCAACACGCGTTGTTAGAGCCAATGGCACATTTGTGTCTAGGTACTACCCTCCACTGCTTACATCATAACTACAGACGTTTTTAAGATAAACTATACTAAATGCAATCGAAGTTGTAGCCTAGCCTAGGTTTTTGAACTGTCTCCCAAAACACAGCGAAATCATATAATTTTGCTATGTGAATAGTATTGGCAAATGTCGCTTTTTTCTGAGACATGCATACATTTCCCCGTCAAAACATCTTAAGAGACCTATAACACTGTAGATTTTACCAGCTTTTCACCAGCTTTTGAGCGCCCCATGAAGGGTCAGAAAAAAATTGGGATGTAGAAATTGTCTCACTATGGATTGGACAGCCATCTGCTTGTAATTGCCATTCCTATCATAAATAAAATGGTAATTTGTGTTTTTGAAAGACTTGAGTGGCTTAAGGCTTACCGGTATCTTCTGTGAAAGTATCAACATAACCTGGGAATGCAAAATGGGAGTCTTTCAGACTATACAGTGCACCTGTCAGTTCACACAGACGCTAAGCCACAGCCATCGCTAGCATAACCCTAAAGTAGCGCAGCACTCTTTCAGTTAATTATTTCACTGGCCGTGTTTATTTTTCTAGGCACATGCCAGCCGCTCTCACCTCACACCCCACCAGCACAGCGGAGTGTTTGTGACACTGCTGCCACAGGAGCTTGTTTGGGACTCATAGGTTAAGTAGGAGGTGTTATGTAGGCCTATCCAACCAGCGCATGGACTATAGCAGGGAGCAGCCCAAGTCAACACTGGTTTTGTTGCCACCACTGTGGTCAGTTGGCTGTTTCAGAAGAACTAACAGTTATTGGGATGGAAAATTCAATCATTCCCCCTAGAGAAAAATGGCATAATTTGATATCTTATACATCAGCTTAAGAACAATATTCCATTTCAGCTTCTCTTTACTCTAAGGTGCAGTATCATACATTCTGCTTTTCTGCACTCTTGAACCTGTCAACAGAAAGGTTGCAGTACTCACTTTGGTTTCACTCTGAAGGCTTCTGGGCCTCTGATAATTATGTGGGAGTTTCTATGGCTGACCTGATAAAAGGTTGCTGAAAAGATAATTTAGGAGTAGGAAGATCCAAGCTGGAATGAATGGATCACTTCAGCCACCATTTCCAGTGTTGCAGACATGTCCGCAGCTATAAGTGGAAGTTTTGCAAGAGTTTAGTACATTTTTGTTTTGTGAGAATACCCTGAGATATAGTTATTCATTATCATCCTCTTCCTCACAATCAGAGTCATCACCAACGTTCTGCACAAGATTGGCTGAGGAAACACATATGCTAGTAACTTGGTTTGTCCTTCCACCCTCCTCTGCATTGATTCTCTTTGCTCCAGACTGAAGATATGAGAGAACCTTTTTTTTTCATGAGACTGAACTTCATTAGGCAAACATGCATACACCCTTTGTTATCTATTTAGCCTACCATAGTACACACACATACACAAACTCTGTCTTCACACTCTTCTCTTGAATAGGACACAACTTGTCTGCAAGCTGCAAGCCCCCTGCTCATTCCTATGCAGCCAGTCTCCCTGCAAGGATAATTGCCTCATTGTTGATGTGACTCAGTTTATTAGCAAAACTGTGTCTTTTAAAACAACAGGCTCACATCTGGCGGACACCCCTCTGAATCCCTCTTGCTCACTTATTAAATGTTGACTCACAGCAATCTATTTCATTTATGTCTGCAGAGGTATATCTGACAAACATAATTTGTCTTTGTTACAGCACCTTTGTGAATTCAGTCATATTGCTAGATTTTCATGTGTGTGTTTTTTGTGGGTTGTGCCATCCCTCATGTAAGGTACATCTTATCTCACCTGGACTTGGTCAGTGCCTGAGTATGCTTTGTTGACCAGGAATTAATTATGTAATTTCTCTTATCAGGGCATTTAAACATATTGCCTATGTGGTATGTGAATGTTCGACCCCCATTACTGACTCAAACCACCTCAGTCAAGTATAGAGTCAGAGCACGTTTTTTCTTGACTTAACCCCCTTTTTGAGTATTTGAATTCCATCACGTCTCAGAGGGTTTAACCTCTGTGTGTTGGTGTAGGTGCACATGGCTGAATGGAAAGAGAGTCCTCTAACCCCCTCTCTCCTGTGAGCAGGCAGGTGTTGACACAGTGGATCACAGGTGGGAGACGACACACTGGTGAGGACCTTCAGGATCAGAGGCCCTCATCTGTGACCTTCACAGCGGCTGGCATTCCAGGTTGCCCTCATATCTCTCATATACCAGTGCTGCCAGTCGGAGCAGACACACGCGGTCTCTAAATTCTTTTAACCTTCACATATGGAAATGATCAAGATCATTATTCTTTTGAATGACAGTGTGGATTAAAACATCATAAATGCAACAGCAGCACACACACACACACACACACACACACACACACACACACACACACACACACTTGATATGCATACGTTGGGGAGCACAGCACAAGATGTGGAGAGTATTCATTTGAGCACCTGGTCAGCAGCACCCTGCTACAACCACATTTAATAGAACAAGAGCACACAGAAAGGACATATATTTGTTTAAGAAACATGTAATATAAAATAATATAGTATAACGTAATATAACATTCACTGTCTGACCTGTGTTCAAAGGTCTAGAGGTTAACTGCATTATTGTCAATAGTGTGCTAATAATGTGTAAGTGAATTTGATAAATTAAAGATTAATTCTGAGTTCCTAGAAAGGGTTATTTGGCGTTTAGTCCAGTTCCACCCATGTTATATGTTTGTGGCACAGATCTGGCCTGTGCTGAAGGTTTCCTGGATTATACGAGGAGCAGCTCTGCCAGCTGCCTTGGTTGGAATGGTTATGTTCCACTGTTCTCCCCACCACTCGGCTGCCACGGAAATTAACTGAAAAACACCGCAACGGAATTTCATCTCTGTGTCACACACAAAGAGACTCAGCACACAGGGCTGGAACATGGACCATTCTGTGCATGTCTGTCTTCACACACTCAGCTTGACTCTGTCATCATTAGTGCCCCTTGTGGACAGGAAGTTGTATTGCCCTGAATGGCCTGTGGCTTGTCCTTACTTAGTGGAGAAAATCAACAATGTGTGGACTGGATTTTCTTCTTCCGTACAGACTTCATTGCTGTTGTTTTGTTGGGAATGTTTGCCAGGCATAGCACAGAAGACCCAGCACATGTGGCGACTTGTAGCGGTAAAGGGCCTTTTTTTTGTTTACCCTTTCTTCACAGATGTGAAACAGGCATGTCCATATCACATAGGAATCTGTGAGTGTTTGTGGGTTTTGGATGTGTGTGTGTGTGTATGTGTGTGTATGTGTGTGTGGTGAGGGGGGGGGGGGTAGGATCTGAGTAAAAGTATGTATCTGTCTTATGAACCTGAACACAAAGCCCAGCAGTGGAACCGCTGACGTTTGAAGCGGTCTAACAAAAGGTTTGACTATGAACTCAGTTCGCAGCGTGACAGCAGATCATATCAGATGCAACAATGCATGCATGAGATGAAAGGGTTTCATTAGGAATGGTAGATATACGATACGGTAGTAGTAGATATATGATACGGTCAGAGACATCAGAGAGGACTGTGACATGACTCGAGTGGGCCTCATGTTGAGTGTTGTGGTGTGATTCAGGAGACATATGCATACAGATGAGAGCTACATACAGTGTAAACACACAAAGGAATGTAGGGGGAAAAACATTGAGAGGAGTGAGTAGATGGGTGAAAGGAAACAATGAGAAGAGAAAACAAAGTTCCATTTTTAAAATGATTCATTTGTTACACTGCAACCCGCACTCAGCTATATCCAGAGCTGCAGCTTTCAGGTTTAGTGTCTGTCACATTACACACATTCCCTGGGTCAAAAATGAAAAATTATGTCCAAAATCACACAGATTACTGCCTCAGCATTCTTAAGCGAACCAGGAGCAAAGTAAACAATTCTACAATGACAAATCGCCACAATACCCAAAGGCCCCATTGCCTCTGAGCCATGCTAGAACTATTAAGATTTGTGTTGCTTTTTCAGTGCTTTTTTTTCTCTCTCTGTCTCTCTCTTTTTTTTTTTTGGCCACGTGGGCCGCTGCTGGAGAGACACACACACCTATCGCTGCAGACAGCGAAGGTCCTTAATGTGTTATCCAGTTGGCTCAGATGACCGGATCAACAAGCTTTGTTTTTTACTTCAGGGCTCCTGGACTTAATGAGACCTCCGACACGAGTCGCCAGACCCTCAGAGGCTCATCCTGGGATAGCACCAAGCCAAGTACTACAGCAAGCTTTGCAGCAATGCAGAAGTTATTCCAGCTATTTGGCATAACAATGAAAAAGAATATGTGTTAGGTGTTTGGTGAGTGTGTATGAAGCATGACAAATTGAGGGGTTCAGGAGAGGAGATCATTGAAGAATGTAATCGTGCTGAAAAGGGAGCATTAGATTCTGGTCCAGGATTTCCCCCTGGACAAGATGAGTATCTGTTCACCTCCTCAAATGCTCTATATCTGACTCAGCTGTTCTTCTGCTCTAGTTTGTCCCTGGGCCCATAGTGCCTGACTTACAAAGGAAAAACTGACTGAGTAGCAGAAGAGAAAGAGAGAGAGAGAAAGAGAGAGAGAGAGTGCCATCCTTCATCTATTTCTCCAGGTGGGTCCTGGGGTCCTGATTTTTAAACACACAAACACACACACACACACTGAACACATTGAAGCACTAAGGCTGTATGTTGATGTAATTTATTGGGTGAGCAGCCAAGGATGGAAAGCCCAGGCAAACTATGCTCAGTGCAGAGTCCCAACACCCACAGTAGCTGGAGCCACTTCAGTGTCTCAAGACTCACACACCCACATGTGTGTGTCAACATCATCATCATCATCATCATGATCTTCATGATCTTCATGCTTGCTAATATGAATAGAGCCATTCAGTGTATGGGTTTCCTATTCACAACCCTGCAACCCTGCATCCATCAAATGACCTCAATGACATCCCAAAATGGCTGAACTGGCAAAAGGCTTTTCTGCAGCTCTTCTGTCTTGCCGTTTTTATCACCTAGACAGTGTCCAGCGAGGGGACAGTAGAGGTTGACTTAAATCATAGGGTGTTGCACTTTTAACTTGCCATCTGCACCAGTGGCTTATAGCGTACTCAACAGCAGTCCATGGAGACACTCACATCAAATAAAAAATAAATCTCAAAAGACTG
This sequence comes from Tenualosa ilisha, assembly GCA_015244755.2. Classification (NCBI taxonomy): domain Eukaryota; kingdom Metazoa; phylum Chordata; class Actinopteri; order Clupeiformes; family Clupeidae; genus Tenualosa; species Tenualosa ilisha. The sequence continues at coordinate 165,005 of PYXC01000091.1, read as the reverse complement.
GACTGGACAATTACTGGAATCTTACTGGGCTATACTAGCCCATTGCACAGACCCCCACCCACCTATGTTCTATTACAACATCTTTTCTTTTCTGTTTTTACTCTTTTCTATATATCAAGGACTGGACTAAGCCTTTGCACTGCTCTCTTAACTGCTTGTATTGTTTTTTTAGTAACCTAAATTGCACACATAATTTGCACACAGGATTTTTTCTCTCTCTTTATAATGTATGTATGTCATTTGTATGCCATGTTGTGGAAGCTTAAGGATACCAGAATTCCCTACAGGATAATAAAAGTATCTATCTATCCATCTATATATCCATCTATCTATCTATCCATCTATATATCCATCTATCATTCATTATCTGTGTTTTCCACTGGGGATTGCAAGACCAGGGCAGAGAGATGCAGAGGGGCATCAAGGATCATGATGCCTGCTGCCTTGTGAACTCCCCTGGGAGGAATCTGTTACCCAAGCCTCCACCCCCATTGCACTGCCTCCTGTGAACCACACAGAGACCCTGTTGTGCAGGAGCAATAATCAAGGTATAGGCAGAGCAAGATAGAAGCAGAAAGGAAAGAGTAAAAGAGTACAGCGGAGAAAAGAGAGAGAGAAGAGGGAGGGTATCATTCAGTATAAATCACTATCAAGTTTTCCACAAGTCATTAATATTTATAAGGATCATTCGTAAATGCAGAATGATAAGTCTGATTTCCAAACTTTTAACCCTAAAAAGCCAACAACCAGATGCACGTGGATTAATATTATTTTGTGTAATATAAACTGTGGCTTATGACATTACTTGTTTCATGCTATTATTATGTATCTTATAGATCAAATGTTATTATGTAAAACAGCCAGACAGAGTGCAAAAAGAAAGTGAGCCATAGACAAAAACATATGCAGAGATATTGGCCAGCACGTGGCATATGTCAGCGTGCAACTCTCCCAACTCTTGCAATTAGTTTGCCCCAATTTAACAAGATGTCAAACGCCACACACAGGAAGCCCACTGTTGCCCAACAAGATCTATTTTTAGCTTGCTGAAATGCATGCTGGGACCTGAACCCCCACACCCCCCGTGTGCACAGCAAGCTCTGCTGTAATCAGAGGCCCAGCAGAGCAGCAGACACTAGGTGAATAAGCACTGTTCCTCTCAAGCACAGTAACTTTCTTTCACCATACATTAGCAGACTGAAAAGATCTTTCAGCTCTAGCAGGGGTCTAGTCTAGTTAAGAACATGTATACGCTACACCAGATGTCTAATTTGAACATCTCTCTTTTTCATCTACGTCAGACATGCATATGATGAAGCTGTGAACTTTACTCAAGTTAGGCAGATTGATGCAGAGATTACAAAACTCTGCTGACCACTGGCAATTAAATATCAATTACAGTTCAGGGTAGCAGCCTGGACACATTGAAAACCTTGCAGAGTGTTGGTAAAGTCACTCTCAATTGGTCTCAGTTTTTATGCAGCTTTGCGACCAAATGACCAGCTACAAAGACCAGCCACATACAAACAATGATTTAGGCATGAGTACATTTCAATACACTGATAATGCTAAACTAACAGGCTAAGGTGAATTACATAATGTTTACACATGTTACTTAAGTAGCTCTCTACTGCCCCCGTGTGAGAGGTAATACGTAATGCACACAGCTCATGGGGTGCATCTCTTTTAGCACGCTCTGCGTTTAGTCTTTTTATGTCAGTTTCACCATATTGAGCAGCCTAATGCTGTATTGGTGATTTACAGCCACCTTTTGAGCCTTGTAGCCTGCTGTAGATGTGCTATGCTTTGCCCTTGAGTGGTTGCCTTAACAGATAAGAATATCACTGCATGTTTGATGTACACCAGAGCCTGAAGGCTTTTTTGCTAAAGGAATGAATGTTAAGAAACCCCCCAGTCTGTATCAAGCCCTCCGACTGTCTGACTGCCGTTACAGGAAATCTACAGGAAACCTAAGCCATTCCCATCTACTTCTGGTCCCCTGGACCTACGCTGACCAAAAATATAAAGGAGAACCAAGGAGAGACTTTCTGTTGCACAGGAGGGAATGATAGTAGGTTCTGTAAGACCATGAGAGCCCAAGTATGTTTGTGTCATATACATGATAAGATAACTTTAAGTACACTTTTAATAATTTAAGCCAGTAATACAGCACTTAAGGTTGGTTACCTTTCACAGTCTTCTGTGTCAGATCTGTCAGAATTTCTGTTGCTACATCTACTAGCCAAGTTGTTTGCTGGCCTGCCTTGTTTAACGAGGGTGCAGGACACTTAACTTAATCAGCCACTTGTATCCAGGGCAGCACTACTTAAAAGGGCTTGTAGTAGGCTCTATAGTGTAGAGGCAGGGTAGGCTCCACTGGGTTGGCCCTAGTCTCTGTACTAAATCTTACCACCAGGGGGATATACTACAAAGCCAGGTTACTGGCTAAACTGGGTAACTTCTGGAGTAACCGCTGATCTAAAAACATGTCACTTCAGAAACAACTGATGCTCAGTGGAGGGTTCTTTTAGATATCAAATCTCTTTTAGTTTTTGTTTGACCCTATGTTTATGGTCTAATTATTTCTGTCTTTATGTAGCTTTCTGGCCATGTGTGGCCAACTTGGAAACATCTGTCCCTGTTACATGCTATGAGCGGGGGTAGATAAACTTGCCACTCATGGCAACATGGTTTACTCTGTTTTGTCTTTTGTTTCCCCTGGTAGCATGGCCTAGTTTTGGTGGCTTACGTGGGTTGTGCTACTGTCTTGTCTGCTTTGGTTTAGTTTGGATTTTGATGGACTTGTTTTGTCTTCTGTTAATTTGGTCCTGTTTGGTTTTCTTGCGTGGACTTTGTTTTGTCCATTGTTTTGTCTGTTGTCTGTTGCCCGGTGCTGGCTTGCGCTGTGGCTTTTCATGCCACTTTCATGTGTCTGCAGTTAATATATTTCTTGTGCTGTACTCCTTTTAGTTGTTCATTTAGCAGGCAGAGATGCTGAGGCCTGTGTAGCCGCACATTTGGTGTTGCTTGCTGTGGGTTGCTGCATCACAGTTGAATCACTTTTAATACTGTTTGTGTGCACATATGTTTGTGTACCATTGAGTTACAATCCCTGCTAGTCTGCCCCCTCAGGTAAGCTTCTGCCTGCTGCTGTCAATTGTCGTCCCTTTTTTTACATATACCAAGACTAAGAAATATTTGTATTTTTCTTGCATCCGTTTCAGGTTTCTGACGCCAGGTTTTGTTCTTTGTGCTCAAACTTTATTTTTATGGAGTTCATGGTTCAATAGTGCTTTGTTTGAACCTCTGATGATCTGGTTGTTGCATTAGAAGTTGTGATATCTTAAAGATTCCTTGAGACAGAGTCTGGCACAGTCAGGCTACTGGGATTGGCTTTTTGGCTTTCTTGTTTACTGCTTGCTAGACTATGTTTTCATATCTTATTTGTTACCCTGTGAAATGACTGCATATTAATGAAAGTTGGACTTGGACACAAGCTTGCAGGCAGGGTATTTTATGAAGGTAGTGAACTGAAATATTATTATTGACATGTTATATCAAATTTTCTGGCTCTTTTTCCTACAGACAAGGACATTTTGGTGTTTGTCTGCATTCATGTTTGTGGCCTAAACAGGCCTGGATTGTGATGCTGCCTTGTCCATGGCCAATTTAAAACGCTCACAATCAGTTGTACCGAAATTCTACCAAAACAGGTAAACTAAGTGTGGGTGAGCATATGACATGTGATTCATTGTGCATTAGAGTGAGTGTGTTTGTCAGCAACCTACACATAACTGACACTGGTTCATCTTTCTCAATCTCAATATTCTGATCACAACAAACCAAGCCTGAGCAAATTACTTAAGGTGATCCATCAGACAACTTCTTGAGGAATGATGTTGGGTAACCACATTACCAGTTCCTCTACATACACAGACATTTTTATTCCTACTGCTTCTCCAGAAAGTTCTCAAGAAAAAAATTGTTGCTCAACCTCAACCAAGTGTGGATGTGCCAGAACATGCTCATCGTAAAAAAGTTTACACTGACTTTAGTCAGGCTGTATTTATTTAGCAGTTTAATGACATCACACGTTTGGTCAAAAGACTTGGTCTCTGGGGCGCCACCTGTGCAACATGGCCTCAAAAAAGCCAAGACTTGTTGGTATGGCAGTCAGAACGCATACTTAACCATGGTGACGGTAGTTCGTCACAACCTCCAAGTACCTTTTTTTCCTATGAATAGTTTTCACTTTTTTCCAGATGTCATACCTAGCAGTAGTATCCTGAAAGGCAAACTAATAAAAATGTAGTGTGACTCCGACTAAGAGACTGGGCTCAATCCAAGGGGGGGAATCATGGGTCTCAAGTTCCTTGCAGTGGCGCCACCATGTGGTGGCCAGGGAGCATTCTAATTTAAAATCATATGCTAAATACTTAAAATATGATGAACAGATAAGCAACATACTAAGGCCTTTACATTTTTGTCTGAATTCACACAGACATTGGACACATATCACGTGAAACTGCACGCCTGACTTTTCCAACAGTAACTTTCTGTGATGAAAGGTTTGTGAGAAAATTGATGTGTAATATCTCACAATTTCTTAACCTCTATGGCAAATCAACAGGAGATCCTACCGATTCCAATGGTATAGCATTCCAGATTCAAATAGCCTAGACTGTCTTGGGGGAAAAACAAAAAAAAAAAAAAAAAAAAAACCCCCAAAGATATACCATGTGTAGATGGCCCTTATAATGACTGAGATAAGAGCTTAAAAGTAAAGGTAGTGAAATTACACTGAAAATAGCCTAGGACTCATAGGGCTAAAATATATACATACATACATACATACATACATACACCTACTGTGATAACCTTTATATAATGTAATCACATTATATTGCGCCACAATCACATCAAATATCCATGTAAAGCCTTTTTAGTGTGCCACCCCAAAATTTTCACTGGCCTCCTCTGGCCACCCTGTGAATTTTTTTCTGGGGACGCCACTGGTTCCTTGAGTTAGCCTATAAGCACTACTTCCTGAATGGCAAGCTTTACTCCCGTAGATAATATGATATTACACAGGCAAGGGTCATACTGTGCCACACCCATCACACTGAACTCATGTATCGTGAAGATAACATGACCTGCTGTACACTCTAACAGACAGACTTCAGACAACAGACTTTCTGACCTACTGATGTCATTTTACTATTTGTAAACATTGGACATGACCATTAAGACAGCATCAAACACTCATCTTAACATTACAATTATAGAAGAGGAAATGCAAATACAATCAGAAATGCTGTGGATAATGTAAAGTTGTGGGACAAAGGGAGATCTCTGATGTGTTGCACTTTGGTTCTATTGATGACTTACTTGATTGCTTTGTATATTTACTACCCGTCATATTATAATCACGAGTCAGGGCATAGATCACCACTGCATGTCTCTACAACCTGCTTCCTGGTTCATTCAGATTACAGTCGCCAACATGTAGCCACTGTTGAATCTATGAATCTATGCTTGAGACTGATTTGCTAATAAGAATTGCCCAGGAACAGAAAAAGTGAAAGTTACAAATGGTCAGTGTCTCCATTTTGTAATAGCTATTTTTGGAGCACAGGTAAGTAATTTTCTTTGTTAACTTTCACAGCTGTTTTCATGGTGGCGCATCCCACAATGTAAAATGCCTTGTACAGTTTGCACAATTTCTTGAATTCACATAAAGTACATATTTTCACTGCACAGTATTTAAGCAATTCATGCACCATTACATTTATACTTTTTTTCTCACATGTTATGTACTTGTTAATGACAAATGCACTTATGACACCAGATGATATTGAATTTTGAACAAACTGTTTTGCTAATTGGCAAATGTGAATCTCAAATAACTAAGCAGCATGAATGAATAACCAGGGAATAACTATATTCTCCTAAGAAAATGGCAACATCCAATCAATTGGATCAATAACATAGTTCAATCACAGTTCAATCAATAACATAAACACAGTTGCAGCATTCTTCTAGAATTACTTGTTGTCCAAAGCCAAGACTTTTGCCCCTTTTCTGCCTGTTTTGTGATTCCCATAGCAGAGGGGCTGAGGATATTAAGTGACCATTTCCAGCATCATGTCACAAAAAACATCACCCATTCTAAAGCCCAGTGAAATCTCTACAAGTGACTGTTCTGGACAAGAGACAAATTCTTCTGGTGGGTAAGTAATGCAAAATACAGGGTATTCATTTGAACATATTGTATAGTTGTGCTTATATGTCATGGCAGATTCTTTAAATGTGGAGTTGTTTAATCTAGTTATTATTGCAATCTAATTCTAAGAATACCAGCGATTACAGGAATTTTTGTGAGAACTGTGAGAAATATATGACCAGTCTCTCTCTTGTTATCAAAGAGACTAATTAGTGAATGAGTCCATCAAGAGTGACTGTACAGAGATAATTCTCAAAAAAACTCCAAATGAGCTTACTACTATCAAAAATGGCAAGGTCTTTTAACAAACCCCGTCTCATGCGACGTCATGTTTTCACATATTTTAAATTTCATTTCATTTCATGTTGACATTAAGACAATATTAATGAGACAATCCAGCACTGATAATTTCTTAATTTCAAAAATGCTCTGGGACACTACATGATTTTATCGTTTAATTATTCAACTGTTTGGTCAAACAACTGATTGATTACACTTTTCAGTGCTCCTGTAAACATTGCAATTTCGACGGTTTACGGTCTCCATTGACAGCAATGACGGAAAACACACAAATGTCTAGAACTTATGCATGCAATAAAGTCTAACATCAATTCCACCTTTAAGTTCAATCTTAAGACCTATATTATACCAAGATTGAACAAGATTAGTCAAACGGATCTCAAGAAAATAAATGTATATGCATTTCAGGCGCATGCATTACGGTATGTTGAGCCGTAATTGGAAGAGCTATCTCTGCATTACTGCCAAGACGGGACTTCCCGTGTTGTCACAGAAAAGGCGGATATTTCTGCTGAAAACCACCTGCACGGCAGAGATGACGTAAACACCGCGAGAAACATTGACGATTTGCAGCCTGTTGGCAGCACAGTGCCAGACAGGTGGTTCTCCCAATCCGAGTCCATTCACGCCACCTCGTGGTTATTAAGACTAGTGCACATATTAGATGCTTCCTCGCGGATGTTTCCATTCTTTCCACAATGTTTTACTTTTCACTCTAGTATACTGTTTGACTGATTGGGTTTATTCATTAAATTTAGTTTATTAGTGGTCGGAAATGTACCTCCAAGGCAGGTTTTTGAAAATATTAACTGTCAAAATCGAGATTAAAGGATTACAAATAGGGAAACAATGCACGTGTGTCGGATTTTTAGAGATCAAATGTGATATGTGATATTTACCTATCAAAACCACTGTCACTGATTTTTGAGATTTTTTGTGTATAGGTTAACACAATTTTTGGTGTATTATAAAAGTGAAATGGTTGATGTATTCTCACCGGACAAAGTTTGACGACTTCAAGTTTTTGTTTCCTTTGGGGAAAGGACACCGATTAGCACGGTAAGTGCTAGAATATAAGGAGGCAAAAGACACAACGTCCGGATCACCTCAGAGCGGTTTACACTTGTGTGTCATTTCGCCCAACTCGTTGTAAAGCTTACATGAACTGTCACATTGCCACGAGGTTACAATTGCCTGCCTGGCGTGCGTTTCCCAAAACCATAGTATCTAAAGTTAGCAACTAATATGTTTGGAACCATGTAGTTACGACACAAGTGTTTCTCAAAATCATTTAATCAAAACCGTGGTGGTGCAGCTTACATGGTACGATTCATAATTAAGCGACGCGCAGTGTCTGGTCAGGAAATGGATGGGCGACCACTTTAGTCAGTGTGAATTTAGCCTCATTGTCCTAGTTTCAAGCACATTTGTCTTGTTTTCATCCTTTTGTTGACTAGTTTTGAGCAAATTTGTCTAGCGTCTAGACACTAGTTTTCAAAAATAAACAAATAATCTTAAAGCGTAAATATTCAACCACAAATATTTAAAACAAGCAGTATTTTCTGAAATCAAGACTTTTCTGTCTCTGTATTTTTCTTGTTTCAGGAAATCTTAGTAAGTACAATTTTCTTGCTACACTGGCGGATAATTTTGCTTTTTTCCAAAAATACTATATTTTTTTGAAAAGGTATATTTTGCACACCACACCACAACCTATGCAATTGTCTGAACTTCAAATTTTTAAGTTCATGGCCATAACCCCCTAGACAATCATATCTATCTATTTAAAGCAATAATATTTGTATCTAGATAGGCTCCTCACTAAATTAATTTGCTATCACTAATATCTCTTATATTTAAAAGGTTAAGATGGACTAGGCCACCTTAAATTTAATCTTGTCTAGGCTTATCCTCAGTTTGCAAAGCTTTCAACACAAAGTAGTTGGCAGTGTTGGCACACTTCCCGCTGCGGATACGTTCGAGTACACTTGGGATACTTCAAAAACAGCTGGAAACATAGTAGGAACCAGGCATATTGTTAGGCCTGGGCATTCAAGGCTATAGCACCGGATCTCAATGTCGTCAAAAAAAAAATTATATTGCATGTTCATCAGCCCGATTTTCTAAATTTCTCGGGGGAGAAACCGACAGTCTCAGCACAGCAACATTGTAACTTGTGACTAAGATGTTTTTTAACTCTTACACTGGATTTGGCAAGGGTAATGGTGACTTTCCGAAAGCCAACGTGGGATAGAATCTTTGAATATGTTGCTATGGTGCTACTGTAGGCTACTTTGCTTTTATTTCTGTTCAGCACATAGAACTTCCCTTGTGTGTGAAACGTGTTATATAAATACACTTAACTTGCCTTGCCAGTTTATCCAGTTTAGCCTGGTTTCGAATGAGTCATTGTGTAACAGAAAGAAGTAGCCCTGCAAACGAGTCTGTTTATCTATGAAAACTTGTAAATATTGTTAGCAACAGCTGTAAGCGAAATAATGAACTCCACAGCTGACACAAACACTGATATATAAATGCTGTGGAGTTCAATATCCCTTACATCAAACGTTCAGCATATATTTTCTTGATTTTCAGCAACAATTCTGCTGGTTATTCTATGGACCAAGACAAAGAATCACAGTCCCACCAGAACATTTCTTCCAAAGTAAAGAGACAAGCACCACCAAAGCCACCATTACCTATATGTCAAAGTCAACGTCCCATGCAGGGAAATTCAAGTGGTGAAGCAGGCCATAGAGACGTAGTACTGAAACAGGTACAGAGAGATCTTCATCTGCCATTTATTTCAGTAGTGTAATGCAGTTTCACACTGTAGGTTGAACCAAGTTCAAAAGTTTCTGTCACATAGCCCTTTGCAACCAGTATCAAGTCACTTTGTGAATGGGAGATATGAAGTTAACCAGTCTAAAGTCACTTTGTGATTGGGGGATATGAAGTCAAATCAACCAGTCTAAAGTCACTTTGTGAATGGGGGATATGGAGTCAAAGGGTACAGGGTAATATTGCACATGTTGCACATTGCACTCGGTGTATATATTGCAGTTGAGGTTTCACCAGGCTGGGACACTTACAACCATATACACTTGAGCAGTGCAAAAAAAATCAGTGGAAGGGGGTTATTTAGATGAGTAGGGTTAGTTTTGTTATTAGGGGAAGCTCTCTCGCAAGAGAAGAGTCTTCACAAGCCTCATTAAGGTCGAGAGGGATGGCCCTGCTCTGCAGCTGGTAGCTTATTCCACCACTGAGGAACAATGACGGAGAACCGTTTGGACTGGGATCGCCTTGTGTGAGCAGAGGGCAAGGCTGAACAGTTGGTGTTGGAGGAACGGAGCGTTCTGGAATGAGTATAAGGCTTAAGTATAGCCTTCAGGTAAAACCCTGATGTGGTTTTGTAGGCGAGGGTCAAGGCCTTGTGCTGACTTTGTGAAAACCAGATGCACTGCCGCGTTCTGGACCCATTGGAGTGGTTTTATTGCACAAGCTGGTAAGCCAGTTAGGAGGGAGTTGCAGTAATCGAGTAATTGTTTTGAAGTTTTAATAGTACATTTTGATGGTTTGACATGTGAAGACTTTTACTAAAGACATAACATAGTGGTGGTGGGATAAAAATATGTACATAAGGACAAAACTTTGCGTTCTGACATCTCATGCCTTGTGCAGGGTTCTTCGGTACATCAACTGCAGCCATCGGTAAAAGGTAATATCACATTCTAAAGCCTGCAAAGAACAGATTTCACTTCACACTTTACGATCTTTGCTAACATGTCCACTTTGTTGGTCTTTGCTGACATGTTATTTCTAGGCCTCTCTCCACCCAGTAAACTTGATTTGAAATTAGTTAAACCAGATTGTGTGCTTGTAACTTGGAAACACTCCAAAGGAATAACTGATGAGCCAAAATTCAGAGTCATCTGGACAAGTAAAAGTGATGGCAAAGAAGAATCACTTGAAGTCCAAGTTCAAAAAATAACTATTAAGGATCTTATGGCAGAAGAGACATATGAATTCAAAGTTGACTACCTGCATGAGGACAAAAAATACAGCAGTGTAAGTCTAACGATAACTACAGGTATGTGAAACCAGTGTTTACACAAGCAGTTGTTTTTGATATTTAACAGATACCATTCTTATACAATGTGAATTCATATGAAGAGAGTAGAGCTGATGAAACACATGGCAGTGTTTTGAGCAGTGTTGCTGGGTAATTCCCCTGAGCTTTGTTGTTTGGGTATACCAGGCATTCCTGTTTATGATCAGTTATGAATCTTTTAAAGCCTGTCCATAAACCTTGTCCTGCCTCATACAAAAGTAAGTGCTGATGTGTCTCTGCATTGGCTGGAAAACATTCAACTAGAAAGAAATATAAATTTTTTGGCAGAACAAGTTTTATTAATGAAAAAAAACCCCACTATATTGGGTCTTTAACTGGTTTACTTAATTAACCTTAAATTCTCCCAGGTGTCCCATTACCAGAAGAAGTAAAGGTTGATTCAGTCACTGATACGTCTGCTAACCTCAGCTGGAGTCTATCAAACAAAATGAGGCAAAGGCCACACAAATTTCTCATCAGTTATTGGAGTGAGGAGAGTGAGGCCAGCGATGTCGAGGCCATCTACACAGAGTCCTACACCACTGATATCACAGGGCTGACTCCAGGAACTGAGTACACTGTCTGCATTCACACTGTGCTTCAACACGGAAAACAGAGTGAGGCTGCAGGAACTTATTTCACCACAAGTGAGAAGCAACAATCACATAACTGTTTAGATTTCAAACACTGTTGACAGATCTTTTTTTCATTCTTTCATACTTCTAAATTCAATTCATTGATCTGTGTTTTTTCTTAATATTCATAAGTTTTATTAAAAAGATTATAGTCTAGCAGCAAACCAGAATTCCAATGAATGCTGGCCAAAAGCAATATCTACAATTCAAATTCTGCTTTTTTGTTCATTGTTTTGTTTTGTTTAACACATTCTTGTTACTTTTACCATAGAGGCTACGGGTAAAGGTGAAATCAAGCCATCATTGCTAGATAGCAAACAAACCACTCTCTCTAGAGGTAGGTATTATGCATATTATGATTTATCACTCAGATAAGTTATTACTGGTTTCTGATTAGCTGACAGGGTGTGTATTATCCAAGTCCTTCAAAGGGAAGTCCCTTTCACTCGGCTACCATCTTTGAATGCCTTTGGGCAGCTATTTGGGATTAACAAGACTAGGCCTTACCAAAATGAATGGGGAGATATCCAACTCCTGACTGGCAGGTCGTACTACCTTGAGAAAGTGTATTGTGCGAATCCTTGTTTACGTCTAAATTGAACGATGTCCAAATCTACCCTTAGATTGCTTAAGACATTATTTAAAACACCAATTTGCTCACTATGCCTGCACCAACATTCACGGCATGGCTATCACCATGGTGACAGAGATAGTAAACAAAAGGTTAACCTTCAGTCATACCGTGCCCAACAGCGTGATTGGTTACTTTCACTGCAGGGCAGAACTTCCAGTTTCTCAACTCCACCACTGATTATTTGCGTTACAAATGGCCGCAATATGGGGGGACTTTTATGTGTGTCTCCTCCTTTAAGTGTTGGTGAAAGAGTTGAGTCATGTCATGTCAATCTGAAATGTAACTAACAATCATAGTAAGCGACTGTTGAACTAGTGAGCAACAATGGATCAGCTTCTTTTTAAACTGAACTGCATATTTCCTTTATGTTTTGAAAAACAATGAAAATCCATTCAGAAATGAGAGAGCTAGCCTGCTAATATTAGCACTACAGGCTGAAAGGCTAAAAATGTGCCGGAGTTCCCCTTTATAAGTGATCTGCGAGCATGCAAAGAGGAGCCTGGGTTATAAAGAAAGGTCCTTGTTTACATTATTGATCTGCATATAATTTACAGTCAAATGCCCTTGGCAAAAGGCCATGGCTCTGTCTAATCAAAATAATTTAAATAGTATTTCAGTTTTGATACTTTTAAATAAGTGTCTTGTCTTGTTCTAAATTTCTATTGTCTGCTTACAGGGTGGAAATTTTACACTGTGGCTCCTGAAAAAGCACTTCCTATTGTCCAGGAAATCAGCACTCGGCTTAAAGGGTGCCATATGACAGAAACATACTCAGTGAAAGAATGTGAGTTCATCCTGGCTGTCTGTCCAGTTGTGTCCCGTCTTGGTACAGATGTTGCGGCAGTATTGAAGATGATTCCTGGTAAGTCTGAACTCAGACTTAGAAATGTACTGGGTTGTGATAGTGGTCCCCGCGACTGGGATTCATTGGATTTAGTCATTTAGTCGACACTTTTATTCATGGTCAGTTCCTGGCATAGGCCACTTACGCCAGTCGCCTAGGGCGCCAGATTTCTGGGTGGCATTGCCATTTAGAGGGTGGGAAACTAAGGCAGCACAAAAGCTGGAGACGCTTTTATTCATATACTTCAAACAGCTGCTGTAGTAGCTGTCATGAATGTGAAACATGGTTGTGCCCTCTAAATCTTCAGCTTAGAAGCAACCATTAAAAATGGGTTAAATAGAACAAAACCTGGCTGTGATGTCATATAGCCTACTTGAAATGAACTACAGTTCAATTGTAGCTGCTGAAGAGGGTGACAGTGTTAAAACAGTCAGTAATTGGGCTTGAAAGATTTTTTTGAAATACAATTGAATACATTCCAACATCAGAGAAAAGGGTATAATCCTCCATTCATTCATGCTATGACCCTTTTAATCAAAATGAACAGTGGATGTTCATTACAGTTGCAATGTTGTGTTATTATGAATTAGCAAAGACACTCATGGGTGTGTTGAAGCAGTGCTTATATCAATCGACTGACAATCGTGCTACCCAGGTTTGATTTCCAAACCCCACATTGCGTGTCAACTTTACATACATTTATTCTGTGATAAATGCCTTACACAGACAATTATGTGTGGTGCTCTTTTTTATTAGCCAACCGTCCAGCAATTCTGGTGGTGGTGCACCACACCTTTAAGCAGGACTATGTTGTACCTGACAGCAAAAGATTTGTCAGAAGAAGTGGCATGTTACTGGTAGACCTCCTTTTTGAAGAAGACCAGGGGTTTTTGCCCTGCACTCGCAATGAAACAGCATTTGCCAACATAAAGGAATGGACACAGAGCAACATAAAGGCAAGTTTTCAAGTTTTCATCAATACACACACGCACATGCGCGCGCACACACACACATACACACACACACACACACATTTCCATGGGCACTTGGTTTGTACGACAGTTGATTTTGATAGTGCCTGTGATGTATTCAAAAACCTACATTTAGTAAAGAGAAATATAAGTTGTTATATATTTGTTCTCACCAGGGATCACCTTGCTAGCTGATGTCAGATGGTCTGAAGCAAAGTATTTCACTGAAACTTGGAACAATGCATCCTGACTCTAAATGGGAACCTAGCTTAAAATTAACCATAAACTATTTCTGCCAATCACCACTTCAGGATTCAGGATTATGTTTTTTCTCAGCACAAATGTCAGCAGCCTCTCTTAATATTTGTACACATCAGAGTCGCAGAGCTTTGTCTCCCTTCCCTAATGTTTCTCTCTGTTTCATGACTTTACTTAATAAATCATGTATATGCTACATTACTCTCTATTTCAGATGATTATCTGTATTCTCTGCCAATACCATGTTTCTACACGAGCAATTGTCCATCTTGGTGTCTTTAACACAAACGTAGATTTATAACTTTGCTAGCAAAGAGATATACAATTCATAAAGTATTACCAGTGTATTTGACATCATTGTCATTTGCCTTGGACAAGGCACCTAACCCCTCAGTGCTCCAGATTAGTGTGTACTTCACTGTGTGCTGTGTGAGTTTTATCAAATCACGATAGGTTAAATGCAGAGACCAAATTTCCCTCGCAGGATCAAAAGAGCATAGGTTATTATTATTATTATTTTCAATTTCTGTAGGGCCATTTCATAGAGTTTGATCTATCATGTTTTTTTATCTATGTGTTGAATAGTAAGTCAGAATGGCTATATTTTTATCATGTCCATTTTATAATGCAATTTACACAAGCAAGCAGATTTCTTTAATTATAAAAAATAAGAAAAAATACAAACACTACCAGTAAGCTACAATTTTTTTGGTTTACAGCAATATAATTTACAAACTCTCTTCTGAACAAAATGTTAGTCAGAAAGCACTTATAAAAAGTCCAGAGGTCCAGGCGAGGACCCCCTTGATACTCCATTTCTGGACCTGGACCTGGACCTGTAGATGTGATGAAGGTATTTCTCTTCTGTGGAGATGGAGATATTATGTTTACTGGATCATACTGTCCATGTCCATTGTCCATGTCTTTCATACCACTTGGCTAGCACAATGACATGCAGTTACTACACTTGCAATTTGCTTAAGCGGTGAGCCGATGACAAACAAAACCGAAACTGAATGAAACTGAAATCGTGTTTATTACCTCAACATGCAGGACCCTCCATAATTATTGGCAGCCCTGGTAAAGACGACTATTAGGTGGAATAAAAAATAATCTGTTATTTCTGTCTCCCAGTGAAATTGATAGAGAATAATCCCACCTCAATGGGAAACATATTAATGTGGAGAAAACACATCAAATGCATCAAAAAGAAATGCATATCTTTAACAGAAACACATGCCACAATTATTGGTACCCCTACAATATATGATAAAGAATAAATTAAGTTAACCAAAGTGTCTGTGGACAATACTGTCCGTGCTGCTGGAGATATCCTGAAAAAAGGAGCATCTTGGGATCATCAAGTCTTAAAGATATTGTACGTGACCCCCTCATTAGTAGAGCTATTCAAAATGTGATAAGGGCCAATAAGGGAGGGGCACCAAATTCTGATTCCCACACAGCAAGCAAAATGAAGTAACATGCAACAAACCAAATGAAATGATACTCCGCAACCAAATGAAATGACACACAGCAGGCAAAGTTTGTTAATACAGTACACAGGGAATGCGGGGTTATTGGCCGCACAGTCACCAGAAGCATACATAAATGGACAGACACTATACAGACGATGGACAAGAAATTACACAATTGAACCAAACACAAACAACAAGCTCTATGCAACCGGCACACTGACATACACAGACAATGAACAACCACACACACGTACACAAATAAGCTGCCAGCACCCTGTTGCCAGGTAGCCAGCCACCACGGTGTGGGGGGTGGTGGGCGCAGGTGGTAGAGGTGCTGTTCAGCAACCGAAGGGTTGCAGGTTCGAGCCCCACTCTGACCCCATCGAAGTGTCCTTAGGCAAGATACTGAACCCCAAATTGCACCTGGTGGCAGGTTGGCACCTTGCATGGCAGCCTCCGCCACCGGTGTGTGAATGCATATGGGTGAATGTGAGGCATATTCTGTAAAGCACTTTGAGTACTCATAGGAGTAGAAAAGCGCTATAAAAATGCATTCCATTTACCACAAAGCAGGACGACAGACGGGAAAATGGCAACAAACAGGCAGAGGGCAAAACAGCAACACTGACCCTCACCGTTGGATGTCACACAAGTCCGTGCAGTAACTGACACACGCCACAGAGAGCTCAGGCTCAGGCAGTGGAACCGTCTTGGGAGATTATTGCTAAGCTACGATCGACAAGTGCATCGGAAGGTAATGATAGAACAGCTACTAGCACAGCTAGCCAGTAAGCATACGCACCGCAGCAACGGCAACAAGCCATTTTCCCATCTGACGTCCTGCTTTACTGTCCAGGACTACACGAGGAGAATCGGGAAGTGTGGTCAGCCGACCTATAGTATCCCGTAGACAAACAGACGCCACCTGCATAGCCTTCCGGCTTTTTTACAGGTAAGGATTAGCCAATTGCAATGGAGGTGGGGGTGAAGATGCAGGGACCGTCGTTGAAATGCAGGTACAATCCTGTTACAATCTACCCCCTCCTTTTTGTGTCATCGTCCCGACGACCACCCCCCCCAAAAACAAGAATTTAAACACCAATGCAACGTTAGGGGTCTGGACAATTACCGTCCCTTATCGGACTCAGAACCATTCTTGGTAGCCGGCGGGGATTGGAGTGTTTTCCTGCTGTCATGCGGGTTGTTTGCCGCTGGCCCCCGTTGGTAACCACCAAAGGTGACGCTAGACTGGGGGACCCTGAGGCCCGGGGCCCTCTTCTACGGCTGCACTAGACATGGCAAGGGTATGGTCATTTAGAACAGCAGAACAAGGATCTATGGCTGGCCTACCTGACAACGAGGAGGGTTCAGGGGCCACGACCAGCAAGGCCTCATCATAAGATTCTTCCTCATTCGAGGGGGAGTTACACAAGCTTGGTGGGCCCTCTGGCTGAAGTTGGCCTGAGGGAAGCCTCTCCATGCATGCTTTCAACAGAGTGCCATGTACATGTCCTCCACAGGTCATGGATCTTATGCCGGCCTCTTTCGGTTTGGTCCCGTAAATAGACCCACTGACCCTCCTGCAGTGGTGCATCACAGGCTTTGGTATCATGATAGGCTTCACGACGGTCAGCAGCCACTTGTAAACGCTCCCTGACCCCATCCACAACTACCCTCAGCCGATTTTGGCTCCCCAGTGGTCTGATGAGGGGTACTGTTATAACAAAACAGTAGTTGGGATAGGCAAGAGGCCCAGTCTCTTTTCCTGGAAACTGGGGCCGTGGTGAGTTTCCTCTTTAAGCCTTTGAAACTTGCCTGGCAAGCCTCTGTCCATGAGCCACCATAAGTTTTGGTGGCAGGTCTTCCCTTGATAGCAGCCTGTTCAGCCACCAGCTTATGCAGAGGGGCTGCCAACTTTGCAAACCCCTCCACAAACCGTCAGTAATAGCTAGCAAACCCAAGAAAAGACCGCAACTCGGACACAGTACTGGGATTCCGCCACTGGGCTACAGCTGCAATCTTACCAGGGTCTGTGGCCACCCCCTGGTCTGACACGACATGGCCAAGATAGCTGACCTTCCTTTAAAAGAAAGCGCACTTACTTAGTTTAGCCTTGAGGCCTTCGCCCTGAAGCCGACTTAAGAACAACTCCAGGTCACCGTCTTGTGTGGAAAACACAGTGTGAAACTGCCCCAGCAAGGCACGGACTTGCCCCTGCTCTGCGTTGGGTAAACATGACAAGTCAAGTTGCGCTATTTGCTCTTGGATTGTCTGTGTCGCTGAGCCAGCTGTGTGAGAAGCAATAGTACCTGTAACCGAGGGAACCTCTGTCACACCCACAGGCAGACTAACCACATGAACCCATTCTAGTGTGCCTAGGGAAATGCGAGGGAACAGAAGGATGTTGGTTGTACCAACATTAACAACCGGAATCCAAGCCGTACCACGGTTGACCCGTACCAAGGCTGGAGAAGCCAGCAACCCCGAGGGCAGGCCGGACTCTGAAAGCTCAAACAATACAACACCACTAGCATATTGAGTAGAGGAAGTGGCTGGCACCAGCTTCATAAACCCATCAGGTACCCAGCAAGCTCCTCTGCCTCTGACCTTTACCCGTCTAGCCACACTAACGGGGGGCTGGATCTCCGCCTGATGGCAGTGCTGGAAAGCTTGCAGGAGGGGCACCGGAGTCTTAGATATTGATGGGTCTTCCAAGAAAGCCAAACCATGCTGGCCAAACAGCTCTTGGTAACACTTACCCAAGACATTCACTCCTAGCACCCCAGGAACCTGATGATTCAGGGCACTTGGGGGATCCTTGACCACCAAAATCCCACAGTTTGGTATTTGTTTACCGCAAAGCTGAACATCCAGCTCCATGTAAACAATATAGGGGATAGCCAACCCACTGGCAACACGTAGCTGGAGCCAATTGCATGACTTGGCCCCCTCAGTGCAAAATGCCTTTGAAAGGTCTCTGTAACTGTGGGCACCATAGACCCGGTGTCTATCAAACAGGGCACCTGCATCCCTCCTATGGATACATCCAAATGGGGACACGAGGACATTAAACTCGCAAATGTACTGGGCCAGTTATTAACCTTCTGTGAGCCAGTAAGCTCCCCAACCAAACTGTGGCTCTGCAGTTTGGTGGGTAAAAGTTTCCTGCCGGAGTGGGCAATTGGGATGGGTTGCCACTAACTGGCTGGTCAACAGGAGGGAGGGCACACTGGGGTTGCGGCCGTACCCGCTCACCATCACATTCACGGGCATAATGGCCAGGATGCTGACACCTACGGCAGATCACCGACTGACGTTGAGGAGGAGGATGGAATGGACGAGGACCTTGCAATGAAGCAATGCTTTGCTCAGAGCTATGTAACTGACTGCCACCTGGCAAACGAGACCCCCTCTGAACACTGTACTGTATGCCCTGAGTGGACAGCAGCGAGTAACTACGGGCCCTGGAAGCCCTTGGCATGCCCTCCCATTCCCAACTAATTGCCTCTAGCATGGTTGTACGTGGTTGCCTCCGCACCAATTGTTTTAATTCCCATCGGAGAGCACCGTCTAGGACATGTTCAGTAAATTGGTCCCACAGAAGAACGTCAAAATTGGGCACTGCATTGGGAGCAGACTGCTTCACTTTGTCCATTAAGCCCAACAAGGCCAAGGAGAATTCCTGCAGGGTCTCTCCCTCCTACTGTTTTCTGGAAAAGAAAGCCTCTTGGAGAGCGACGTATGATTTAGAACACCCATACAACTCTCTCAAGATAGAAATGATTTTGTCTGGGTCAGTACACTCCTCACTAGACTGAAATTTGATCTCTTCTCTCGCTTCCCCTCCACGAGGTGATCGCAAAAAAAGAAGGCTTGATCGGAGTGAGCCAAGTGTTGGGCACACATACACGCCCGAGCCTCTTCAACCCACTCATCGATGTTCATGCTAGACCTGCCACTGAACTGTGGGCATTTACGTAAATTTGGCTGAGGGGGGCACCGCGTCATCATCACTTACAGTTGACGCCTCATTTGAAGACAATGTGGGTGCCTCAAATAAGGCAGCGCTAGGCCCCCTAGCGGTAGCCTGTTCCTGCCGCAATTTGTCATTCTCAGCCCTTAATTGCGCCACCAATTCCCTAAGCTCCTGCATATCCTCCTCCATAATGGGGGTGGGATTATTTACTCAGAAGAAGACCAATGAGCCGTGAAAATCCAAAGCCGCAACCCTGCTAGATGGTACCGGATAAAAAGACAGACGCTGCTGTTTTGCCCTCCAGAAAAAAAAACAAAACAAAGACAAGACTCATGAAACACAACCACCCATCCACTCCTAACAAAACACAGGGGATAAGAAATCGCAAAAGAATACAAAAAAAAAAAACACACGCATCTGCTTAGTTCATACTGGCCCTGCTTGCAGCACCAGATTGTGACAGTGCCAATAAGGGAGGGACACCAAATTCTGATTCAAAGTGCAAAAGTTTGCACTTTGTTTGTTAATACAGCATACAGGGAATGCCACTGTTAGCGGGGTTATTGTCCGCACAGTCACCAGAAGCATACATAAATGGACAGACACTATACAGATGATGGACAAGAAATTAAACAATTAAACCAAACACAAACAACAAGCTCTATGCAACCGGCACACTGACATACACAGACAATGAACAACCACACACACGTACACAAATAAGCTGCCAGCACCCTGTCGCAGCTGGCCTAGCTGCCAGGTAGCCAGCCACCACAAAGCAGGATGACAACCAGCTCAGCCACTGGAACCGTTTTGGGAGATTATTGCTGAGCAACGATCAACAAGTGCATCGGAGGGTAATGATAGAACAGCACTACTAGCCAGTAAGCATACGTAACGCAGCCACGGCAACAAGCCAGTGGAAAAGGAATTACCGTCTGGGACTACATCGGGAAGCGTGGTCAGCCTACCTGGAGTATCCCTTAGACAAACAGACGCCACCTGCATAGCCTTCTGGCTTCATACAGGCATGGCTAACAATTAGCCAATTACAACGCAGGTGGGGGCGAAGATGCAGGGACCGTCGTTAAAGTGCAGGTACAATCCTGCTATACATACCAGGAAAAGGGCTTTCTTGTCATTTAATCACTAATTAGTTGACTGGAGTTAGTAAATGCTATTGGGACCTAGAATCATGCCTATGGTCTGATGGGACGACAACTGAGCTTTTTGACTGATGGTGGGTTAAGCGTGTAGAAGAATTACTATACTGAAAATAGCCCTTTGCCTTATGGTAGTTCTGGTGATGGTTCTGTGATGTTTTAGGGTTGTTTTAATTCCAGAGGCTCTAGAAAACTCATTATGGTGAATGCCATCATGACCTCCATGAAATCCTTGACATTTTAAATCAAAATCTGTCTGTCGCTGTCAAGACAACAGAAGTCAGTCATGTTTGGCTCATTCAGCAGGTCATTAAAACAAAACATAAGTTCATATAAATAAATACATGGCTTACTGATCACAAAATCAGGCCTCTACCATGGTTGTCCCAGTCCCCTAATTTTAGCTGTATGGTAAACCAATGAACTGAGCTGTAGAGGTGTAAGCACCAGAGTGGACCTATGAGTATGAATAATCTGGACAGATTCCATGAAGAGGAAGGTACTCAAATCCATTTATTGTGTTCTCCAACTTTGTGGGATGTCAAAGGATGTTCAGTGATTTTTGCACATAAAATGCACTGTTCTTTGTCAGGTTGTATTTTTCCTCAGTGTTTTCATTATGTGGATAAGGACAATTACCAAGTACCAGATTATTTTTTTAAAAATGAGCTTTACATGTCTTCTTAGCCAACTTTACCAGGGGTGCCAATAATTGTTGAGGGCACTGTGGCTACGAAAATTATCATCGCTGGTTCTTATTCTTTGGTCTGTAAACAAATTCACAAGGAATTTTGACATTTGGTGAGAATGTACAACAGTGTAGGAGAAGCTTGGCCTGTGGTATCAAACATCCCATTTCCAAACCCTTGTTGTTTGTAGAAAACTACTGAAAACATTGTGCTGAGAACTAAAGATAGAATATTTCAGTAACACTTTAGATTAGGGTACGCATATTCAGCATTAACTAGCAGCTTATTACCTTGCAAATGAATAACATACTAGCCATTTGTCATTGCAAGTCACTTATTAATTACTACCTTATTCTGCATGATCTTATTCTACCCATAGTAGACTATTAACTAGATTTTCTCCAATATGAACTACCAATTACTCCTGCTTATTCGTAGTAAGATAGTTGTTGCATATGAATTTTGACCTCAATATGCATTGCTCAGTAAGGGGCTTATAAGGTGGTAGTAAAACAGGAACAGTTATTCTCAGTAACAGTTATTCGCAATCAAAGATATATAATTAGGACTCATTTGGACACTAGGTTATCAAATTTTGTCTGTCTGTGGAAATGGATCATGAACCACAAAAGAGCAAGGAGGACACAGACAAGCTGAGAGATAAAAAGGCTCAAAAGCCTACAAGTAGACGTAGTAAAATGTGCCCAAATCACAGATAGGATGTTTGCCACCGCAAGTTCGACTGCAGCAGCGTGGCCGCAGGGCCGTCGACATCAAGTACAGAAGCAGTCCCATTGAGTGCACAGGCTGTCGGAGTGGCACATAGTTTTAATGTGCAACAGAGTAGTAACAAAGAGGAAGGAGAAGTAGATATTGCAGTTGATATGGACGAGGCAAGAGACGTGACACAGCAGGGACAATTTAAGGAGAAGGTCAGAATAGCTACTCTCAGCCTGTAAGAAGTAGCTGAAATATTAGCAGAATGAAGAGAGACTTTTCATGTTGGCAGGTCAGAGGGCTGTGTGTGTGTGTGTGTGTGTGTGCGTGTGTGTCACTCTCGATTGGCATGCATTTGAGTGTTTGTCTGCAACCTGCATCAGTAGCAAATAAGCCACCTGCACCTGTCGAAAACTTAAATAAGTTAACTGCAACAAATTAACAAGTGGTCGGCTTCAGAACTCCCTCAACTCTGATCCAAATTTCTCTGGGCAGACAGGCGGATACATACACGTAGGCTGCACACCCACGCAGTCAGAAAGACACTAGAATGAAACAGAAATTATGATAGTCCATGGAATTAACAATGAAAATGTTTTGGGTACATCTTCACTAAATAATATCTGGGGAAACTGTAGGCTAAAAGTGTGAAAATGATCAACATAGTTAAATAAGAGACATTAGATAAATTATCACTGGACTCGTTTTATTCAGTCAGACTTAAAACGTTTCATAGTAGGACTAGCCTATAGGGTTTTGTGTACAACCTCGTCCTTGCTGGTTTGGAGGTGGTCATCCTAATATGTGTGTGTGTGTGTGTGTGTGTGTGTGTGTGTGTGTGTGTGTATTATGTATTCACCATGGGCAAGACCAGGTTGTTGAATCTATGTCTCATGTATTGAATGGCTGTATTTTCTGTAAAAACCTATATAGACACAGGCATGATAGGATTGTGGACATTTTGCTAAAACAATTACCATTTATATTTTCACCCACAGCAACAGTGTATACCAGGGGTACTCAAATAGAAATGATGATGGGCCACTTTTTTTTTTTCCATTGACTCAACGGGCCATTTATTTAGAATGTGTATGATGCATACCGTAACAATGTAACGCATTTACATTGACATTTCCTTGTCATTGAAAACAGTAGTATAAGGGCCTACCTAAAATAACAGCATACTTTCTATTTTGGCACAGATAACCAAATAAAATAAATAAAACAAATAAATAACGTAATAATAGCAAACATTACCCTGTTAATATTCCAAAACAAATATCCTTCAAGCTGCCCATTTTCTGTGCTTTGGTTAACAAACTCAAGAATGCATGCTTTGCCAAACGCCACGCTACTCTAAAGGAGCATTCTGTTGCCTTTTGTTGTTTAGTCAAAGAAGTTTGGAGGATTCTGTTGGATGTTTGATATGACGACATGAGAGCATTTAATTTTGTTGTTCTGATCTTGGTGTTTTGGGGAAACGTCTCTTCAAAATGCGTGTGTTTTAACTCATAGTGCCGTTTCACATTGCATATTTTCACTGCCGCGACACTTTCTTGGCAGATCAAACACAAAGGTCGAGTGCTGGACGGTGGAAGAAAAAAAGCAAACCTTTCTGTCCATTCTGGATGGAATTGGCGGTTCTCGCTGTCCAGTTTTCTTTTTGGTGCAAACTTCGAGCTAGCCATTGTGGCTGTGGCTCCAACCGGTAAAAAGTAACGTCACGTGCGTCGAGTTTGCGAGGGTGGCAAGGGCTTGCTTGCTATTTGTTTATCGTTGCCATGGAGGCAGTCCTCCCATCTCGTTGCAACGCGAGGGGTGCGCTTTCTAAATAAAAGCGCCCAGCGTGATTAAAAAAATAATAATAATAAATCAGAACAGCTCGCGGGCCAGAAATAGATCCCCGTGGGCCTAAGATGGCCCACGGGCCGCTATTTAAGTATGGGGGGTGTATACAAACCATTCTTAAACCCCAGATGTTTGCTTTGCATCATGATTTGTTTGTATTTCCTGCTGTAAATGCCACTAGACCTGATAGAATATACTGAATAGAATATACTGATGAGAATAGCAGAAATGTCTTTATTCCTGAAGTAGGCTGTTGTTTTGATCCTTTTTTGGAAGAAACCTACTTAGGAAAGCTGGTGAAAAATCAGTCTCTTGTGCAACAAATCAGTGATCTTGGCTACAATTGGAAGTGTCTTGTGTTCATATTTAGCCTTGTCATGTGCATACGTTGTTTACTCCTGCTGAAGCTCCTCCTGGACTGCCACTGGGATGGGCCTTGTAGGGTCATTGAACGTGTGGGCGAGGTAGTCAGTAGAATCCAGGTTCAATATCATCCATAATTGGAAGTTGCCATATTTGGAAAAGAAGGTGCTGTGTAAATCCATAACATCTGATGAACTGTTGCTGCTTTGCTTAATGCCAGAGTCATACAACTGGTTCATATCTAAGCAACTGTTGCATTGTTAAATTTGCGTCCTTGTTCATATTTATTCTGAATTGTGGACACAAATGAGGAAGTAAAATATGTGTATGTGTGAGTGAGTGACTGAGTGAGAGAATTTCCTCTATAGCCTTTGTTTTGAAATAATGCTGTGAGTAGACGTGGTGTCCAACTTACAGTGTTACCTTCCATGTCGGCTACTGCGTTTTATTTTATTTTTCAACACAATGTGTGCATATATCCTCTGCTAGGCCTATGCCGTATGCCTCCGCATATCAAATAAATAATCATGGTGGGCCGCCATGGTCAAAAATGCCAGGGCCATTTTTTGGTCTCAGTCCAGCCCTGGTGACACATAAAGGACAGAATATATTCTTCAACCAGAATTATACAACAGATTGTTACAGACCAGGGTGCCAACATTTGCACAACAGATTGAAAAATTAGGGACAAATCCACACATTCACAATTTTAAGGTGTAGGACTCAGGTTTTATTTATGCTACACCAGACAAGGTAACCATGGAGGGAAACGAAGGGTTAACAAAACTAAAAGGGTGACACTAAATAAAAATGAGAAAAAACAAAACCCACCATCAATAGCAGGTGCTCCAAAGAGCATCCCAAATTACATCAAGGGGGGGTGGTGTCGCCACTTGACTAACTCTAGAGAAATGTGGCTAACAACAATTAACTAATGTATGCAAACATGTAAACCCCAGTCCCCCCCCCCCCTTTCTCAAAAAGTGATTAATCACAAGTAACACATAACACGAATGTAAAGGAGGTAGCCTCGTGATCCAGGAGTAGTAGACACATCAGATACAAAAAGGCTTAAAGAGTGACAAAAAATATTTTATTGTAATCAAAATCCCAAAATAACCATGTGAAAATGATTTTCTAAACACTAAGAATGACAAGAGAAATTCTTCACAAAAACAAATAGGACCAACAAACAAACTAACACACAAAATCTGACAAAAATCAAAATAACTTGCGGTGGGTCACGCAACTGACTTGAAGTAAACACCGCTTAGAAAACCCTAACGACTCTCAGCAGCCGCGAGTATCACGCACCTTGGCGAACAAACAAGAGCCCCCTCATATCCCAGCACCAGGACTTAAATAACAGGTGAGGTCTCGTAACTCAATTAACAGGCTCAATTAGATAATTAGGTCAACAATGACCAGGGTACCCCTACCGCACCTGTGGAACGTGAGGTGCACACGCCCCCCTTTTGCGCGACACACGCAACACAATACAAATCATAACCATAAGAAAAAAACAAAGAAACTACCATAACAGAACTCATGTGCACTATAAGTTACTGTTATCAAATCAAAGAAACCATTACTGAGACAGAAAAAAACCCCAAAACCAACTGTTTCTATCAGCTTACTTAAATGAATAGTGCGATGCGACAGTGCGAAGTTGCATCGTCACACACCCCCACCCATATGTCTAGGCGCGCCGGCTCGCCGCACACACAAGGCCGAGGAAAGAAAAACACAATAACTCACTTCACTACTTAATGCAAAGAAGTGCCCCAGAACCCAAATCTGTGGAGAATACAATAGAAAGACCACACATAAAACAGTAAGCCACCCCATACACATACAATGACCACTGGTAGAAAAATAACCAGTGGCACAAAAGGCCTGTATGATAAGCCATTAAAGTCCATTTAACCGTAAGGCCAAAACACACAGAAATTAGTGTCCAATAATGGCCAAAATCTCGCCTCTGGAGGAATCAGCAGTCCGTTATAAAAGCCGGACCCCCTTTGAAACAATGGAGTCAGGTTCGGCCCTCTTGCGCTACCCAACCCCGAATCATTGCCAGACTGATGTTGCTTCCGCTTACTAACTCTCCTGTTGCGAGAGGCCTTTCTTCCAAGCAGAGGTCTCTGTGATGGGATCTCAGCAGTTACTGCTGCTTGTGCCAGGGAAAGAGACAGCATCGGCCCAGCTTGAGCCTCAACCTGACCAGTAGCTGTTGGGAAATTCTTTGGTGGATCCACCACCGGTGGGCCGATCTCCAACTGATTCACTGCCAACGGAGTCTCTGTCAGATCCTCCACCGCTGAATAAGGCCTCAACAATTCTGCCCCTGCAGAATCAATCTCCGCTGGGCGTGTCACCGAAGAAAGGGCTGCAGCTGGAATTTCCCATGGCTGATGGTAGACACACATTAACAAACTATGTGTGTACTTTCGGCAGTGGCCACACCAACACTCCGGAGCATCTGGGCACAATGAAGTATGGTGGCGATCACTGCCGCAGTGTGTGCAGAAGAACTCATCTCGAACCTCTGGACAACAAGCACAGGGCCCACTACCAGGATCGATCCCCTTCCCAAGCTGTTGCAGAAGGAACCTCTGGGAGGAGAAGTTAAACTGACGGGTCGTTGTTGCCAGGTTCTCTCGCAGCCATGCGGCCCACAACTCAGGGAACTGCTCCTCCAAAGTCTCGACCAGTAGTGGAGTTGCCTCCTGCCAACCATCTTCAAGCTCAAGCCACCCGAGCAGACATTCCATGGCTGCCTCGTTCTTGAAGTTATTCTCCATTATATGTGCGCAAAAAAAAAAAAATTAACACCCGAAATAACGGCAACCAAAAAAAAAATGATACTACCACTGACGGTCTACTTCCCCACGGCCACTGGCATCCCACCGCTGCCACCAAATGTAAATCAGGTAGCCTCGTGATCCAGGAGTAGTAGACACATCAGATACAAAAAGGCTTAAAGATTGACAAAAAATATTTTATTGTAATCAAAATCCCCCAAATAACCACGTGAAAACGATTTTCTAAACACTAAGAATGACAAGAGAAATTCTTCACAAAAACAAATAGGACCAACAAACAAACTAACACACAAAATCTGACAAAAATCAAAATAACTTGCGGAAGGAGAGGAATATAAAAGCACAGTCAACCTTCCCCGCGAAGCTGAAAATTCACCTGGACTCCGGTGTAAAGACCTTCGCGACCCTCGCAGACGCCTCAATGGTTCTCGAAGAAATAGGCATCCATGTCGATGTAGACAAACAAGAAAAGCTCCAGATAGAATTTTTAAACAACACCTAGCCTCAGATATCCACGACAAACAGGGTGAACTCATCCATGACCAACGCAGACCTGAGGAGCTTTCTAGGCCTATGTGACGAACAATAAGTAACAAGAAGAAATGCTGAACTGTGAGTAGTGGTAAAAAACAATACTAGGACACGATTTAGCTCACCATTTAATATATGATGTTCTGGCTAGCAACAGTTTAGCAATTTTTTCCTTGGGAGGCTTTAGCAAAGGCCCCTCTGTATGGTGCTAATCTGTTTCTGGTGGAGGACTACTTTCCTACCCCTAGGTGGAACCTGAATTCTACTGACTACCTTGCCCACACGTTCAATGACCCTACAAGGGCCATCCCAGTGGCAGTCCAGTTTGGGACAACGCCCTTCTTCCATTTGGAGTATGAACCCAGACCAACTCCCCAGCCTGGAAGTCTCTGCCTTTACTCCTCACATCATAGTTCTGCTTTTGCCTAATGCCGCCCTTCTCCAGCTGGTCAAAGGCACGTGCCTTTCCTAGGTGATCCTGAAGCTTCCAAGCATACTCTGGCACTGGTGGATATTCGGTGTCTGGTGGCCAACCAAATGCCAGCTCTGCGGGCGTCTGAATCTCTCTAGCTAGCATTAGTAGGGCAGGGGTGTAGTTGGAACTTTGGATAGCCGAATGGTATGCCATTAAAACAAGAGGAATGTGTCTGTCCCAACCTCGTTGATGGTCTGCTGTGAGAATGGCTAGCTGCAGTTGCATAGTTTAAATAAACCGCTCCACTAGCCCATCACTTTGCGGATGTAATAGTGTTGTGCATGTTTTCTGCAGGCCTAAACATTCACACATGGCAGCAAAAAACTTGGATTCAAAGGTCCTACCCTGGTCGCTGTGGATGACCTCTGCTGTTCCGAATCGGCTAAACATGCCCTCCATCAGTGCATCTGCCACCATTTCAGGTCCGGTAGAGCATAAGCCTCCAGCCATTTCGTGACACAGTCCATTGCACACAGCACATATTTGGTTCGCCTGTCCGTTTCAGGAAACAGGCCCATTATGTCCATGCCTACCCTCTGATGTTTGTTGTTGCAGAGGAGCACAGGATTGATCCAGTGGCTCTTTGTGTGCTGCACAGGCATCACAACATTGACAAAAATCTTCAACATCGCGATGGTGATCCCAATAAAACCCTGCGTAGCCAATGGAGAGTTTTAGAGCTCCAGAAGTGACCTGCCACCAAATGTAAATCAGGTAGCCTCGTGATCCAGGAGTAGTAGACACATCAGATACAAAAAGGCTTTTATTGAAGATGCAGCTGAAGTATGCCACTACTCGTTTTCCTTCAGGCCCTGCTTGTGACAACATTGTGCTCATGCCAACGTTGCTAGCATTCGTATCCAGCAAAAAAGGTAAGACTGGGTCTAGGGAGGTGAGAATTGGGGTGTGTGTAAGGGCCTGTTGTAGTGTGTTAACTGCCTGCTGGCAGTCTGTGGAATGGCTGATTTTTCTGAAGCAGGTGGAAAAGAGGTGCGCCGATGCATGAAACTCCAATAGTAACTAAATAGTAAGAAACTTTTAAGCTGTCTCTATTTGTTGGGGATTGGCCAGTCTCTGATAGCCCAGATTTTCTCCATAAGCATGCTGATGCCCTCACTGCTCACTTTATGGCCTAGAAACTCCACTTGCTTCTGCATGAAATGACATTTTTTAGGATGCAGCCTAAGCCCTGCCCCAGCTATTCTCTCTAGCACCAGCCTCAGGGAATCTAGCATAGCCTGGAAGGATTTTCCATGGGCCAGGACATCATCTAAATACACTAGGCACACCTGGCAGGGGACACCAGCTAGTACATTGTCCGTAAGTCTCTCAAATGTCCCTGGAGCATTGCTAAAACTGTCCAAAACTGAGGACTTTAAACTGCCAGTGCCCCCTGCCAGTGCTGAATGCAGTCTTAGGTCTTGACTCAGGAGAGAGGGGGACCTGACTTTACCCACTCTGTAGGTCGAGGGATGAAGACCATGAGGACCCAGACACCAGATCTAGGGTTTCAACAACCTGAGGAATGGGGTAGCTGTCCTTCCTTGTCACCTTGTTCAGTGGTCTATAATCCACACAAAATCTCCATCTTGGGGGACCATGACCATGGCTGACGACCATGGACTGTCAGAGAGTTCAATGATGCCTGAATTGAGCATGGCACAGACTTTCTGATTCGCAGCTTCCTGCTGCACCAAGGGTAGGTGGCAGGGGCACAATTTGATGGGCCATGCCTCGCCACTGTCAATGTGGTGCTGTACTAGATGTGTGAGGCCCACCTCATCATCACTGAGGGAAAAATGTCTTTAAATTCACACAGCAGTTGCCACAGGTTCATTTGCTGTTGGTCATCCAGACCAGCACAGGTTCTTCTCCAAATGCCTCTGATTGCCTTTGTTCGATCCTGTAGGCCCCTTATCTGTTCAGATGGAGTCAAGACTGTATGACCCCTGTGTGACACGGGTGGGTGAGAATGAAATGGGGGTTACTTCAGAATGTGCAGTTAAGCTGTAGGTGGGCACAGTTTGTGTCACTTGCTGTGAGGGGGATGTCAGCTGAACACATTGTCCATTTGGTAGTACTAGCACTCCAACTAAATTTAATGAACACCCTGTGAATGTCAGAAAATCAAGGCCAAGGATGCATGGGTCACACACCTCTGCTCCCCATGTGAAACTCACTGCTAACCTGTGAGGGCAAAAGTCCCCCTGCACATCATGGAGGCTGTCTGGCCCGTAACTGAGGTCTGTTCTAAGACGGAATAACGTCAGGTCTTACCAATGTGGCAGTAAACCCTGTATTCACCAGGGCTGAGCATGACACATTTCCTAGCAGCACTGGAACATGGCACAAGTCACCCACCTCTGTCCAGCCCACTGTTACGACAGGGTCAGTCTGTGTGAACAAGTCCATGCATTCCCTTCCCTCAGGTGAAAACTGCAGTCCCCTGTGAGTGGCTAAAGGGGTCTGTGGTGTCGGGGCCACCCAGACCCATTTCAGTTTCCCTGCTGGCTCCTCATTGCAGGACAACGGCTAAGCAGGTGGGCATGTTACCGAGGTTCGCACAGCATGCACCAGCTCGTCCACCCACACAGGCCTCTGGTCCGGCACCTCTGTCAATGCAGCAACTGTGACTTCAGAAGATGTTGATTGCTTTGCAGCACAAACTGCAGTCTCCCTCTCTATGGTGAGATCAAGTGCTTCACCTAAGGTTGCTGCATGGGCGAGCTTCACATGCAAAGTAGCTTGTCTGGTGTAAGGTCTTGGACAAACTGGTCACGGGCTAGCTCACATTGGATGGCAGGTAATATTTCAGAGTATGCATGCCTGCTGAGGCTGTCAATCTCATAGGCTAATGTGTGGAGGGACTCACCTTGTCAAGAACAGACAGATGGACTACGGTAGCATCACGTTACACACAGTTTTTATTCAGGATTGGGGGGGGGGGAATGTAAGTGCGTTCCGTTGGAGCCCCCTCGGCACGGAGATGATGGAGGCGCGCAGAGCGGAGGGGCTGGCAGGAGAGCTCACGGTCGGGCAGATGTCAAGTCGGGTAGCCGGGGCTGGAGAGCAGAGCGTAGGTCGTGGGCAGGCGGTGGGTTGGAAGCCGGGGCTGTAGAGCAGAGCGTAGGTCGAGGAACAGGCTGCGAGTCGGGTGCCAGGACTGGAGATCAGAGCGGAGGTCAGTGCGGTCCAGGTTCGTCACGGGTAGGCGATCATGCAGAGAACAGGAGACAAAAACAGAGACAGAGCGGGATGACAGGGCAGGGGAACAAGAAACAGGCTGGAACAGAGACGGAGAACAGGCACGGGAGTCAGGATCTTGGTGCTTGATATTCTGACAAGGAGCGACTGAAACTGAACAGCCAGTGAGAAGCCGGTGAACCTAAAGTAGAGTAGCAGAGAACAAGGAAGTGGGTGAACGTAATTGAATCTAGTTAAGCTCGTTTCCGAGTTTGCAGTGGAGACAGGAGGAAACGGGAGAAAACAGAGCCAGAGCAGAGTAGTGATACACCTGGCTGTCTGATGCGATACTTGAGCTCACAGCGTAAAGAGAATTTTAGATTAGATTCCCCTCCGTCTCTGCAGTGCCCCAACCACCAACGCATAGTCACCTATTTCCTCCAGGCTTACAAGCAGCAAGCAGGCTGAAGCATCCTCCAGCAATGACAGAGCTTTTGTTGCATCTGACCAGAAAGCTGCTGAAGCTAAAAGCTCAAGCTGAGCCCGATAAGCTTCCCAGCTTCCTCTGCCATTGAATTTTGGTGTCTTAGGCACAACCGGAGCAAAATGCAGGGTGCTGCCACCTTTGTTTACTTCCGTGGTGGACTCGCAGCTGTGACTAGGGTCTGATGAAGCCCTAAAACCTGCCAGTGGCGCGAAACAGCAGTATCATGCTGCACAGAATCAAAATGTCCGTCATCAGTCCAGGGCGACAGGCCATGGAGCTCTGGCAGGCTTAAATCATCTGTCTCCAACTTCACCTTCGGCGAGTGCTTCCGTAGCCATCCATAACGTGCATTCAGTAGTCAGGAACAGTTAAATTGAAGCAGGGGTTGAACCCCGAGCTTCTGACGCCAATGTAAGAACCTAGGCACTGTATGGTAACTTCACTTCCCAACTCAACTTCCCAAACCTCCATGGGTCAAGGAAGTATGGGAGGAAATATCCTCAGTTGTGTCCTCCGCCTTTGGCAAAAAAAGAACATCCGAACAGTGCCGAAAGCGGTACAATGATGTTAGAAGACGGGGGAAACAAAAGCTTTCAACGCAAAGAAAAAATCAAAAACATACTCCATAATTCTTTTCTCCACATGAAAAACTTTTGTATAAACCCTGCAGTGCGCTCCTGCTGATGAGAGAAGCAGGGTGTGCGCGTATTGTGCACGCTTTCATATCCCAAAGCGTTGTGTGCCCCTAAAATAGCTTTTCAGCAATGCGCAACTGATGACAGACCAGGGTTTTGTTGGTCACTGGCAGATTTAATTTTTGTATCCTTATAATAGCATCTGGCACGCTTTGCACCAAACCACACCTCTTCTTTTCGCTGGCACTCCCGTGACGGCGCAGTGTCATCTGCTATCTAGACAATGTGATTTTTTGCCGGAAAAAATGAACGATGCGCTGGCACAGAATAGTAATGACACCATGTGCATGTCGCGAATGCACAGTGCGCCGCGGCATGATAGGGCCCTTTGAGACAAACGACAATAATGAGAGAGTGTAAGCAGTTATTTGGAAAAATTATCCAAATATCATCAAGGCTAAAAAGACAACGACTGGAGGAACAATTGAAACTGTTACAATGGGAATTGTTGTCCCCACGGACATTTGTGTGTGATCTTGCAAGAGGAACTGTTGACCGCACGGACAGATTTGTGTGTGTCACCAGAGACCGAACACGAGTGACTTGGTGTAATTTAGATGTGTTAATAAAGTCTTGCCCAGTTGGGCACAAAGGTATATTCTGGTGTCCGAGTGAAGTGAAAGGAGCAGAATATAACATGGTGGCAGCGGTCACGGACTTTTACAACGGTCTGACTTGAAGTGTCGTCGTCTTTTTGTTCGTGGAGTTACACCTGCGAGTTGAATTAGCATACTCCTTAGATTAACATACATCCGCCCAACATGGAAGGATTGAGACCTCCACGACCGTTCTGTATGGACACAGGTAATCTTTCGAAGTCATGGAAGCTATAGAGGGAAGAGTTTATGCTTTATGCTGACTTAACGGTGGATGATGGAGATGACTTTACCAAAGTGAAACTATTCTGTTATCTCGTTGGCGAGAGTGGGAGAGAGCTGTTGGACACACTGATGGGTGAGACACCTAAAGCGGCGTGGAAAATTACTGACATAATCGACAAATTTGATGCTCACTGCACTCCGTGTGTTAACGAGACGTTATCGTTATCGTTTCTTTTCGCAAAGCCAAGGCGCAAATGAAGGCATAGACTGCTATGTCACGGAACTGAAAGTGTTAGCAAAAACATGCAGCTTTGGAACTTTACGAGACTCGCTCATCCGCGATCGAATTGTGTGTGGGAGCAACAATGCGAGCATGAGAGAGCGGCTGCTCCGGGAGAAAAAGTTGACGCTGGACTCCTGCATACAGTTGTGCAGAGCTGCGGAGATGTCGCGGGAAAATGTGAAAACCATCTCCGGACCCACAGTTGAAGAGGTGCATGCAGTGCAAGGACCAACGTGGAACAAACAACCCGAGACTATGGTTGACTGTAAGTTTTGTGGAAAATTACATGAAAAAAATAAACAGAAATGCCCCGCTTACGGGAAAAGGTGTAAGAACTGTGGCAAGGACAATCATTTTGCTGTGAAATGTAAAGCAACTCAGCAGACTAAAGAAAAGAAAAAGAAACAGGTGCACGCGGTTGCTGAATGTGAGAGTGATGACTTTGAGGAGATTCTTTGCGTTACTGCAACAGAGGTAGACAGTGGTGCTACATGCAACATCATTCCAATAGATTTGATTGATCCACACACAAAGATTGAGGACACAAAGACTGTGTTAGTCATGTACAATAAAACCAAACTGAGACCGCTGGGAAAGTGTAAGCTGAAACTGAGAAACCCAAGAAATCAGAAATTATACCGGCTGGAGTTCCAAGTGGTGGGTGAAGGTGCAACTGGGCCCCTGCTTGGCAAAAAAGCCAGTGAAGGCATGCAGCTGATAAAAGTGCACTATGAGAACATTATGGCAGTTGACAGCATTGTTACGACATCTCCAGACACAAGGGGCCAGTGGACAATGGATCAGATTAAGGTGGAATATGCCGATGTGTTCAACGGTGATGGCTGCCTTGAAGGAGAATATCGACTGGAAATAGATGAGTCAGTGAAACCTGTGCAGCTGCCAAAACGTCGGGTGCCCGTCGCCATGATGAAACCACTGAAGGCAGAACTACAAGACCTACAGCGCCGTGGAATCATCGCACCCGTCGAGCAGCACAGACTGGATCAATGGGATGGTGGTTGTCCAGGAGCAGAATGGGCAGCTGCGAGTATGCATCGATCCGAGGCCCTTGAACAAGGCATTGAAACGCAGTCATTTTCCCCTGCAAACCATTGAGGACATTCTACCTGATCTGTCTAAAGCCAAAGTGTTCACAGTATGCGATGTCAAAAGTGGCTTTTGGCATGTTGGCCTAGATGAAGAGTCAAGTTTGCTGACAACATTCGCGACTCCCTTTGGTCGATATCGATGGCTGAGACTTCCAATGGGAATTAGTCCAGCACCAGAGGTCTTTCAGCGGAAGCTCACCCAGGCACTGGAGGATTTGCCTGGTCTGTACATCATTGCAGATGATGTTCTTATCACTGGACAAGGTGAGACACAAGACATGGCACAGCGTGATCATGATGAGAAATTGAGACTATTTTTGAATAGATGCAGACAAAAGAACATCAAACTTAACGCTGAAAAGTTCAAGCTACGACAGAAAGAGGCCACATACATTGGCCAGCTTCTTACAGCAGATGGACTAAAGATAGACCCGGAAAAGGTGCGAGCCATAGAACAAATGCCAAGCCCAACTGATGTGAAAGCTGTTCAGAGGCTGTTAGGCATGGTCAATTACTTGGCTAAGTTTTGCCCTCATCTCTCTGACCACTGTCAGCCACTCAGGCAGCTGACACACAAAGACTGTGAATGGAAGTGGTCTGAACAGCATGAAGAAGCGTTTCTCAAACTGAAAGCGATCATTGCAAACACGTCGGTGCTCAAGTACTACAGTCCTGAGGAGGAACTGACGGTGCAGTGCGATGCATCCGACACCGGCCTGGGGGCAGCACTGGTCCAGATGGGTAAGCCTGTCGCTTTTGCAAGCAGAGCACTCACACAGACCGAAAGGAGCTACGCCCAAATCGAAAAAGAATTCTTAGCCATGATATTCAGTTTGGAGAAATTCCACCAGTACACTTATGGCCGCAAAGTCGCTGTACAAAGCGATCATAAACCGTTAGAGAACATAGTGAGGAAGCCTTTATTGAGTGTACCCAAACGACTTCAGAGAATGATGATGCGCATTCAGAAATATGATGTTGATGTAGTGTACTTACCAGGAAAGGATATGGTTCTAGCAGACACCTTGAGCCGAGCTTACCTCCCTGAGTGTTCCTCCTATGGTTCAGTGGAAACTGAAATAGAGACTGTCAACATGTTACAGCATGTAACCATCTCGACGGACAGACTCAGCTCAATCCGTTCAGCCACTAAAGAGGATCGAACACTGCAGTCTCTCATTGAAACCATACTGAAAGGATGGCCAAAGGAGAAGACAAAAGTTTAGAGTGAAATCTGGCCTTACTTCTCTTTTCAAGAGGAATTGACCTACCAAGATGGAATAGTGTTCAGGGGTGAACGTGTCGTCATCCCTGATGCGCTACGGAGAGATATAACTTGCCGATTACACTCCTCTCATCTTGGGATCGAAGGATGCCTACGAAGGGCCAGAGAGTGTGTCTACTGGATAGGCATAAATGAACCAGAGCAGGACATATGTAAACAAGTGCGACATTTGCAGGTCAGTGGACTTTAAGCAACAAAAAGAAACTCTGCTCTCCCATGACATTCCCAGCCGACCGTGGGCTAAGGTGGGCACGGATTTATTTTGTTTTGACAATAAAGATTACCTCGTCACAGTAGACTACTATTCCAATTTCTGGGAAATTGATTACCTGACCGACACAAAGTCTACAACTGTGATTAAGAAATTTAAAACTTTGCCAGACAAGGTATCCCTGATGTTGTCATTTCAGACAATGGTCCACAATTCTCATCACTGGAATTCCAAAGGTTCAGTGAGCGATGGGAATTCCTGCACAAGACTTCCTCCCCGGGGCATCCCCAGTGCAACGGCAAAGCAGAATCGGCGGTCAAGACAGCCAAGAGACTGTTGCTCAAAGCAAAAATGGCTGGTCAGGACCCTTACCTTGCACTTCTGGATCACCGCAACACGCCGCCTCAAGGCCTAGATACCAGTCCAGCACAAAGACTGCTCAGCCGTCGCACCAGAACGCTGTTGCCTACAAAAACAAGCCTTCTACAGCCAAAAGTGGAGCAAGTGCAGCAGAGTCTGAAACGTAAGCAAGAATGCCAGTGTGCGTACTACAACAGATCAGCCAGGGACCTGGACACACTGAAACCTGGCGATCATGTGCGAATACAACCATTTGAACCCCATGCTGTCTGGAGACGAGGCACGGTGATGAGAGTTGTGGATGCAAGATCTTACGACGTCCAGTTACAGTCTGGTGGTGTTCTCAGAAGGAACCGCAAACACCTCAGGCGGGCTGATGGAGAGGCACTCAGTGAGCCTATGGACATAGAGACTGTGCTTCCATCTCCGTCAGTCCCGGACACACAGGCAACCACAACTGGCATCGGCACCAGTGGTGACTTGCCAATGGTCACTAGAGCTGGTCGCACAGTGGTCCGACCACAAAGGTACAAGGACTTTGTGAGCCACTAGTGGTGGACCATATATGGCCTTTGGGGGGGAAAACTGAAAAAAAAAAAAAAAAAGAAGGGGAAAACAAGTTGATGTATGTTCATCTATGTGAAGAAAAAAAAAAAAAAAAAAGTATGTTGTTACTCACAAACATGTTTATGTGTACATGAGAATTCAATTGTTTAGATTCTTTTATTTTTTTAATTGAAAAGGTTAAGAAGACGAGAAAGGAGACATAGACGAAATATCTCTCCTGTTAACTGTTGACCCTATTTGAAAGGAATATCATTTTGACATAAGATTTTGCTTATACCATAACAGTAATGAGGTGTACCTCACTGAGCTGATTTTCAAAGTGTTCATTGTTTCCAGTTTGTTTACTGCTTAAGAGTCTAAGTAGAAAAAGAAGAAATGTTTACAGTTTGCTTACTGTTAAAGAGTCTACGTAGAAAAAAAAAAGAGAAAGGATGTTACAATGGGAATTGTTGTCCCCACGGACATTTGTGTGTGATCTTGCAAGGGGAACTGTTGTCCGCACGGACGGATTTGTGTGTGTCACCAGAGACCGAACACGAGTGACTTGGTGTAATTTAGATGTGTTAATAAAGTCTTGCCCAGTTGGGCACAAAGGTATATTCTGGTGTCCGAGTGAAGTGAAAGGAGCAGAATATAACAGAAACTATAAAATAAAATAAAACAAATGGAAATACAACACAAAAACACAGGGGCAGTAACATCTTGTCAGAGCTTAAAGAGACAAGAAAGTCTCTGCATAAGCTCTTGTCTTATAAGGCAGAAGGAGCCTTAATATTTTCCAAACAAAGATATTATGAAATGGGGAATAGAGTTAGCTGCCCTCTAGCTTTCCAACTGCGTAAAGCACAGGCTGATCATACATTACCCACCCTGCTATTGGAAAAATGGTATTTAACCCTAAAGAAGTAGCAGAACCTGTACAAAGAAACTAAACCAAAACCAATGCCAGACAACATAGGGACCTTCCTTGCTAGTTTGGACCTTCCTTTATTACCAGAAGAGGTGTCAAAGCAAGTGATATCAGCAATTTCTGAAACAACAATAAGAGAAGCAATAAAAAGACTGAAAAACAATAAATCCCCAGGTGTGGATGGACTATCAGGAGAGTTCTATAAATGCTGTGTAGACGATCTAATACCAATATAACAAGGCTGTTTAGATGCTCTATCTCAAGACAACCCTCCCGAAACATGGTCACAGGCTATAATATCAGTGATTCATAAAGAGGTGAAAGGACCCAGCACTCTTGCACACAGAATTCAAAAACATATTACAAACCTGATCAACCTGGGCCAGACAGGGTTCATAATATCAGAACCCAAATATCAGAAGAACCCTAAACATTATTACTTGTGCCAAGAAGCAAAGGCAGATTTCTTTCCCTTCGCTAATGGACACATTAAAAAGACATGGACAACTGTCTGGTTATCAGATCAACCAATCAAAATCAATGGGGAAAGGGCAAAATTAATTTGGATAAAAAACAAGTATATAGTCAGTCATGGGAAAATACATACATCTTGTAATGACAATGTCCAAAGCTGTAAGGATAGCAAACAACATAGACTTCCCCCTAGCTGGACCTGATGAGGGCTTCAAAAAAGATGGGAAGAGGCAGGTTTAGTGGTTCTATATCAGCTATTTGAGGGACATACTTTTAAATAATTTGAACAACTTCAAACCAAATTTGACCTACCAAACCAGGATTTCTTCAGATATTTACATATACAACATTACTTACATACACATCAAGAATGGAAGGCACAGTTAAAACAAAGTTCATATCACATATCTATAGGAAATTGCAAGAGAAATTAAAAGACAATAGTATGGATATCAAAGTAAAATGGCAGTTAGAGATGAACATCATTTCTGATGAACGTTGGGTAAATTCATGTAGCCATGGACATAAAATAAACAGTAGCCCTAACTGGAAAGAGTTTGGATGGAAGATTAAAATGAGGTACTTCATAACCCCATAGATTACATGAAATAAGGGACATAAGGGAGTTTTTCCTTGCCCCTGTTGCTCTTGGGTGCTCCTTCTGTGAAGCGCCATGAAACAATACTATTGTAAAAGGCGCTGTATAAATAAATAAAACTGTATAAATAAATAAAAAACTGAAAATGGAGCAATACCTCAGTATAATGTTGGAGAGGGTGTGGTATGGTGGGGGACCATACACATTTTTTGGGACTGCCCAATACTTTCAGAATACTGGCAAAACGTACAAAAAAAATGAAGAAATATCTATCTATAGACATGTCACTAGAGCCATTTTTCATATTTTCAGATTTTCATAATTCATATCAGGGGTATTACCAGAGGATCTTGAAGTAAAAAATAACGGATTTATGAAGAATTTTGCTACTGATAGCAAATAAAGTAATTACAGCCTCCTGGTAAAAACCACAACTCCAAACAATAACACAATGGCGAGAAAGAATCCAAGATGTTTATAATATGGAATGCTTGACTGCATCATTACTTCTACTCTATGTGTATCAATGCATCAATCCAGTTCTAGTAAACATTCAATAACATGTAGACCCTTGGTATACATTCCTATTTAACTCTGCTCATGATAAGCAAGAT
Organism: Tenualosa ilisha; assembly: GCA_015244755.2. Classification (NCBI taxonomy): domain Eukaryota; kingdom Metazoa; phylum Chordata; class Actinopteri; order Clupeiformes; family Clupeidae; genus Tenualosa; species Tenualosa ilisha. The sequence goes on along the minus strand of PYXC01000091.1, from coordinate 125,370 downwards.
CAGAGACCCATGGACTAAGAATTCTTTTAACACTTTTATACCTGTGGATATACTTGTTTTGTTTTGTCCTTATTGTACTGTACATGACTGCACATGATGAATGGAAATAAAAAGTTTTGATCATGGTCGTGTGGCCCCATACTCACATTTAGCATTTTACAGCTGCTTTCAAAATCCACTGTTTAGTATGTTGATGTTCACTGACACAGGCCCATGTAGAGTACTATTCCTATGAAACTAGGATTTGTTACAGTTCCATCCTCTTTTGCATGGCTGTTTGACACAACCGGAGTGGAGAATGCAGGAAAATGACCTCTATCACCTGATCACAGATAGAGGGAGAAATCAACTGAGATTTCTAAGATCCAATAGGATTAGGCTAATATTGATATATATCCATTATCAGATGAGATAAGGAGGGCACTGAAGACTTTAACTAGGGCTGATTCCGTACTATGATTAGCTCTGAAGCCTGACTGGAAAGTTTCCTGCATATTATTTCACATCTCGCCTTTTCCAGCTGTGAAATCCTTTCTTTGAACCATGCAATATATTCCTCTGGACCCCCATCTGGTTCAATTGGGAAATGCATGGAATATTTTTCTGTTATCTGCACATTTGTGTATAAGCAAAAAGATGGTAGTGATTACATTTAATTGTCATTGCAATTCTTACAATTGCCTATGCATGTTGATAGGTTAACTTACCGTCTTTTTAAGATTTGTTTCCCATAGCAGTTTTAAAGTTCAAAGATAAATCTTGAAATCAAATAAAAATATTCTGCTGAAACTCCAAACTCCTGTAGAAAACACAAATTGACACACACGGGGATATCCGCTACCAACCCCTCTCCCACGTGTGTTATTGCTTAAGAATATCGACATTGCACAACAGCAGCTCAGAGTGCTTAACAAAGAGCACAGTAAGAGAGTCAATGTCGTGGAAGATTTAAAGGGGAAAAGGAGTGGCCACAGATCCAGTGTGGACAGCAACAGAGTCAGTACATGAGAAAACCACAGCACACCAGGGAATCAAAGAAAACAGTGAACATTATAGACACAGATGGAAGGGCAGTGGCATATTGGCTGCCAGTAGAGTCTTTTCTAGAGATGAACAGAAGAGTGGACAAAAAGTAAAGACTTTTTTAGAAAGTTGCCTAGACGTACCCTACCAGTAGGGTATCAGCTTATCAGTGTGCAGAGGCAGTTTAAAAGACAACCACTGATTACGCCCCTTGGATTGAGCCCGGTCTATCGGTCATGGACAGACTATACATTCTGATGTTATTGTCTGGCTTGTCAGGCTAGGTAAGTTGCTGTAAGAGCAGCCAGCAGTGTGGCAACTGGTAGGCTAATGACTTTCCTACAAGTGAGCACTAGAACACAAATATTCTACATACACAGTTTCTGAGCAGTACAAGCAGGTTTGTGCAAAGGCAAAAACAATACTGAATGGACCAAAAAATCACTGCAGGTCACATCAAGATGGGTTCTGAATGGACCAAAAGATCACTGCAGGTCTCATATTTCAAGATGGGTTCTGAATGGACCAAAAGATCACTGCAGGTCACATACTTCAAGATGGGTTCTGAATGAACGAAAAGATCACTGCAGGTCACATACTTCAAGAATGGTTCTGAATGGACCAAAAGATCACTGCAGGTCACATACTTCAAGATGGCTTCTGAATGGACCAAAAGATTACTGCAGGTCACAGTTCAAAAGATCACTGCAGGGTTCTGCTTGAGTGTTTTGATTCTGATCTAAAAGGTCAGTGCTGTATGCTCAACATCAGCTGAAATTTAAGGTGACAAATAAATTGAAATCCACTACTCCAAGATCTATATTCACTTGAAAATCAACCAAAAATCAACCACACTGCAAAAAATGAAAATCTTTACTAGTGTAACTCCCCAGAATTCAGAATATTTATCTCCTTATATTTATTAATTTACTTATTGAGGCAGACTTATTTGGCTTGTTTCAGTATATTTTGTCTAGAATTGTCTTACTTAGATAATACAACTAATTTTGAGGTAATTTTACTAATTTTTATGAAGGAAAGGCATTCTGATCAGTTGTCAGACACTGAAGATAATTTTACTTGTTTCAAGTTATTTTATCTAAACAAGTAAGCCTAAACTTAACTTATTAAGATAATCACTATTATTATTGTTGTTATTGTTATTATTAACATTCATCTGCAAGCAGCAATATGGGGGCCAAGCATTATAATTGGACAGCGTTACAATAGACATATGCCAATGTGACAAATGCTCTATGTTTTGTGGTAATCAGTCACAGATTTTCCATGATATGACCTCACATGATGTTTTGTGACTGCCTCAGAATTTGAGTTGCTGTATTGCGTTAAAGGTCCCATGCATCAAAATGACAATAGGTTGTTTTTATGATGCTTTGTCTGAACATTACATGTGCCAACCTTCATGAACAATGGACAAATTTTGTGTTCTGTGAAAACCTAAACATTTTTGAGAAAATCCAATAGTCCCATTATTGTGAAGACAATGACATCACAAATGTCCATGGATCATCCTCGGGGTTCTCCACAGTAGCCTAGAAAGTGCACTTGCACTGTTACCTGCAAATTGTAAGATGACCTCATAAAGAGGTCTGGAGCTAAAGTAAGGCATTTGGTTTGGATCTGTTCATCAATTTGTGGCTAAGATACGAGCTCTTATATCATTTGATGGCCTAGCTGGCAATTTTGATTTGCTGCCTAATTTGGATGCTTTGGAAAATTGAAACGGCAATAGGTAACCTGTATGTCATTTAGTAGTAGAGTACAGTTACTTTATTAATCCCAGAGGAAATTAAGGTGTCGAGCAGCATATAAACATCATAAATATATCACATATAACATAACATATCCCACATATACATCATATACACATCTCACATATACACATATACATCATATACACACATATGCATCATATCAAAACAATGTTTTCATCTATGACTGGCAGGCAAAGTAACTACATTACTTACAGACATATAATCTAGAGGTACAATGCTCTTGAAGGTTCCTCTCTTGTGTGTCAATTAAAATTCCCACTTCTGGATTACATTTTTTCAGTACCTTTTTTATGGTTTTCTTGACACAAGAACTCATGCAGTCAACGAGAAGGAAATTTTGGGTGCTCATGAGAATGAAATTACATTGGGAAATTCCAGAATTAATCTGTGCTAATGTATTTCTGATCAGCATGTCTATCTATCTACAGTATCTAGCTAGCTAGCTCTCTGTATTACACTTACATTTATGTATTTAGCAGATACTTTTATCCAAACTTTTGTCAACTATCAATTGTTCAGGGACAGTCTCCCCTAGAGCAACATAGGATTAAGTGCCTTGCTCAAGGGCACAGTGGTGGCAGCTGGGATTCAAACCCACAACTTTTCAGGCTACTTGCATGCTAGCCAGGTTCCTTAACCACTATGCTACCACCACCCATATTCATACCACAGCTGTTTGGTCTGTCTACTGTTAGTCTTGTCTCTGCCTACCGTGTCCTCTAAATTAATTGGTACCCTTGGAGTAGTTAAAAGGTGGGTCTGGGTACCCTTGGAGTAGTTAAAAGGCAGGTCTTGGTTAAATCAAGCCATACCCCGTTATTGGAAGTCACTGAGTGCTGTCGGAAGGAAGAGGAATGAGAACCTCTTTGAATTGTCCGCTAACTTTAAATGAATGTTGCAATTTGCTTTATTCTTATCTGTTAAGAATTTCTGTTGCTGCTTTGCTTTTCAGCAAGGCATTTTGTATTTACTTAAAGGAAGTGTGTTTTGTTCATTTTTACACATAAAGCCTTGTTTTCTGACTATTTATGGTGGAATACAATGGTTAAGATTGAAATTTTGATGAATGCCTTTGTTCTGAGAATTTTCAGTTGTTGTGGTAGCACGATGGCTGTATAGGTGCAGTGGTGCAATCTTTCCTAAAACGCACGTGTTGTATGCTTTCCAAAGTTGTTTGTCAGTGGAGACATGAATGGAGGATGGGGAGTTGGAGGTTGATTTTGAGGGGTTCAATCTGCTTTAAGCAGTCAAGCGAGTTTACATACAGTTGTGAGGGCTTTGAAACAATCCGGTCCAATCAGGTCCACAATCGAGAAAGAATGTTCAAATGTTCAAAAACCTGTTGGAAACTATATTTGCATAGATTTTTGTGTCAGCGTATCAACTTGTCTTTTGAAGGAGGATTCCGGTGAGAATCAATCAATATTCCTGTTGCTTGAGATTGCTAAAAACTGTCGCTAGGTATGAGAACAAGAGTATTTGGTGCAACATAGACTGAAATCAACAAACATTAACTGATGAGGGTGCAGTAAACTTTGTCTCTGATTAATTTTCCTGTGCCCCCATCAGTTAACTGCTGAGAATGTATGGGAGTGGTGTCTGCTGTTGACCTCTATAGATGAAAGGTGACTGTAGAGTTACTGAAGCAGAGGAAGAGGGGGGTGGTCCTGGGGTACGTGATAGGATACAATAGGTAGTTAACAAGGGCTTATATGTCATAGAAAGTGAAAGTGTGGTGAGTGATAGCTGTCAATCATCTTTATATTTGAACGTCTTACTAAAAATCTGTTCATGCTGTTGTTCAATCTGAATGAACACCACTGTTAATTATACTATATCATGTGGCCTATTATAGAATCATAAATCCTCTGACAAAGTTGGACTGAGAAAGGCTTCATTAGTGTGACACACCCACTCACATCTCTGTGATATTTGGACAGCTGAACTTAAAACTAAACAGTGACTAACTATACAGCACCCTGTCATAAAAGCAGATGATGAAAACTGAAGCTTAGGTTTGAGAATACCTCTTTCTGCAGTGCACTGAAATGTGCTTGTCACACATTCAGGAAGATTTATGCTCTCCCCACTTCCTGTCACCAAACGGCTCTGACTTCCTGTTTTTTAGGCACCACCTCAGTGTATGTGCGTGAGTGTGTGTGAGTGAAAAAGAGAGAGAGCTAAGAGAGAACTAAGATAACCTACTCAGTCGTGCCTTCAGGTTCTCTGTTTGCTGATGCTAAGAACACGCACACACACACAAACACACAGAGGATGCTTTACCCACTCATTATACTCTCCGTTTGAGTCACTTTAGAACTTTCCACAGAGGAAGAGCTCTAGTCAGATCTGACCCATAATCACATCAGCACCCCAGGATGCACGAGTGAGTGAACAATCTCACAGACCACAGACATCAGTTGAGCTCAGCACTACTGCTCTCCTTTTACCAGTGGACATTTTACATGTACACTCCATTTGCACATTTATTATCACCTCTCACCACAAACTCTATCATTAACCATACATTTAGCAATCAGTGTGATGGTGCACCCACAGTATGTTCAAAATAAGAGGATATGAAATGGGCAGGGTTTATGTGTGCATTGTGTGTGTGTGTGTGTGACCTGTGTGTGTTTGTGTTCATACCTGTGTGTGCGTGCAATTGTCTGTGTATTTGTTCATGTATGTATTGTATTAGAACGTGCTGAGTTGAACTGCAGAAAACATTGCAAGAGAGTCCACACCTTCTACAGCAGATGATATTGCAAGAGCTGGCCCAGACAAACTTCCAGAAGGCACATTCTGACGTGTATGTGTGCGTGCACATACACGCTTAAAGAGTCATTTACTTACACAAACACACACACACACATACCTAGTAATCGTCTTATCTCCAGTGAGGAATCTGACCTGCATGTCCAGACACAGAGCTGAAGCATGTTGCTCTCACAGTAAAAGAGGTTCTCTGTTCGTTTGGGAGTCTCACTAGCACCTTCAAAAACAGCCTCAAAGAGGGAAGTGAAATTTGCTGCTGCCATTGATTGCTGTGGTGTGAAGTTTGCTGTGGTCATATGCAAACTGGTAAAATAAAATGTGAGGGTACTGACACACTGTGTGTGTGTGTCCATGCACGTGTTAGAGAGAGAGAGAGAGAGAGAGAGAGAGAGAGAGAGAGAGCGTGCACAGACTGATTGCATGCCTCTGTTACAGCTCTCTTTACCCCTTTCTCTTGTCTCTTCCTCTTATGCTTACCTGAAGTCTGCATTACATAACTGACATTAGGTACTATGTTTCTGTGTGTGTGTGTGTGTGTGTGTGTGTGCGCATCCATGTATTTCTTTATGAATGTGTGTCTGTAAGGTCTGGGTGTGTATGTACAATGTGTACAATCTGAAGTGCGCATCTGTATATTTTTTAATGTGTGGTTGTAGTTCTACATATTTTGGTGTCCATAAGGCCGAAATGGTAAGCACTTTACTAGGCATGTCTTTTTATGACCTGCCTTTTGGTCTGATTTAGTGCTGTCTTCAGGGCCAATGACAGTCTTCTACCAAATAAGGGCAAAACACAGCGATTTCACATGCATTGCTTCCTGTTCTCTAGTCAGACAAAGATAGTGAGGGAGCGAGAGAGAAAAAAAGAACAACAGAAAAGACAAGAGCAAGATGTCGCCTTCTGACCACTTCCTAACACACACACACACACACACACACACACACACACAAACACACATAAATATTTTTCACATCTCCTAAATGAATGTAAATCAGAGAGAATAGCACTCTATTTGGAATCGACATCACTGAGAAAAATAGTGTGACGTCAGAAGAATTGCACAGAAATTAAAATAAAAATAAGAAACATTAAAAAAAGATAACCATTATAACATAATGTACAAACATTGAGGGCATAAAATTCTGTGTGTAAGTTAGTGTGTCTGTGTGTGAGGGTGAGTGTGTCAGTCCCCTCTAGGTCTGAATTCTTTGTTCATATTTGTGTGTGTGTTGTGGCATGCATAGACAAGTACTGTGTGTGACATGTTTCAACACACTTTCTCTCTCTCGCTCTCTTCCATGTGCACAGTTGTGCTTTAGGACTGTGTGGGGTACATGTGTGCATTTGCTTATTTGCATTTTAATGGAGCCCCTTGGATGGAAGAGAGCATTAAGAAAAAAGCAGATGATCTGAAACATAAAAGCAAAGCAGAGCAAAGCAAAAAAGTGCAACACACTGAAACCCAGCACGCAATTTAATTTTCCCCCACAGCTCTTACTTAAAGACCACAATTCTTCTGTAACACCAGAGCTGCTTATTCTACAGCCCTGCTAATTGGTTAGTGCTCTGGTTCATTTTGAAGGACTCCTGTGAACTCCTGTTACATGGCAGCATCTGATTGGTGGGTTGCCAAAATAATGCCTACTTCCACAAAGAGAAGGAAGTGCTAGGCCAAATCTTACCTCTGCATGAATAAATGTGTGTGGTGTGTATATGATAAAGCCATCCATTTATGTCTCACCCTGACCAATTTTGTGTGTGTGTATGTGTGTGTCTTAATTCAGATATAATTAATGGTAGCAATGACTTGTACTAACATCACATACACAAGATTATCAAGATCTTCAGTTGTGTGCAACGGCTAAACCCTCGTCGAGTCTTACTTACTCTTATCTGTTACTCTGGGTCTGTCTTCTTCCTATTGCTCTTGTCTGGCTGCTGCATGCAGCGACAGGATGCTCTCAACTCGTCTCATCGTGACTCGCATTCCTCTTGAAACTGCATGCCCTGCCCAGTACAAGATGACTGACATCTGCAAAATCAGACTGCCAAATCTTTGCACGTCTCCCTATGCACTGCCATTAAAATCAATGTCAATGAATGGTTAGCCACTTTTTAATTAGTTAGTGTATTGCTCCCTGACTGATGGGGTATAGTGTGGCTGAGAGATTGGTCAGGCCCTGGGCACTTGAAGCCTTGAACTCATCCATCCAGTCAGTGTTCCAGAGCTGCTTTTTTGCATGGCTTTGAATGACAGCGGCAAAGAGTGACTCATGGCTTTGCATTGGATATGGGTACCCAGTAGCTCACACACATGCACGCACGCACACACACACACACACACACACAGGGAGAGAGGGAGTACTAGAATAGACCCTTGAAGGTCATTTATACTTAAAGATAGGGAACACACCCGTTGAATACAGCTATGATTTTGTGCATGTCTTAAACCTTTGGCACACAAAATCTATCATAAAATAGGTTGTACAAGGAGTAGAAAATTTCACATAACTGTTTGATGGGATTAGATAGTTTTAAGTAGAGGGCTGCTGCAGCTGGACTATTTGCAGAGGTATCCCACAGATTAATTTCCCCTGGTGGGACAATAAATTTGACTTGACTTGACCTTCAGTTACAGGTTACTTTTGGACTAATCACTCACACACTTTCACACTTTGTACAATGTACATGCAGCAAGATCTTTAAAAGAGGCACGACCCATCTCATCATAACTTTAAATTGTATCCACACACACGGGCACACAGCCCTATGACAGATATTGCACTATTCTACAATGACAGCATAGCAGCATCATACAGTCTACGGAGGACTATTAAAGACACCAAGCAGCACTATCGTGACAAAGTTGAAGCTATTTTAGTGGAGGGTGACCAAGCACGTGTGTGGAAAGGACTACGAACCATCACAGGCTTTGAAAGAAAGTCCCCTCCAATGACAAGCGTGAATAAATCCCTTGCTGATGCTAAATGCTTTTTATGCTTGCTTTGATGTTAAAAACACCGAAGATCTTGTACAAGCTATAGTATGTTGTGATGCTAGTGGGGTACACCTTTTTGCGTCTCTGAGGTCAATGTGAACAATGTCTTCAGGAGGGTTCATTGCAGAAAAGCTGCCAGACCGAATGGCATTTCTAACAGGGTTCTGAAATCCTGTGCTGTTCAGTTAGCCCCTGTGTTCACCTACATGTCACTGTCTCAAGAGACAGTGCCTACTTGCCTCAAGCAGTCCATTATCCCTGTGCCAAAAAACAAAATTCCATCATACCTTAATGACTACTGCCCAGTGGCCTTGACATCTACCGTGATGTGTTTTAAGTGTTTTGAGAGGCTGGTGAAAAACATTATCTGTTCTTCCCTCCCAAGCTCCTTTGACCCCCTCCAATTTGCTTACAGAGCCAACAGATCCAGAGAGGATGTTATCTCAAACCTCCTGCACACTACCCTAACTCACCTGGAGGAAGGGAAGGGGAATTATGTGAGAATGCTGATCACTGACTTTAGTTCAGCATTCAACACAATAGTACCCCTCACCCTAGTCACAAGGATGAAGGCCATGGGACTGAACACCACCAGGAAGCGGCATGTGGAACAGTGAGGAAGTAACACAAGGAGTAGACAGAAGGATACAAAACAAGACAGGACAACACAGGACAGGACATTACATTACCCACCCTCTAAGTGCCAGATTCCAGATGGCCCTAAAATAAAAAAAGTGTCCAAGAATGGTGGGTGGAGGGGACCAAAGACAGGTGGCAACACCACAGGGTAGGTCTGAGGGATGGCCGGACAGATGACTGGGAGGCCAGCGGGGCTGGTGTGGAGCATCTTGAGGATGGCCTTGACAGAGACCAGGAGGCCTGACGAACTGCCATGGAGGGTTTGGAGGACGGCCAGGATGCAGGCCGGTTGGCCCGAGACCCTATGGAGGAAGGCCTGGACTGGGCTCGGGACCAGGAGCAGGACTGGGAGCCAGATTGGGCTCAGGACCATGAGTAGGACTAGTCTAGGGAGCAGAGCAGGACTAGGAGCCAACCTGGACTGCCAGGAGTGGGAGCAGGACTATGAGCTGGGACCGGAGCTGTAAACAGAGATCTGTGCAGTGCTGGAACAGGAGTCGGGGTCATGGAGCTGCACCAAGTTGGAGCTGGGACTGGAGCATGGTGTGGAGCCAGGACTCAAACAGGTACAGGAGCATGGTGCTGGGCTGGGACTGGAGCCTGGACTGAAGTTGGCACTGGGGCGCGGTGCAGGGCCATCACTGGGGCGTCTGGAACATAGCCCACATCAGGCACAAGAACATCGCCCACCTCAGGCATAGGGACATCATCCACCTCCTTATAACATTCCTGTTGCACCTGTTGTGCGTCTGGGTCCTCCACTTTGAAAAAGCATTACAGAACGACCAACCAAAATAATGGACCCAGCCGGCAAGAGGGCTTTGAGGTGGGGACAGAAGTCTTCATGAATGAAGAGCTGGGCTTCTGAAACTGCTGGCTGCGATGTGGGGGGGAGACCCTGCAGCAGACAGGGACAGGGACTGGGGCATCAGCCACCTTGGGCACTGGGACGTCGGGAATGTAGCCTACCTTAGGCGCAGGGACATCACCCACTTTGGGCACTTCGGACTTGGGAACTGGGAAGCCTCCATCAGAAAAAGGCAACCTGTTGTGGGTCTTCACCTATAAGGAGGGTGCTTTGACTGCCCATGCATATCATGTAGAGAAGTCATCAGTGGCTACTGTTATGCCAGCATCAGCCTTGTAGCAATGTACCATTTTTTAAACTCCCAAAGGTTTTTTTTAATAGGAAAATTGTATTTTTGTCAGTATTACAACTATGATATGTTTCATCACAGGAAAAAATTGACGTTAATTTCGCTGGATAATACTGCCAGCCAGAGTGGCCAGTTTCCTTTCTCTTGACAGCAGAGATAAACATATTTAACTTTCAACTCTGACAGGCAACTTTTTATCCAAGATGAGCTGCCTCTGTAAACAAGACATTTTCATTCAACTGCGAGTAAATGTAACAGATTTCATGACAGAACACCCCACTTGACAAATGTGTGCTCTGTGTCCCGGCAATGGTTCAAAGAAAAGAAAAAAAGATCGAGGAAGTGAGTCCCGCGGGGCAGGGCGCGCGCGGATAGGCCTATAAATTTGCTCACACTTCCTTGTGCTCACATTGCTTTGCAGCTTGTTACAGGAGTCGCTGGAGTCGTCAAAGCTGGTAGGTGAACAGTTTCCTTACTTGACTAGGTTCACCAAATTTGAGAAAAGTGTTCAGTGTCACTTCACTTCACTTCAGTCACTTCATCTTACATATTTTATCTGAACTTGCTGACTGTTTAAATTTATTGATTGTCATTGTACCTACTAACAGTTGCCGAGACCATGTCATCGTGGCAATTATATGTGGACAACCTGCTAAAGAATAACGATGTCGAGGACGCCGCAATCTTGTGCAATCAAACAGGGAATGTCTGGGCGGCGGCCCAGAATGGGTTTTTAAAAAACGTACAGGTAGGTGTATAGGTGGATACATTCTGGCTCCGCATTAACCAAAAAGAGTCTGTTCTCACGCTTCAAAGTGGTCGAACTTACCTCAGTTTTAAGAACGCAGTACCCTTGCAAGATTTGCCGAGTTAAATTCAGTAAAAAGGATTTATTCTTATTTTTAGGCTATAGGCTAGTCCAATTTTAAAACTTGACTGTGTAAACATTGAGTCTACCGTTAAGGCGATAAATGGAAATTTAACTTTAATGGTCTCTTTAATGCTGAGTGAATGAAAAAGCATCCAGGCCGAGCCCATGTCCGCTGCTTAGTCCTTAACAAGAGAATTGCGTCCAAAATTGACTGTCAAGTAGGTCTATTCAGTAACGGGCCACTTCCTGTAACGTTAGTATATTTGAGTGATCTGTTTTGCGTTTGCCTCGGAGAATTCAGATGCAGATCAGTGCAGGTTATCTGAAAATTCACAGACAATTTGTAGACCCTTGTTTCAAAATTGCGGTTGTCTTGATTTTAAATTAAATGAATGTTATGCTGATGCAGTCTGCGAAACTGTCTGAACGATTACCTTATTTGGTCATGAGGTTGAGCGAAAAACTGAAGAAACGCGCGTGTCTAGGAAGTGCAAGAAAGAGGGTAGGCTACCTATCTTACTCACTTCCGCATATGAGAGTCCTGGAAGGCGGAGAATCATAGTGCATTAGGAAGTAATAGTTAATGTCCCTATTTTGTTGCATGTCACATCTGCTGAGCTGAACGAATTGTGGGACCATGATTCTTAAAACGCCTTTCAAATATTTGGAGATACTAAGTCACTCATTTATTTCATGAGCAGGTAGGGCGGTGTGCTGTTGGGGCCTAGCTGAAGTCAAATGAATGGTTTCATGGTTCAGGGACTGTCATATGCTGAAAGTTTAGGATGTGTCTCTCAATTTTATGTTTTATTGTATTGAATAGAATAGGCTGCTACATGGAACCATTAGAAAAAATAATTTCTTTGAAAATTATTTGCAAGTGCTCTAGTAGGCTATTTTAGGCTAAAAGTAGATTGTATGTGAGCTGTGTCTGAGATGCACTACCTTGTAGGCAGTACAAATATTTGGAACACTGATTCATGTCTGCAGTGCTGGAGAAAAAAATAGCAGAAGTGCCTTGCCATGGCGCTGTCCACCCTCCAAGCGAATCCATCTACCAGCGCAAGTGCACTGTTTTCCAGGGCACAGCCCTGCCCAAAGGAAAGGAAAATTGAAATATGAGCTCTGCCTAGACACAGTTGAGTTCAGTTTAGCATCAATTTAAAATTTGCCCATTGTCTCATTTCCTCATTTTAACTCCTAAGAAATAATCTATGGTGCAGCCCAATTCCAATTCAAGTTCAACTTAAAATCTTAAGAATACCCCTCTATTATGTTATTTTTAAAAGTGTTAGCTGATCAGTTGATCAGCTGATCAGAGTTCAGTTAGAGCTTACTTATTATACATATACAAAGTAGACAAGGCTGTTGCAAGCAACAGTATATTCCTTTGGGTCGCTTCATTCCTCAAAGGCAGGTTACACATGGAGGAAGTGTGTCTGTCTGTATGTGTGTGTGCGTGTGCGTGTGTGCTTCTGCGAGTGGTTGCTATCATCTCAAAAGTCTGTTCGTCACATGATGTTTTACTCTTTAGGCAGTGGGTGAGAACCACACTAGATGGAAGGACCATGATCATTTGTGTTCTTGTTTTTTAATCTTATGAGCTAGAGGGAGAACTTGCAGGAAGTGATTGATGTTTGACTGTATATCTGGACATCAGGAATTGGGCCCCCCAAACAAGCATTCATTTAATTTGGTTCAATTTTCCATTTCTCTTTCATGGTCATGGAAGCCTTCAGATACCAAGGACATACGTGGAAAGGACCACGCCTGCCTGTTTTCTAATGGCGTAACCCTAGGAGGGGAAAAGTGCACAGTGCTGAGAGATGGCCTGGAAAGTGAAGAGGCGACCATGGACCTGCGCACAAAAACCAATATAACCTATTCCGAGACACGCAACGTCTGCATCTCCAAGACTCGTCAAAGTACAGTCCTTTTTTTTTTTTTTTTTTTTTTTTTTTGGGTTGGTTAGTTGGCAATTAGTGAACATGTCATTATTTTTGTGTGTGTGCTCCATCCTGTGTGTACCTCTGGCTGTTGGGTTGTGTTGTTCCCTAGACTAACACACAAGGGAGTTTTCCCTTGCCCCTATTGCACTTGAGTGCTTCTTTCCGTAAAGTGCCATGAGACAATACTATTGTAAATGGCGCTGAATAAAGTAGAATTGAATTGAACTGAAAGTGTGTACAACAAAGAGAGTACATAAAAGTAATGCTTACCTTTCCACAAAGTTATTGTCATATATAGACATGCAGCAATGTGTGGGACCTCTGTGACTTGTCAGAATGAACCTGCAGTTTAAATGTGCCCCTTTCTATATTTCTCACTCATCCTTCCCTCTCTTCTCTCTCCTCTACTCAGCTTTGATTATAGCAGTCGCAAAAAAAGATGTGCATGGAGGCCGTGTGAACACAGCAGTCTTTAACATAGGCAAGTATCTCAAGGACAATAACTACTGAGACTGTCCTCCTTCTACACCTCCACCAGCGACACTCCCTCCCATGGCCTCCCCTTCTCCCTGGTTGCCCTTGCCTGCCACAGCCCCTGCCATCTTGTCGACGTCTATATATTGAGTCCTCAAGCGCTCATCAGAGAGCCATTTATTCAGTGTAGTGATTCAGTTTGCAAGCCATTTTTCTGTCAATTTTGTTTGTTTTGAAAACATTATTTTTGCAAACCACAGCAAGACAGCAGTGCAATGATATCTGTTTTGAGAGAGAGAGTTGGCGATGATCTTGGGTGTCCATTGTCTTTATCCCATCTCCTCCTCCTCCTCCTCCTTCTCCTTCTTAGCAGCTGCAGCAGAGCCTCATGTAGGATGAATCCTCTTGAACCCTTTATGTGGCTTCCTGTTTAACTGCTATGTTTCTTAATGGTACATAGTGTCAGTATTCGGCAGGGATGTGACTGGATCACTTCAATATCTTTTCCCCTCTGGTTATGCCATCTGCTGTGGTATTTGTTTTAATTTGCTTGTTTCTTTTTATCATGACCTACAGAACAAAAATGAGATTCTAAATAAAGAGAAATAATATTAAAGCCATCTTTGTATGTCTTTTTTTTTTTTGTTAATCTAAAAAAAATTCTCTTAATATGGCTTTTTAAAAACTCAGAAATTGGTTGTGGTCAGTGTGCAGGAGCAGCTCTTCATGGTACATGTCCCCCTGGGTGAACCTGAGATGCAACAGTGTGTCTATGAGTTCAGAGGTGGCATTGGGGTGGAGGGTCAGGGTTGAGTCCTGAAGCCATGACCGTCTCAACCCTACTTGTCTCCTGCTCGTGCTTTAGAGGAAAAATCCACAAATATAAAAAAGCTCCTAGATTGAAGAACAGCTATAATCAGGTCTATCTAATGCGGAACAGTGCAAGAACATTAGCCTGGATCCATATGTATTTCACCTGTATGCTAAGCATGTGAGAGTACATTGCCACCTAGTGGTAAATGGATATAAATGTCAGGTTAAGGACTACAGTAGTATAACACTTTTTTTCTAATGAGTATGTTGGTCCAGTGGAAGCGTTTTGTATGGGGAAATGATACATAAGCTGTTCTGTTTAAAACTGAAATCTCAATATCAGATTTCAGTTTTACAGATGCATTCATATCTGTTGAAGTAATAGGTTAGCACTGATATTGCTAGAGCTGCCAAATTCTGGAAACAAATTAGCATGCCCATTTTGGGAAATAAACTAAATGTCATGTTCATATATCACCTTTTCTGTGATTCACAGCCTCCACAGGAACTCAAGAACTGAGAATTTTAACATGTGCATTTAGGGTTTTCCCAAGGTAATAGCCTACGTACAGCCACTCACTAATACATTTGTACTTACTATCATTGTCCTTCCCATCCTAGATGGCACACTACTTTACCTCAGATTGGTGCTCTGATGACGGGTGCTCCTCTGTACAAGCACACAAAACCGAATGGCTTTGTTGGCAGTCAACCACACATAGACACACTCCAGGGCTACTGTAGTCTGGTGTTTCACTCTTGAAGAGTAGGTGTGTTCACATAATTATAACGCTAAATTTAGCAACATGCTAAAGGGTAGGGGGCAAGGCTGGGGTAATGCAGGCCGGGGAAAAGGGTAGTGTGTGTGTGTGTGTGTGTTTTCTGCATGCTCATGGGTGTGTGTGACAGACACAAAAAGAATAACCTAAATGTGTAGGTTGTTTGTCATGAACACATGCATAGATATGATGGGCAAAATCAGGGATGTGTGTGTGTGTGTGTGTGCATGCATGTGCATGTGATTTCATATTTGCTCAGAGGAATCAGACTTAAGCAATCCAGTGGGGATGGAAGAGAGATGCCCTTTCGATTCGAACCCAAACCCAATCTCACATTTCCCTGGAAAGTCAACCCTGACCTTTCTTCTAGAGGTCAAGGCCTATCAGCCAGGGACCATCTGACTATTCCACTGCCTGAAGAAAAGTTGGATACCTATTCAGGGGAAGACTGAACTTTTTCAAGCATAGAGACAGAAGCCCACTAGAGCTATGACAACCTTGTCATCTTCTGCTTTAACAAGCTAACAAGCTGATAATACAGTCTGCATGTTTTGTGTTGCCCTCAAAAGCATTTTAGTCCATTCAAAAGCAGACACACAACGCAAATGCATATGAGGTAAAACTCATACTCAAAGTACACCTTGCATTTCTATGGTTCAACCATCTTAAATCTGAAAATCTGAAAATCATTGGAGTCACACAGAAAGAGAGAGAGAGAGAGATGGATGAATGAATGAATGGATGAAGTTGCACTCAGGGGCACTGAGGATGAATATGGCAGGAAGATCATGTCTTTGTGCTCATGGAACAGGTGTGATCTGTATTTGTACGTCAAAGCACCCAAGATGGGAATATGGCAAGTGGAAGCTTGATTAATCCCATTGTGCATGAGCAGAGAAAAACACCTAAACTGCATGCTTATGAAATGTACATATTCTTCATCAGAAGGAAGCATTACTCTTAATTTGTATTAAAATGAGAGAACTTACGTACTTATGTTGCCACCAAACCATTGAATGTACTTATCCTTCATCAAGGAGGACAATTTTATAGATTCCTGTCTCTCCACTAGGGGTATTTCCTTAAACAAATTGTTGTGTAATCACAAATTGGTCTTTTTCCATTCTTATCTGTTCTCAATCTACCCACTGTGCATTTTCAATTAACTTAAATTTGCTAATACACGACAAGGTAAATAACTTCACTAATCGCAAGTGCCAGCGTTTTGGTGGCCTTGACATCAGGCGCAGCACGTTTCGGTCGTCGCAGAGTACCCGCCACACAATCCCTATCCTCTTGCCATAAACGGAGCCGCCTCACAGAGGGCGTCTATAAATTGCGCGGCTGAATCAGTCGTGCACACTCTGCAGTCAGCCCGGACGGTCCGAAACAAGCCCGACCCGACCACACTCAGGTAATACCACTTCCTATGCTGTGCCGTGACCGTGTTTGTTCAGTTTGTTTTCATGCGGCAAGAATATGAGTTTTATCTAGGCATGTTCTAATGCCCCCTGAAGGATTCAAAATGTACGGCTTTCGAAACTAATTTCATTTGACAGAAACAGTGACTGTTTTGTTGAGCACCTGTGCGTTACGCGCACAGAACGCTCTTGTTGGTGAACAAGTGAAGTTAAAAGAGACGACACTAACAATGTTCATCTCTTCCTTGAACGTCGGGTTTCATACTGTAGCGTAACCCAACCGTGTACAGTAGATACAGCCATATCGAAAGACATTAGACAAGAGTCCGTGATGAGCCTGGGTCACGGTTATTGCTTTTAAGAATTCGCCTAGCCTTGCTAAAATATAACTTAGGAGTTTGCTGACTAAACACATATTAGGTCTAACTTGATATAGATTTTATGAAGTTGTTGCCACAGCTGAAATAGGTTAATTAACAAGTTTTAGGCGTACTGCATGTTGCATGCAGTTCATGTGCAAGTAGGAATAGACCGCAGAGTCTTTGACAGCAGGATACTCAACTTTATTATTTAAATGGCAAGTGCACGCAATTTAGTTGTCAAGATAAAATTTACCTCTTCCACTGTGAATTAGTGTCTCTGTTCTCAAATGGACAAAGTCCAATCTCCATGGAAATCACGCCTTAAGCACGCCCCTGTTGGAGATAACAAAGTGTGGACGGGATTGGATGTGTGGGGTGGTGGGCCCCGCGGGGCAAGCGCAAAGTTCGGGGCAGTTTTCATCAAAATATAGCGCTGAGAAGGGTCAAACACGGCTGTAAATGTAATGATATAAGCGATGCGCGCAATGGTCCAATAAAAATGTATGCAATGGTCCACACGTGTGGCAATGATAGCACACATCATAGCCTTTGTCAGGACTCCACAACAGCCTGCACAAGTACTGAGCAGGATAAAGCTGCTTTATTTAGCAGGTGTAGGGAGCCCACTGCTATGCAAAGGTAAGAGGTATCCTTTGTATATAAATTCCCACATTAACGCTATCTATACCATTCTGTCATTGTAGATTAATAAACAAAATATTTGTACTCCCATTTTGCCTTTGACTTTGGACTGTGTGTGAGGTCAGGGCTAAGTGCTGTTGTAGGGCTGGACCCTATCTGTAGCTATAGTGGGCTACTGTGTTCTCACATGATGCTGCAGCACAGGGCTTTATCTACCCTTCTGCTGGTATCACTCCTTCAGAGACACAACTGTCCTAGAGAGAGAGAGAATGTTAGTTCCAAACAGGTCACAACTCAGTTACATCATCTTTTGCTCTTAACACTGTCTCTGTCCTTTGACCTTTGAATGTGGAAGGTCAAAGGGTATATCGCAACCTCTTAGGGTGTGGACATCCTATCTGTATGGGTGTGTTTGTCTGTTTGCCTGTCTGAGACTCCACTGCACACAATGATGTCTCATTCTTCTTTGAAGCCTCTGAAAGTTCTGTAGTTGTCACAAACTAAGAAGCAGACTCTTACAAACAGCTGCACATGACACAGAGCACACAAATCTCTTGACATTATCTTCTATCTAGCATTTTATTCAGAGCATGGTTGTATGCTGATGGCATTAAATTTAATGATTTTGCTACAAATAGTCTCTGTTGGGACTTTGTCTCGCATAACTGTATATCAAAGTCTTGAAGGTCACCTTTAAGAGCCCCTGAAGCATATCAGCTATTGACGTGTGTGTGTGTGTGTGTGTGGTGTGTGTGTGTGTGTGTGTGTGTGATTAGCAGCTAGTGTAATACAGTCTGGCCACACCTTTACAGAAAGGTCATCACACTGTCAGTAAAAGGTTAGGTCACTGACTGCTTGAGAAAAGGTCAAGGTAGGTTAAAAACATGACTGAGACCATGTGCACAGCATGCATGGACGATGCACACACACACACACACACACACACACACACACACACACACACACATACACACACACACACACAGGTACACACACATACACACATTCACATTGAGTGTAGAACATAACTGATTTGTACATGGTGTGTGTGTCTCTCTCTCTCTCTCTGTGATGGACACAGAGAGAGAGACACACACACACCATGTACAAATCAGTTATGGTCTGCCAGTCTCTAGACATATGAGACATTTGGCTAGACTTCAGCAGGATAAGATGTGCAATGTATCTCTCACCCACCCTGTCTCCAATCTCTCATTCACACACACACAGACACACAATAACAAACTCACACAATGTTCTCTTACCATTTCCGCCACTGACCCTATTAATAGCCTAGCATCCCAACGAGAGCAGCTGAGCCTAGTTGAACAGCTGGTGTGTGAGAGAGTGCGCGCACGCACGGATGCACTACTGCAATGGGAAAGCACATAGCGCACCCTGTTTTCAGCTGATTTCTGATTTCAGCTGTTCTCTGTCACACATTCTAAAGTTTTCCTAAACACAAGCAGAGCACGGGCATGCGATACCATTTAATTTCAGTCATTTCCGTGATAACGTCCAGCGATATATTCTAAGAATCTTCGCCGAATTGTGCAGCCCCGAGCGTTTGTATTAGATACTGCAATACAATGTGGCGTAATTACTAGGCACAATACGGCATATCACAACCAAAAAGAGCGCTCCGACGTAAGCGAATAAGCGGTAGATCGACAGGGTGGAGAGAAAGCACGTGAAGGGCATTCAGAAGAGGACGGCATGTCTCCGCATGAGGAGCAGGAATGTAAAAGGAATAACGAAATAAATCGTTTATCAAGTCAAATATGCGCTGACGGAGCGGCAAAAAGCGCACAATAACAAAAACTGAGCATATCTGCGAGGTTCAGCCGTGATTCACCCGATCTCTGTCTTCATTGGTCAGATAGGGCTACCGTGTCTGGTTGGTGCAATAGTTTGTTGTCAGTGAGGGGGAGTGCACTTAAAGGGACATACCGTGTTTCTGACTAGAAATGGTGCTTCAGAAACTTAGCAATGCAGGTGAGGAGGGAAGTTATTAAATAAGATATTCTCTCTCTCTCTCTCTCTCTCTCTCTCTCTCTCTCTCTCTTCTCTCTCTCTGTGTGTGTGTGTGTGTGTGTGTGTGTGTGTGTGTGTGTGTGTGTGTGTGTGTGTCTATCTCTCTGTCTGCATCCCAAGAATACAGACAGAACATGTGTGGTGGTTGAGAGTTATAGTGTATTTTTGCTCTCTTCAGTCAGGATGTCCATCACTAAGATTCATGCCCGTGAGATCCTCGACTCCAGAGGAAACCCCACAGTTGAGGTTGACCTTTTCACTGCAAAAGGTAAACAAACACACACATCATATGTGTAATGTAAGTACTAGAGTGTGCTTGTCTCAATCTTGGTAGTTGGTAACAGGTTCAGATATGGAATTTTGACTGAATGCTCTCTTTCTCTCTCTCTTTTTCTCTCTTTCTCTCTCTCTCTCTCTCACTCTCTTTCTCTCAGGTCGCTTCAGAGCAGCTGTTCCCAGTGGAGCCTCTACGGGTGTCCACGAGGCTCTTGAGCTAAGAGATGGGGATAAGGGACGCTACCTTGGCAAAGGTACACACATGCACAAGATAGACTAACTCAGAGGACAGTTTCTACAATCCTACTCTTCAGCATAAAGGTCTCATATTTGTATACACACACACACTTGATGTTCAATCCTTATGGATGCCCTGAATCATAGGTACCCTGAAAGCTGTTGATCATGTGAACAAGGACATCGCTCCTAAACTGATTGAAAAGGTGGGTTCATTTTCAATTCAAGTACTTCATATCACTTTTATGTGTCACCAAAAAAATCCTAATTTTGACTTTGATATACAGTAGTAATCAAAGTAAGGGAATAAGTTATAAGTGAAAATAATAAATACCACATTTTTTTCTATCTCTTTCCCTCCCACAATGTCCAGAAATTCAGTGTGGTTGAGCAGGAGAAGATTGACAAGTTCATGATTGAGCTGGACGGGACTGAGAACAAATGTAGGTGCCTCCTGAACATATCTGCATTCACCAGCAAAGCTCCTGTAAGATCTTGAGATCTCACAATCCAACTCTTTTCCTTCTTTAGCTAAGTTTGGTGCTAATGCTATCCTGGGTGTGTCTCTGGCCGTGTGCAAGGCTGGAGCTGCAGAGAAGGGTGTGCCCCTGTACCGTCACATCGCTGATCTCGCTGGAAACAAGGACGTCATCCTGCCCGTGCCTGTGAGTGTTTGTGTGTGTATGGGTATGAGTGAGAGACAGATGAGAATTGAGAGTGAAATTAGACTGCATGTGACAATGCCTCTATTCAAGCTATGCATTTTTTCTTTCCTCTCTGACCTCCGTCCATCCATCCACCATCTACCTGTCTCTCTCTCGCTCTCTATTCATCTATTCATTGCATCTCCTTGTCTTGTCCCTCTGCTCCAGGCCTTTAACGTGATCAACGGTGGCTCCCACGCTGGCAACAAGCTGGCCATGCAGGAGTTCATGATCCTGCCCGTGGGCGCCGCCAACTTCCACGAGGCAATGCGCATTGGCGCTGAGGTCTACCACAACCTCAAGGCCGTCATCAAGGCTAAGTACGGCAAGGACGCCACCAACGTGGGAGACGAGGGCGGTTTTGCCCCCAACATCCTGGAGAACAATGAGGGTCTGTAGCGTGTGTGTGTGTGTGTGTGTGTGTGTGTGTGTTTGTGTGTGTGTGTTGTCATCATTCTGATATGTTTATGAACTGAGCATTTCTCACTACAGCCCTTGAGCTCCTGAAGTCTGCCATTGAGAAGGCCGGCTACCCAGACAAGATCATCATCGGCATGGACGTAGCCGCCTCCGAGTTCTACCGCAAGGGAAAATACGATCTTGATTTCAAGAGTCCTGATGACCCCAACCGCTACATATCCGGAGAGCAGCTGGGAGACCTGTACAAGAACTTTATCAAGAACTACCCTGGTATGAATTGAGAACACACAGACACACAGACTCACTCACACACACACACACGCACAGATGAACACAAGCACACGCATGCATATATATACAATACATTCACAGAATATCCTCTCTGTCTTGTGTTCTAGTCATGTCCATTGAGGACCCATTCGACCAGGATGATTGGGAGCATTGGAGTAAGTTTACTGGCGCCGTTGACATCCAGATCGTCGGTGACGATCTGCTGGTTACAAACCCCAAGCGAATTAAGGACGCCATTGAGAAAAAGGCCTGCAACTGTCTGCTGCTCAAAGTCAACCAGATCGGCTCTGTCACAGAGTCCATCCAGGCGTAAGTGGAAATCCTCCCCACAGAGCTGATCAGGGGGCCTGGTGCTCTCTTCCTTGTGTTTAATGTGAAATGTATATGCCAGTGGTTCCCAAACTATGGGCCGCGGCCCTCTAGCAGGCCGTCAGAGTATTGCAGGTGGACCGTGGCAAGCATTTCAATTAAAAAAAATAAGAATAAAAATATTATGAAGGATTACTAAAAAGGATTGAATGGTTAAAGTAAACAATATCCAAAGGGCTTTACATTAAAATATATTAAATTAATATAAATCTTTCCTTCGCAAGTTCCGCTGACATTTGCCACACAAGGTTGAATTGGTATTATGGGTAATGCAGGCAGCTAAATGTTATCATGGAGCAGTGGTTGTTAGGTGGAAAAATACACACTATGGTCTATGTTTTCAATGTTTTCAGCTCATTAAAGCTATATTTGGAAAGTCTTAACAACAACATTGTTCAAAATTACATTGAATAAATGAAGAAATACTTAATCTCATTCTCGTCTCAGAGTTATGAATATAGGCTAAAATTTGTGTGGGCCGCAGAAGATTTGTAGAATTGAATTTGGGCCTCCGCAGTCTAAAGGTTGGGAACCTCTGGTATAGGCTTTCTCCAGTGTCTCCATTCCACACTCCTGAACACTTGTCAAGCTTCCTTTAAGAGTTTGTAGGGCCTCCTCATGGAGCTGCTTCTGGGAGATTGTAGTATAAAATTCGCCCCCTCATGGAGCTGCTTTAGGGAGACCAGTCTGAAATAGGGCCCCCTCATGGAGCTGCTTTAGGGAGACCAGTCTGAAATAGGGCCTCCTCATGGAGCTGCTTTAGGGAGACCAGTCTGAAATAGGGCCTATGGGCTGCCTAAGAGGGATCAGTTTAGGCCTACAATAGATAGAACCAATCATTTTCAGTTGACAAACCATTTTTATAGAACCCATTGTTGTGAAGACAGTATGATTTACACTCCATCCTAGAATCCTAGACTGACGTGTGTGTGTGTGTGTGTGTGTGTGCCTTTCCAGGTGTAAAATGTCTCAGTCTAATGGCTGGGGTGTGATGGTTAGCCATCGCTCTGGAGAGACAGAGGACACCTTCATTGCTGACCTGGTGGTCGGACTTTGTACTGGACAGGTGCCTAAATTTTTTACTTTTCCCCTTATCATTCTGTTCCTCTGCTTTCTCTCTCTTTCTCTTTCTGACTGTAGTCCGTTCCCAATTTAGTTCTGTATTCTTCCCTAACTTTAACTCATCACCTCTCTTTTTTGCCTTCCTTTTGTCTCTAATGAGGTCTGTCTCTCCATCCCAGCACATGCCTCTTCTTCACTCAGCTATCAATTTTTTCTCTTTCTTGTCTTGTTATCTCTCTGTCTCCATTTCTGTCTCTCATGCTCTGTCCATCTCCATGTCTCCTGATCTGTTTCCCTCTTTTTAGATTAAGACTGGCGCCCCCTGCAGGTCTGAGCGTTTGGCCAAATACAACCAGCTGATGAGGTGAGAAAAAAATAAGTGTGCCAGGATGTATATGCCATCTTGGACGCCAAGGCCTCCTCCTCTTAGTTTAAAACTAGTCAGGCTTAGAAACAAATGAACGGTTAGATGAACCAATGAATATAATATACAATCTCATTTACAGGATTGAAGAGGAGCTTGGGGGCAAAGCCAAGTTTGCCGGCAAGAACTTCCGCCACCCCAAACTCTAAACACTTACCACAACAACACACATACACATACACACACACATACTGGTAAGCCACATCGGACACACACAATCATATGGGGGAGAGAGACGACCAACGCGATGTCAGATTATTGTCAAAATTCCACTTTTCGAAATAAAATTGAACACAGACTGTGTTATTTCTCTTGCGTGTGTGTGAGTTTGTCTGTCTAGAACTGGTATCTATTTCAGTAGAACCAGGTTGTTTCATCATACAACAGCTTGTTTGCAGATCTACAAGGCTCCAGTCAGTGGCTGTTTTATAATATACATTTGTTCAATTGCTCATTAATGTAACTGTCTAATTAGCCAAGCAAGTAGTGGCAACTAGGTGCATTTACTTGTGGTAGATATGGTAAAGAGAAGCTAATGATGTTTAAATTGAGTATTAGAATGGAGAAGGAAGGTGATTTAGGTAACTTTGAAATGAAAACAATTGAAACAATGAAACATTTGAAATGTTGACTCCTGGTTTCTTTTCTTCTTTTTCTCTTTTCTTTTGATTTTTGTGCCCCTGACTTATACTGTGACATGTTGGCATACTGAAGTGCTAATCAAATGATGTTGCATTTTTGATCAAAGGCCAAACTATTTTTGTGTTCAGGGGGGTTCTTGATCCATATTTCAAGGACAATAAAGGTAAAAACAACTAGTGATAATTTCTTTAATGCAAATATTATAAATGTCTTCCGCATATAGGTATATTAAGTATATTTTGAAATAAAACAGAATAATTATTCTATTCTATAATAATTATGTCCCCCCCCTCCCCCGCTTTCCTGGGCCTGGGACAAGATACCCTTTTGCCCCCCTCTGTCGGCGGGCATGCAGCCACCCAACAATACATTCAGATGTCATATATCCATCACATGAACAAATGTGCTCTGATATATAGAACAATGAACCAGATGCTTCTGATAGTCTTCAACTGAACTTTTCAGTTATAGGCGGCGTGTGTGTGTGTGTATGTGTGTTAATGTGTGAACCTGTGTGTGTTTGTTTGTGTTGTGGGGGACATTTATGTGTTTGTGTGTGTGTGTGTGCATGTGTGTGTGTGCAGATCTTTCCTATGTTTCCAAGGGACAGGTAGGCTGATGTTTTGTATGTGTTTGTGTGTCTGTGTGTGTGTGTGTCTGTGTGTATTCATGTGTGTTCACATGAGTGTGTCTGAGTATGCATGTGTGTGTCTGTGTACATGTGTGTGTGACAGTGTGTGTGCATATGTGTTTGTAAGCTTGTGTGTGTGTGTGTGTGTGTGTGTGTGCATGGGTGTGTGTGTGCATTCATGTGTGTGCATGATTCATTATTTTGTCATTTCAACAAATTACAGCATATTAAAAATCCCTTCGTAATTTAACATGAATCTGACAAACCATCTCCAAAGACTATGTTAAAATTCATCACATGTCCAAACATACATAATCCAAATAACCTCACTTCCTGTTGGCTGTGGCTAATGCAATGTTTTTAAAAGTTGTTGTCTTGGTGAGCCCAACACATCTACCAAATTTGATGTGTGTAGGTGAAACTATATGCCCACCAGAGGACTCTATGAAGTCACTGGGCCACAGCCGGGTCCAAGCCTCTGTCTGTGAGAGCTGTCCATTAGTCCCGATGTGTGTGCAAAGTTTTCGTGCATGGGAAGTGCCTCAGAAAGGGTAGAGTTTGTAAGAAAAATGATAATAATCCTTTGAAAAACAATGGGGCTTCGCACCGACCGGTGCACAAGGCCAATCTGGCCCCTCGCACCTCAGTGCATAAGATTTCTTGTGCAAAATCGTGGGCGCATAGAATGAGATGTAATGGACTTAAAAGTTTTGTTTCACCTTTGTTTTATTTCCATTCCCAATCATGCAAGTCCTCATATACCTTAAACTTTTGTAAGCTGCTGACTGTGAGGCATGTTTCACAGAATCCTTCCCTCCAGTCGTTAAACAACTTCACTGCATACGTTAGTCTCCACTTGAAGTATGATTTATAGCGTTCCTTATCCTTAGCCAGCTTCTTGAGGAATTCTCCCAGCTCCTCTAATGAATGGAAGTCATCCACATGGATGAAAGAATCTTTTGGTGCCACTGCCTCGTACTGTTTCCGCGGTGGACCTAAAACTACAGGCGCAGCTCCACCCACAAAGGCATTATACCAAAGCTTTTCTGTGATACAATCTTTGAAAATAGAGTTCTCCAAAGACAGGTAGAAGTAACAGCGAGAGATTGTGGGTAGCAGATTCTTATCAAGGTGCTTATTCACTGCTCCACCATACATATCCACTGGAATAATACTTTTCAGTCTATTGTAAACAGAAGTTCTGTGATGGTGTTCTGCAAAGTAGCTCACAAACCAGCAAGCTAAAGAAGACTTTTTCTTTGGAATAAAATCCTCAACTGTCATTCCATTTCCAAAGTCTTTGGGTACCAATCTTCCATATGGTATGTACATATCTGCATCACGACGGTAAAACATGGTATAGTAAAATACCAATACCAATACCATAGATAAATTTCTCTGCAAAGGAATGTACATTCCCATTATTTTCTGGACTCTCCAATGAGGACCACACCCACCCCTAGGTCTGGGGCCGGGTCAGGTTCACAGGTAGTCTTGCTTCGCCATTAATCAGCTCACGGTTGTGGAAAATCACAAAATCTGCTTGAGAGTACAATGACTTATTGTCCACCAAAATGCAGTTTGGTATGCCAAACATCTCCTTGCACACATTGCCCTCCAAACTGGATTTTTGTCCAAAAGGCCAGGACCACACAAGGATAGTTGTATTTGTGGCCTCTTCAGGTTCAGGTCTAGGGTGCATTTTCAACATTAAAGGCAACTGGGTGAGCATACTGCCAGAAAGTGTAAGGCAAAAAAGAGGGCAGCCAACCATGTGCATCAGTGGGTACAAAAATCCAACATATTTGTTTTCTAACTGTTATCGGTCAATAAAACAACAAAAAAACACAAATCAACTTGACTTAATAACAAAGGGGTTTTATTTTCAAACTGTTAAATAACACTCAACTAAAGTCAACGTCCGCTACAAATAGCGGAGGACTAAAGCAAATAACTATAACGCCGAGAAGTACACGGTGGAACAGAAACGTAAGATGGTAACAGAAATATACAAACAAATATACAAACAAAAGTACAAACTAAAGCACACAATCTAACAAGGGATGAAACAATACCAAACACGAAGAGTCCAGGAACGCGGAGCACTAGGCACGCAAGGATTTCGTAAGTTGCAAAGGAAAGCACGGCTGACTCGGAACATATCCAGGGGAGGATTGACGAGGCAAGACATCAGGGGATCAGGGAGAGACACTTAAATAGCGTGGAGACCAGGTGAAACCAATCAATACACAGGTGAAGGTGAACATGCATCAGGAAGTGACTGTGAACGGGGAAACGAGCTGTAAGTTTGGGAGGCAGAGTGAGAGGGCGTGGTTGTGGCCAGATCTGATGCAGACCTGACAAGTTGCTAGTCACAATAGAAGCAGAATATTTAGAAGGGAAAAAAGTATCACATTCTGTTGAAAATGAGCTCTTTAAAGGGGCTGTGCAAAATTCAGAATTGAATGGACCATATGCAGAGCCAATTAAGCCAGCCCGATCAATTCAGATAATTACGATTGTTGAACAATTGTAACCACAAAGTGAAGCTAGCTACGAGAAAACTACGAAATGAACCCCGAACTGGTCATCCGAGGAACATCGAGAGCTGTTATGAAGCTTATCAGTTAGGCTTACCTTGGATAGTAAACTAGTACAGTATACAACTAACAGTTATGCCTAATATTAATTTTATCCTACCGTGCGTCACAAAATTTAATATGCTACCTCAATACAGTGTGGCTGCACTGGCAACAAGTGAGCTGTCTTAACATCCATGCATTTGGTCCACTGATAATGACTAAATTCCAGTTTAGTTCTTGACTGAATTTGAATTAAAGTACCAAACAGAGTTTAGGATTATAATTACATTTGAATTACCGGAGGTAAATTTACATTCATATAGAAAACATTAATGAGGTGTCATGTTTAACAATTATAAAAATAACATTTACATGTCAATATGATTTGTGCACTAAATATTCTAATACAGGTGCTGAATATTATGAATTATAAATGATGACTGCAATTAGAAGAACTTCAAACTTTGAATACACATTGTCATAATTTAAGGTTATTTATGATGAACTTATAACATAAAAAATATATTCTATATATATTTAATTTCTAAGTGTCTTGAAGGTGATATGTCTGTTCATGCCTAATGCATCCACAGTGTGGTTTATAGAACGTCTGCATGTGGTATTTGATGTATGAGCAATCAAGGAAAAAGCACAATCCACTGGACTGGTGCACCAGTGCTGCTGACCAAAATCAGACAGACAAAAACAGTACCTCACTTTCAAAAACTGTGGTCTCTCTGTGGTGTAGTTCATCAGTTGATGTAGTCATCCAGGACACCAGGTGTAAGTCCACCCTCATCAGCAACAGTTTGTCTTTTTGTGGGAGAGGTTGGCAGGTTTTGCTGGAGAGATTAAAAAAACACAGTTCTCCTTCATTCATGTGTTTTTTAGTTGATTGTTGATGATCTTGTGTACCCAGGCCTATCCAGATTGACAGCTGGCCCATCCAATCAGAGATTAGGCCTGACAGATTTTTTTTTGGAATAGATCACTACTTTTTAACACTTAATGGAGGTGATGGACAGAACTGCCATTTAAATCGCTAACTCAAGCAAATGTTCAGATTGATGACTTTAGTCAGAGACTGACATGTGAGCGGTCTTGTTTGAAACATGAGTAAAATTATTTTATTACCATTGTTGCTTACATTTAAACGTGATTACTGCAACTCCCACCATCATCTGAAGTTGGAAACACCAGTCAGTAGCCCAACCCCTTCTGCTACGCAGCCAAGATGGAGGCCGTTCAATGCAAGCAGTGTTCATCATTTCACACAGAACTTTTTGACTGTTATGAGTGCGTCATCCGCGTGAACACAACATCCAGATTTTCCTCCTCACTGACCAGCATGTGTAGAATATTTTTTAAAATGAACACCATCCAAAAATGTATGATGTGCAAGCAAAATGCACTGTAATACATCTTTATGGCTTTATTCAGCACTAAATTTACTGATTTACTGAAAGTGGGGTATGCTCAATCCCAAGATTTCTATTGGCATAGCATGTTAAATGTCTCTCCGGCCCTGAGCTTGGGGAGAATTATGTGGATGCTAGTGTCTAATAGATGGTGTCACTAGGGGAAAACTAGGCAATAGGCCCACCTAGACCCAGCCACATTCTGATTCTGGATCTGCCACTGGTTATGGTGGCTGCATTTGTGTGTTACTTGGCAACCATTCAGCTTGATGAAATATTTTTGGCTATTTATGTAAGCAATAAGCCACGAAAGTTGTGGGTTTTGCTGATTTTACCACGGCTAAGGGGAGTGCTGTTAAATTCCCTTAGCTGTAGTAAAACCAGCATAACCTATGCCTCAAGTGGCTTATTACATTTGGCATGGTTTCATTAAATGAAGACACATTGATTCATTTATAGATAACAATTCCTCCACCAAGAAATATATTTCCTCTAGTTGAATGGTGGCCAAGTATCATACAAATGCAACCACTAGGACCAAAATGCGCTCTGAGTCAAGGTATATCTGGGATTTGACGGTATCAAACGTGATCCAACCAATCACAGTCAAGGACTGGAGCTTTCTTCTTTTAGAGGAATAAATTGACACATTTTTTATCCTGCCTTCGTTTGAAAAAATCATGCCAGGTATATGTGGTAACCATTCAAATAAATGAATATGAATAAAATGGAATTTGATTCAGAGTGACATGATATGAATCAATTAACTAATTTACTAATAATTTACCGATAAAGTAACAGTATTGTAGCCTAGGCTACTTAGCGAATATGACTAATTAGAAATAATGTCTTCATTTGACTTTTTGTTCTCTTTCATACTGTTAAAATGTCAATATGTGTCTTCCACAACAATAAATAGAATTTGTGGAAAAACACTGCATCTCTGTTCAAATAAATTATAATCTCATTATCACCCGGGAAAAATGGAATACCATACTGTTTATACCACTGCTTGATCAAATTTCCTATAGAGCTTGCCAGAGCTCCTTACATCATAATCCGGAAATTGTTTTAAAAACAATTCCATTAATTTCTCGTTTCGCTTCGAAAAGCCCAGTTCTGAAGCTTTTTATGAGCGTTTTAAATCTTTACTAGTGTAATTCCTCAGAATTTGAATATTTATCTTGCTACACCAATTTAAGATTAATTTACTTATTAAGGCAGAATTATTAGACTTGTTTTAGTATGTTTTGTCTTAAAATGTCTTCTGTCTTCCTTACATAAAACAATTAATTTTGAGGTAATTTTACAAATTTTTATGAGGGAAAAGCATTCTACCCAGTTCAGACAGGACACCAGTAAGCCTATATTCAAAATCAAACCTAACTCAATAAGATAATCACTATTGGTGATTTCAAACAAACAAAATGATGTGTCACTGCAGCAAGACAGTGGCACTTGAAAATCACTTTCACATGTGTCTGCAAGCAGCAATATGGGGGCTTAGCATCATAATTGGATAGTGTTGCTAAAGACACATCCTGTTTTTTGCCAATGTGACAAATGCTCACATTATGTTTCGTGGCAATCAGTCACAGATTTTCCATGATATGACCTCACGTGATGTTTTTCACTGACTTTGAGTTGCTGTATTGAGTTAAAGATTCCATGCAACAATATGGCAATTGGTAGCTTTTATGAGGCTTTTTCTGAACATTACTTGTGCCAAGTTTCATGAAGAATGAATTTGTGGCCTGTGAAAATAAAAAAACAACAAAAGTATTTTTGAGAAAATCCAGTATTGCCATTATTGCTAAGATAATAATAACATCACAAATGTCTATGGATCAAATTTGGGGTTTTCCAGTAGTGTATGACTAGGAGGTGTACTTGCATTGTCAGTGTAAAAGCTTAAACGGTTATTTGCAAAATGCAAGATGATGCAAAATTTAAAAAAGGTAACCTTTATCTCATTTGGTTGGAAAGACCATTTTCACCGAGACATACAGTATTTGATCTGTATGGCTATTAGTAATGACAGTGGTGCACTAAGGTAAGCCACTCAACACGGTGCAGAAGCATTACACGCATTACAGTCTCTGGTCAGAGCTGGGAGACCACTTGAGCTGATGCAAATTTAGCATCATTGTCCCAGATTCAAGCACATTTGTCTTGTTTCCATCCTGTTGTTGACTAGTTTTGAGCAAATTTGGCTAGTTCCTAAACAATTAATCAAATTAATTTAAAATTAATTTGCATAAACATCTTACCACAAATTTTAAAACAAGCAATATTTTCATTTTCAATCAAGACTTTCCTGTCTCTACATTTTTTCTTATTTCAAGAAATCTGTGCAATTTCCTTGAAATAAGTACATTTTTTCTTATTTCTGGCCATATAACACTTTTATATCAATTCACCCAACTTGCTGTGAAGTTTAAATGAATTGTCACGTGAAGGGTTACAATTTAGCATCATGACTAACGTTCACAGCACAGCAACGTTTTAACTTGTAACTGAGATGTTTATTTTTTTAGCTCTGTTACACTGCGTTTGGGAGAACGGGAATAGGCCAAGCCAAGACGGGATAGTATCCTAGGATATGGTGCTTGACAACGAGAGATAGAACTAACGGCCCGCTTTTGACAATAGCAACCATCCCACCAACAGAATGGCTACATAAGGGCAGTCGTGCAGTCTTTCCTAAAATGCATTAAACTTTAGTTGAGGGGTGAGGTGGTGTTAGTTGATATGCTGACACAAAAATCGCTGCAAATTATGGTTTCTGACCATTTATTTTTAATTGTGTGTGTGTGTGTGGGGGGGGGGGGGGGTAGGTGGGCCAAAGTGAAACCAATGGGGCCAAGACACTGCCCATCATATTAACTAAAATGTTTTGGCCAGTAGCCTAAATTAAACTTGCATTTGTTCATGCAGTCGGGATGGATGCATTGTAGGCAGTATAAAACAAATTCGCCCTATCTGGCTACTTCAGAACTCCCCGTGCAAACAGGCCTACCTTATGCAGGCTGTTAAAGTTGAGCAATATTATAATTCTCTAGCAAATATGAAGCGTTTATTCGAGCATTCCGTCAAGGCCTGTTCGTGAACGTCTTAATTTGTTTTTTTGTGGAGAAAAGTTTCTCAATCCTAAAGAACATAGAACAACTCTTCACAGGGAGTAATTCCATGTTCTTCCAAAACTATCTGTAAGGCAGTAAATCAGTTCTAAAAGAGGTGCAGATATTTTTGACCTTTCAGCTCTGAGCCTCCTTCTCCAACAACTGAACATCTGAGTAACATCATATCTCGTCACCAAAACTTACTCGCTGACCGTTTACTCTCATTTAACACAAGCGTTAAAGACCTTGGGGTAATCATTTACCAGGACCTCTTTATAAATAGTCGCGTAAAACATATTTCAAAAACATCCTTTTTCACCTATGAAATATTGCTAAGGCTGGAAAGTTCCTATCCTTTGAGGATGCAGAAAAAATAATGCATGCATTTGTTACCTCCAGGCTTGATTATTGTAATGCTCTGTTCTCTGGGTGTAGTAATACCTGTATTAAAAACCTACAGCTAATGCCTAAGGGCTGCATTAAGATGGGGCAGGGGGGGTAGATGATTTAAAAGTGATGAATAGTGTTGAAAAGGGCAAGTGCTATGTGGCTTGCTTGGAAAGGGGGGGCAAATTACAATACTCCCACACATTAACAAGGAGCACCCAAGAGCAATAGTCGAATCAATTTTTAAAATACTCCTATAAAGCCCTCAATGGGCTTGCACCAACATATATTAAAGACTTACTTGTTCCTTACTACCCTGCTAGACCCCTAAGATCCCAGAACACTGGTCTTTTTGTAATCCCGAGAATATCAACATCTATGATAGGAGGAAGAGCTCTTTGCTACCGTGTACCTCTCTTGTGGGGCATCGCGACCACTGACTATCCCTGCAGAGTGTCATAACTGCCTCTTACTGGCTATCTTCCTTGTCACCAACTCCTAGAAGCCCTATGACCTACTTATCATGATCAAAGATGGTAGATAGGCAGAGCAATATAGTTCAAGCCTATGGGAGCTAAGTTGGGATCAGTTTCGATCTGTATAACTAGGCATACTGTTGACGTTAGCGGAGGCACTAAGTGGCGCTAGCCTGGCTAGTGGTAGATAATACCGTACACTGAAATAAGCATACCTGAATTAAAGTTGATTTCCTCCGGAGAGGGGAGTTTTCCTTAAATGGTCATTAGAGTTTGGAGATCATGATACTGTATCCAAAATGTATATCCATTGCTCACAGAAATAAAGCTTTTAAATATTCTGTGAAATTCTGGGGTTCTGCCATAGACCTCAATGTTACAGAGCATGCCTCTGCATTGCATAAAGGGGGATTAGTGCCCCGCCCCCCCTTGTGCGATCAGGGTTCAAGAAAGTGGCTCATCATGAAATATCTTGGTTATTACTTGGTAGATAACTCTGGTGGACTGTATTTTTCCTACATGACCCCCAGCAGTTGTTTTGGTCCCTTTAATCACCGTTCTATATCAGTGCTGTTTTGATTGGTAAATACAACAACAACAATAAATAGTAAACGGTGGTTGAACTTTCCAGCAATGGAATCAGCTGTTAACAGCAATAACTACCGTTGCTAGTGAGAAAAGAAAGTAGTACAGCAACTGAACAGGTTTCTTTTGAAACTAAGCTGCACGCTTTTGTATGTGTTTTAAACACAACCCTATTCTTTACACACATGACTTGCATCCGGGTGATAAGTGGAATAATGGCTTTTGAAGTGTGCTGTTACACAGAATTTATAACTTTGCAGAGAAACTTCAAGTTCTTTGCCTCTGCCTTATTCATTAATTCCGTATAACAGCACACCTTGGCGGCCGTTATCCCTTATGGGTATACCCAAAGGACTGTTGTGTCTTATAGTTTTGTGTGGTTAAGAAAGCAACGCAAAAAAACATAAAACAAACAAGTTATGATGACCCCCCCACACCCCTCCTCACAGAATCTGCTCGCAGATTTACAACTGATCATAGATTAACACCATACCACCATGTTTTAGGGAAACACTTAGTGGTGGTGGCGTAGTGGTTAAGGAACCTGGCTAGCGTGCAAGAAGCCTGAAAAGTTGTGGGTTTGAATCCCAGCTGCCACCGTTGTGCCCCTGAGCAAGGCACTTAACCCTAAGTTGATCTAAGGGAGACTGCCCCTGAACAATTGATAGTTAACAAAAATTGTAAGTCGCTTTGGATAAAAGTGTCTGCTAAGTGCATAAATGTAAACTTGGGAAAGCCAAACAAACATTCTTAAGATCAGTCGTAATAACAAATTTTGATTTCGGTCACCACAGGGAAGTTTTGTATATCTCCTAGGTCCATCTCAAATCAGCTTGGACTCAAGTCAGCTGAGACTGTGGCATTCTTTAAATGGTACAGTTTTCACCAGTGTGATTAAAGCGTCAAAGCATGGTCCTATAGTCAAAAAATATCCTGTTTTCCTGAAACCATGGAATTATTTCATTATAAAAATAGTATGTACACCACCATGTTGCCAGTTTATCTGATGAACACTGAAATGTTCCACTTTGTGCTGTCTTGAACATTGCTTGCAAGTTTTACAGACATTTGTTGTCCCTGCAACAACTGATATCTTGTCATCTTGTCTTGCAATAATTGCATTTTGCTTTAATGTACATTTGATCAAACGTCCCAACTTCTTTCTCATTTCTGTAAAGCACTTTGGTGAACCACTGGTTATTTCAAAATGTGCATTTCAAAATGTGACTGACATTATGACTATGACTATATACTGAATATGTAAAATATAACACCTGTTATATTACCTACAATTAAACCATAACTAACTAGAAAAGCACTTGGACCTCCACCAAATTCCAGACAGTGTGTTCTGATCACCACCAAAATGTAATGATCTGTTTCTTGTCCTAATACCACAGACAATTCTGAAAATTTTATCCAAATCAATGCAGTACTTTTCAGGTTATTTCGTATACAGACAGACAGACAAACACAGACAAAAAATATAACCTCCTTGGCGGAGGTAATTAAGTCAGTAATGTCATGCTGTTTCTTTCACTTTATGGGGTGCTGTGTTCCTTTATGGAAAACACAAAAATGCATTGCATGTATGATAACTGTTGTGAATGAAAGATTGGCACCTGTTTTTATTCTGTCCTTCGCATGATAGCCTAAACCATTATGTTAAACATGAGTAGTGAAACGCTTCAGGGTTTAATCTTCCAGTAAATAATAGTGGCAGGTCTGTCCTTGAACAATGACTACTATATGGATATATTTTTTAATGTGTAAGACATCATTGATAAAAAGCTGATAAAAACTGTTTCAAAACAGATTGATATAACATGGCTTACCTTTTGAGTAGAGTGTAGCACACCTGCAAACTGATCCTTTAGGAAGTGCCTGCTCCAGCTACTACTCTGAGGCAATAATATTGGCCAACAGACTCTGCATTGCCCCACCTATGTGCCCTGTTCATTTCTCAGTCATATATGGCTTTGTATTAACAGATAAGGAGGGATATGTGGTGTATGTAGGTGATGAAAGATGACCATGGGAAGGGTGTATCTTGAGTGTTGTTGTTGAGTGTTGAGTGAATGGATTGTCCAATGATATATAATGATATATCTTTCGACAGGTTTTTGCAATGGGTAATCTGTACAGTGTTTATTGATTTCCAGTTCATGGGGAATTGGATGTTTTCTTGGCGATAAGGGGTCTTAAGGGTTTTGCACTCACATGCGGGGGAGCAGACTGGGGGAAAGAGTCCCCTTAGGGGGGGGAAACTCAGGGCCCTTTGGGCAGAGGAGAGATCAAGTCTGTCCTTAGAGGAGATGGCAATCCTCCTTCAGTGCATCTAAGAAGAGCAGCTGGCTGGAGGCTAATGAAGCAGGCAGTCTTCCGCCAATACACGGGCTTCCCCCACCTGCAACCAGAGGACCATTCATGCGGGCCCAATGCGTCATCTCCAGCAAGAGAGCTGGCCTCTCCGCTTGGGCTTGGACCCAGTAGCACCAGGATTGCCACATTATCCCAGCTCATGGAGGTATTATAAGAACTGGAGAAAGTGAATTTCTCAATTCCCCCATTAATTTCAACGAGAAATGCTAGGCTGCTGAATTCAGCCAAAATTGAACAAATTTTTCAGTTTTCAAAATGGGGCTCATTTCCGGCACCATTTTATTAAGCCAATTAGGTCCCGTGTTACTAATGGAGATGAGGACGGCACAAAGCTATGTCATGGATGCACATTGGATGGCCTACTTAGCCCTCCCCATAAGTGTGTGTTAATTTTCAAAAAATGTGAAGCAGAAGAGAAAGTGATTGTGTTTAGTAATTGACCATTAATCACAGTGTTCCTGACATTACATTCATTTTCTTGTTCTTTTTTCTTGTTCCATGTTGCAATAAATAAAACATGCAAACAAGAAAAGAGTCTACTTGAACATATTGGCTACACATGTAAGCAAAAGACTTCTTCCGATTATTCGGATGGTTGACAACAAGGGTGTGCACAGTGTTCTTAAAGGGGCATACCACTGTGTCCCCTGCATGGCCCTTGGTCGCTCTGATCATTGTTTGATTCATCTCATTCCCACTTACAAACAAAAATTAAAATCTGCAAAGCCTGCTATCACAACAGTGAAGACATGGACAAATGAGGTGAAGGAGGAGCTGCAGGACTGTTTTGACTGTACAGACTGGAGTGTGTCTGAAGATGCCACAGGTAACCTGGACAAAGTTTTTCGTTTTTGTGAAAGAGTGTGTGTGCCAACAAGGACTTTCCGCATCTTCAACAACAACAAACCATAGTTCACAGCAAAACTAAGCTAGCTACAACAGGCAAAGGAGGAGGCATACAGCAAAGGAGTCAGAACTCTGTACAAAACAAACAACACTGACGAAAGAAATCAGAGCTGCTAAAAAGAGCTACTCAGAAAAGTTGAACAACTGGTATTCAGCCGGCGACTCTGCAGTACCACGGAGAGGCCGTCAGGACATCACTACCTGCAAGAGACCATCCCCCACTGCTGAGGCTAACAATGGCCTTGCTGATGACCTGAATGCCTTCTACTGCAGGTTTGAGAGACAAACATTCACACCCCTCCCCCAGTCCAGACCAACTGCAGTCACCTGGCCACCACTCCTCCGGAACTGTAGATAAGTTGGGCCATCACCACCATTCACCCTCTCATTACAGACTTCATGATTTCATGCATCTTGCACATCACTTGGCACTACTGCCTTTGCACTATACCTTTTGTATATTGTATTATTTGTATATGACGTTGATATCTGCCAGATGTATATAGTATATACTGAATGTATACTACTACATGTCTTGTATGTATAGAGAATTAACACCTAATGAAGTCAAATTCCTCGTATATGTAAGTATACTGGGCGAATAAAACTGATTCTGATTCTGATATCAGCCTCCATAATGTGTGGAAAGTGATATTTAACTGGCTCTTGTCTATGTGGGCTACTGTTACGGCATTGCGTCGGTTGGGTAACAATAGCCTAAACTTCCAAAATCAATATAGTAAAACTCAATGCATTGTGTAGAGATGCTAATTCATTTCCCCAGATTAAAATTGGAATGTGACAGGACCGGGTTTAAAAAAAAGTCTGGGATGGGGACCTGACAGGTGATTTCCTATGAATATATTACCATCTACATCACATACTTGTCAAACTCAAGGTCCGTGATGTAATTCTGTTTGGCCTCCCAGATAATAACTAATGTCTATCAGAACTGGCCCACTGCTATTTCACATGCACCATTAATACTGCAAGGACCACAATGCAGTCTTCTTGTCAGTAATGTAGCAGCCTAAGGTCACTCACCAAAAGGATAACAAAAATTGCATATTGCAAGACACATCTCTCCAATAATTCTGAAAGATTCTGCTTAAATTGTTTATGAGCATTTATTGAAACGGATGCAATAGAAATTGAAGCAAGAGAAATCATAACCAACATCTGCAGCAGCCTACGGATTTTCACTTGCATCTTGCATAGAAAAAAGTTTATTTCACCAAAGTCTTGTAGCGTTAGGTTCAGAAATTATTTAGACCTAATTTAGACCTAGGCCAACTGTAAATAGAATTGTAACATATTTTATCATGAAGTAAAACTTGCTGTGCTTGTTTCAAGGCTGCACTGCCCTGGAACATTATGTTCTTGTTCTGTAACCAAACTGCTGAATACCTATGATTATGATCATCACATT
The DNA here is from genome assembly GCA_015244755.2 of Tenualosa ilisha. NCBI lineage: Eukaryota > Metazoa > Chordata > Actinopteri > Clupeiformes > Clupeidae > Tenualosa > Tenualosa ilisha. The sequence goes on along the minus strand of PYXC01000091.1, from coordinate 87,291 downwards.
GTATATGTTTAAAAGGCACGGGTCATAGGAGTTAGAGACTGCAGTGAAGAGTGGAATTCCCCTCTAGAGTGGCACTCTCTCCTCTGATCAGAGCAATAGAAAACAGCAAACACTTGTCTTGGATTCTATTTATTTAATACAGAGATAAGGTTCAGAGTATATTTTCTTGACACCAACAAACATCAAATACAATGTAATGACACTGGCACACACTTGTTTATTTTTTAATTCTATTTTTAATTTACCATTTATTATATTTATGTCTATGTTATTTTTTTTCTCTTTTGTCTTGTCTTGGAAAATAATGACCAGTTAGGAGAGGAGTGCCATAAAAGCTGAGGATGATGCCTATCTCCTAATTCAGTGGGAACATCGGATCGGTATTGGATATCGACCTGGATATCGATCAGTGCATCCCTAGCAATAGCTAATTGACCCAATATTTAGGCCACTTTCAGATTCATGTGTAAAACTTAAGTTCATAATAAATACTGAATATGTCCGGCCCTTGACTTGGATGAGCTGAAAAAGTAGGCACCCACCAATGACCACTTCTTTTACTGTCTGTGATCCTGACCACCTGGCTCGGCTGTCTGTTCTCTCACTGGCCGAGTCACGCACCACGGACAGCATTGAGCGTGGACTGCCCTTAACTGACAACTCCCTGCCTGCTGGTCCGCGACCGCTGTTTCCCCCGACAGATTCCATCATTAGAAAGGTGCGTTTCTTCAACGTTACCACTCACCGTTTGCCCAGCACTACTGTCCCTGTACTTGTCAGGTCTGCATCGGACCTGGTCACGGCCACGCCCCCTCACTCAACCTCACTGACTCACAGCTCTTCTCCCCGTTCGCAGTCACTTCCTCATGCACGATCACCTTCACCTGAGTTCTGATTGGTGTCACCTGGGTTCCACTCTACTTAAGCCTCTCCCCTGCTTCACCGGTGGTCTGGCCTCGTCAATGTTTCCTCGAACTTCCTACGTGTCAGTCGTGTTTACTCCGTCTCCCGCGATCTCCCATAGTCTGCCCCGCGAGCCTAAGACTCCCCAGTCGGTATTGTATGTCCCGTGTTTACTAGCTGTGTGTTTTGTTACTTGTGTTCAGCCACCTTATTCTCCTGTGTGTTGGTTTGCTTCTGAGCATTCTCCCTAGTCCCCTCCATTATAGTAACGGACGTGGCTTTTGTTATCCCCTCATTAGTTTATCTTCTGTGCGTTTACCTTGTACCCTCCGTTATAGTAACGGACGTGGCTTTGTTATCCCCTGTTTGTTTGTTCTAATAAACATCTTGACTGTTACCTCTGCCTCCGCCTGTCTGTGCCTGACAGAAGGCCAGACCGAATTGTAACCATGGAGGCTCAGAACCCCGACCCATTTCGAGCGCTGGTCGACGAACTGCGTCATAGTTTACTAGTCATAGTTTGACCGGCGTCGCCGGTCAGCGTCCTAGCAACTACCCCTGATCCCCCTACATACTCCGGAAACCCAGAGGCCTGCGGTGGGTTCCTGCTGCAGTGCTCTCTCGCCCTAGAGATGGACCCGCGCTGTTTCTCCACGGAACGTGACAAGGTGGCGTACATCATCTCGCGCTTGGACGGCCAGGCCCTCCAATGGGCAGAGAGTGTCTGGCAGCAGGCGGGACCCACCACTCAGTCGGTAGAAGCGTTCATCAAACACTTCCGGGAGGTCTTCCAGGCTCCGGTGGGCGACTCCACGGTCCAGGAACAGTTGCACCACCTGAAGCAGGGTAAGAGCCGAATCTCGGAGTACGCACTTCGCTTCTGAACCCTCGCCGCCGCCAGTGGGTGGAACGAGCCCGCGCTCATCACAACCTTCCGCCTTGGCTTGGAGCCCGCCTTGCGCCTCCACCTGGCGGCGTACGATGATTCCATAGGTCTTGGACGCTTCATCCAGCTAGCTATCCGGGTGGCGCACCGTAGGGAGGGCTGCCTGCCGCCTGTCTCTAGCACCGCTCCACCCCCCATCCGACCTGCTCCTCCCGACTCCTCGCCCGAGACGCCCATGCAGGTCGACACAGTCAAGCTCTCTCCCTCCGAACGACGCAGGCGGGTCGAACAGGGTCTGTGCCTCTACTGTGGGGCCCCAGGTCACCACATACGCGCATGCCCTGTGCGTCTGCCTCACGTCCAGGTGTGTGGAGCCAGTCTGCAGCCGTCAATTCTATCGCCCTTGTTGTTCACCATAACCCTCTCAACCGCAGATATCTCTCTCACAGCCCGGGCCCTCCTCGACTCCGGCTCCGCCGGGAACTTCATAGCCGGCTCCCTCTGCCGACGCCTGAAGCTGCTGCGTCGGGAGAGTCCCCGCCCCTACGTCATGCACTCCGTAGTGGGTCGGCCCATGACCCGTCGGACCATCCAGCACGCCGTGGGTCACCTTACACTCCAGGTCGGGGCCTTCCACAAGGAGAGTATAGACCTTTTGGTTCTCGAGGAGGCCACCGTGGACCTAATCCTGGGTCGCCCATGGTTGGTCCAACATGCTCCGGTGGTGGAGACGGGGGAGATTTTGAAATGGGGCGATGCATGTCGTAACCAGTGTTTGGTTTGTCTCCCTGTTCCTAGGTCCCGTCACGATCACTCCCCCCTGGTGGTGGGATCGACCTCACTTCACTGAGGTGTTTTGTCCCGCACGCGCCGCACAACTACCCCCACACCGGCCCTGGGACTGTGCCATTGACCTGCTGCTGGGAGAGCCAGTGCCTAGGGGTAAGGTCTACCCGCTGTCCCTGCCTGAACAGACGGCCATGGAGGAATATATCCGTGAGGCCTTGCGCCAGGGGTACATTCGCCTGTCAGTCTCTCCCACCGCCTCCAGTTTCTTCTTCGTGGCCAAGAAGGACGGGGGACTCCGGCCCTGTATCGACTACCGGGCCCTTAACCGGATTACGATTAAGTTCTGCCTTCCTCTTCCTCTGGTCCCGGCCGCCCTGGAGCAGCTTCGTGGAGCGGTGGTGTTCACGAAGCTGGACTTGCGGAGTGCCTACAACCTCATCAGAATACGAGAGGGGGACAAGTGGAAGACGGCCTTCATCACGCCCAGCGGCCACTACGAGTCTGTTCTAGTCTACATCGATGACATCCTGATCTATTCCCAGAACGAGGCCGAACACTGCCAGCATGTGGTGCAGGTGCTCTGCAAGCTTTGTGAACACCACCTCTACCTCAAGGCTGAGAAGTGCGCCTTCCACGAGCGCCAGGTTCAGTTCCTGGGGTACCACATCTCCGACCAGAGCGTAAAGATGGACCAGGGGAAGGTTGACGCCATGCTCAATTGGCCACCTCCCACTATGGTAAAAGAACTGCAACGTCTACTGGGTTTCGCTAACTTTTACCGCAGGTTTATACGGAACTATAGCCTGCTGGTCTCCCCGCTCACTAACCTGCTCCGGTCCAAGCCCAAGATTCTCCAGTGGCCCCCTGAAGCTGGACGGGCACTCCAGGACCTCAAAGCCTCCTTCGCTTCTGCTCTTCTCCTCACGCTCCCGGACCCTGCCAAGCCCTTCGTCGTGGAGGTAGATGCCTCCACAACCGGAGCGGGAGCGGTCCTGTCACAGGAAAGCGGGTCTCCAGCCAGACTACACCCGTGCGCCTACTTCTCCCGCAAGTTTACCCTGGCGGAACAAAACTATGACATAGGAAATACTCGCCGAAGCTTGCCCTGGAGGAGTGGCGTCACTGGCTGGAGGGAGCCCAGCACCCCTTTCGAGTCCTTACTGACCACAAGAACCTGGCCTACATCCGGGAGGCCAAGCGTTTGAATCCTCATCAAGCCCGGTGGGCACTATTTTTCACGCGATTTAACTTTGTGTTGTCTTAGAACGTCGTGGCCGACGCATTGTCCAGAGTCCACGGGGATGCGGACTCACCCAAGTCCCACGAACCCATCCTGCCGGCACACCTCATCGTGAGTCCTATCCAGTAGGCTCTGGACAGCCGCATCATCCAGGCGGTGGCCCAGGACCCAGCGCCTCCCAAGACCCTGGCTGACCGTCAGTATATGCCCGCCGGGCTCCGCCAGGAGGCGCTTGAGAGCCTCCATACCTCCATGGGCACTGGCCATCCGGGGGCTGCCCAGACCCTCTCTCTCCTCCGTGACCAGTACTGGTGGCCTCGGATGAACCGTGATGTCCAGAGGTATGTGGCTGGGTGTGCCGAGTGTGCCATGGCGAAGACTCCCCGTCATCTCCCAGAGGGTAAGCTCCAGCCACTCCCAATACCCCAGAGGCCGTGGTCACACCTCGGCATAGACTATATTACTGACCTGCCCAAGTCTAATGATTTTACCTGTGTTTTAGTTGTGGTGGACCGATTTTCCAAGTCTTGCAAGCTAGTCCCAGTCAAGTCAATCCGCTGTTTTTACTCACGTTTTCCGCCACTTCGGGTTACCCGAGGACATCGTTTCCGATCGGGGACCCCAATCCGTTTCCAGATTCTGGCGGGCCTTTTTAAGACGCCTAGGTGTGGCCGTCAGCCTCACCTTGGGGTATCACCCTCAGACCAACGGCCAAACGGAGCGGAAGATCCAGGAGATCGGCCGATTCCTCCGCACCTTTTGCTCCCAACACCAGAGCCGCTGGAGTCACTTCCTACCCTGGGCTGAATACGCGCAGAACTCCTTACGCCAACGCGCCACCGGACTCACCCCTTTCCAGTGCACACTCGGCTACCAGCCACCCCTCTTCCTCTGGCACACCGAGCCCACCGCTGTAGTCAACGTGGAGAACTGGTACCAGGAGAGTGGCAGGGTCTGGGAAATGGCACATCATCAGCTCCAGAGGGCAGTCCAACGCTTCCAACACCACGCGGATGCGAGGAGAAGACCCACACCCACCTATGTCGTGGGCCAGAAGGTCTGGCTCTCCACTCGGGACATCTGCCTCCGACTGCCCTCGAGGAAGCTCAGCCCCCGGTTCATCGGCCCCTTTGAAATCTTGCTGCAGGTCAACCCGGTCACCTTCAAGTTACGTCTGCCCTCTCACTACCGCATTCACCCCACTTTCCATGTTTCCCTACTTAAACCTATCATGCACCTCACAATGTTTCTCCTCTCTCCCCAGCTTCTGATGCACGGCCTGAGCCTCCTTTGCCGCTCCTGCTGGACGACGGCCCGGCCTATGTGGTCGACTCCGTCCTCAACTCCAGGCGCTAACGGGGTCACCTGGAGTACCTGGTAGACTGGGAGGGGTACGGTCCGGAGGAGCGCTCATGGGTCCCGAGGGAGGACGTCCTAGATCACAACCTGCTCACCGCCTTCCATGCGGTGCATCCGGACCGTCCTGCTCCCCGAGGTCGGGGTCGTCCCAGCCGGCGCATCCGGCACCCAGGCCGTCGTGCTTCAGGAGCGGCCCCTGAAGGGGGGGGTGATGTCAGGTCTGCATCGGACCTGGTCACGGCCACGCCCCCTCACTCAACCTCACTGACTCACAGCTCTTCTCCCCGTTCGCAGTCACTTCCTCATGCGCGATCACCTTCACCTGAGTTCTAATTGGTGTCACCTGGGTTCCTCTCTACTTAAGCCTCTCCCCGGTGGTCTGGCCTTGTCAATGTTTCCTCGAACTTCCTACGTGTCAGTCGTGTTTACTCCGTCTCCCGCGATCTCCCATAGTCTGCCCCGCGAGCCTAAGACTCCCCAGTCGGTATTGTATGTCCTGTGTTTACTAGCTGTGTGTTTTGTTACTTGTGTTCAGCCACCTTATTCTCCTGTGTGTTGGTTTGTGTTAACCTCTGAGCGTTCTCCCTAGTCCCTTCCGTTATAGTAACGGACGTGGCTTTTGTTATCCCCTCGTTAGTTTATCTTCTGTGCGTTTACCTTGTACCCTCTGTGATAGTAACGGACGTGGCTTTGTTATCCCCCGTTAGTTTATCCTCTGTGCGTTTACCATTGAACCCTCCGTTATAGTACTGGACGCGGCCTTTGTTATCCCCTGTTTGTTTGTTCTAATAAACCTCTTGACTGTTACCTCTGCCTCCGCCTGTCTGTGCCTGACAGTACTTGAAGGTGAACTCAAAACTTTATTTCCTACTTTCCAAAAGTCTGTGAGTTCCATAATTGTACATGTGGGTACCAACGATGCAGCTCAGACCCACTCAGAGCTTACCAAATCTGATTTTGGGAACCCTTTTAAAACACACAGGGAAATCTGTTTTTATCTCTGGACCAATCCCAACTTTTCATAGGGGCGACAGAAAAGGCAGTGGCATTATAATATTTAAAGCTTTCTTTCATTGAAACAGCTTTCATTTGAGAACTTTGCATCCTTTCAATATATGCTCTTATCATGGGTTCTCCCAACATTCCATTACTGACTATTTACAGGCCATACTTGGCTAAGGTCTGTCTGGAAGAGTTTGATGAACTATTGCCAATCATTTGCTTGGACTTTGATCATATTATCATATCTAGGCATTTCAGTTTATATGTAAATGACCCTAATTGAGGCATTCATCTTAACACAGAATGTATAAGGGCCAGCTCACTCCCATGGTCATACCCTTGACCTTGTTATTACAAAAGGACTTAATATTTGTGCCACTGTGATGGGCTTGGAGCTGTCTGATAAAGTTTGGGAAAAAGCTTGTTCAAACATTACAGTACAGTATTATTATTAATGACTCTTTTATTAATGGTCAAGCACCTGTTGTGGATATTAGGGGACATATATACATCAATAAAAACACAAAAATGAAGTCAATCATCAGAGTTTGTAAATGAGTAAGTAAACAACTTTAATTTAAAGATAACTGGAATTATGGATGACATTGATCCACTGAAACAAAAAAAAGGTTTATCATAAGCATAAAGCTCCTTGGAAACATGATCCAACAGTTAAACAGGAAACTGAAAAGAAATGGCAAAAAGTTTCATTATCAAATCCATAAACAGTCACTCTTCTTATATAATTCAGAAATCTGCAAAGCAAGGCAAATTTACTTGTCCAACATTATCAATATAAACAATGCCTGAGCGCTATTTTCCACTGTAGAAAAGTTAACACACCCCTAGGCACAACTAGCACCTGAGCTTCTCTCTCTTAGTAGATTTTGCATTCTTTTTCACAGATAAAATTGATAATATAAGTTGGCATATATTCTATAACTGGATTCGCCTACTAGAATGAGAGGGAACCCTAACTTAATGTCAGAATTTAGTCTGATTGATTATAACAACTCATGAATAAACTGTACAAAGGCTCAGTTCTTCCTCATCTGAGCTGGATACATTGCTTTTTAAAATTTGTCCTTCACCTCATCAAAGGTGATGTACTTCAGATTATTAACACCCCATTACAGTCTGGTCTTTTCCCTGAGTCATTAAAAACCGCTGTGGTAAAGCTCCTACTCAATAAGAACAACATGGATATTTCTGTGCTAAACAATTACAGGTCCATATCAAACCTGCCTTTTATTGGGAAAATCATTAAAAAATTAGTTTTTTAAGCAACTAACTGCCTTCCTGGTCATAAATAGCTGTTTGGATGACTATCAGTCAGGCTTTCGAGAATATTACAGTACAGAAACTGCCTTAAATATGTTATTAATGACATCTGCTTGAAAACTGATGCAGGGAAAGCATCAGTACTAGTGCTGTTGGACCTCAGTGCTGCATTTGACACGGTTGACCACAACATCTTATTACACTGCACTGGTCTCTCTGGTATGGTCATTGAATGGATAAGGTTTTCTCTACAACAGAGAAGCTTTTTTGGCAGCTTCGCTTCCGCCCGTATACCTCTGACTTGCGGTGTCCCCAAAGGATCAATATCAGGACTCCTATTATTCAACCTTTACATGCAAATTATGAGGAACAATTCCATCAGCTTCCACAGCAACGCAGATGACACAAATTTATTTAGATGTCACCAGATGACTTAACCCCTCTTGAATCAAAACAGAAGTAGTCATATTTGGTCAAAAAGAACAGACTCAAGGTTGCTAATCTCTTGGAAACTAAGGGTCTTAACGGTAAGGACTCCGTCAAAAATCTTGGTGTTATAATCAACAGTGATCTGAATTTTAATAAGCACATAAAGGCAGCTACTAAATCAGCATTTTATCACCTTAAAAACATCGCCAAAATACGTCACCTCGTGTTACAAAGTGACCTTGAAAAGCTTATTCACACATTTGTCTCCAGCAGGCTAGACTATTGCAATAGCGTTCTTGCAGGACTCCCAAAAGTGACCATAAAACAACTCCAGATTATACAGAATGCAGCAGCCAGGGTCCTAACAAAAACAAAACAGGTCAAAACCTGTTTTACTGCATCCAGATGGATTTGAGACCAACCTACTTGACGACGCAAGCTTTAAGTGTGGACTCTACACTACACTACACTTTCTCTTATGCTGCCCTCCATACCCTGGACATTGCTACACTTTGGCCAAACAGTAACTGACCATCTTGCTTTCCCTAAGGTAGTATGCTTGCCTGTAACTAGCCCTCTTCCAAGCAACAGCTCATTGTGTTGATTTGGTGTAAAGATCACTGTAACTGTAATGCATTTTGCAGTTTGAAGATAATATCCACAATGCGCTGTTTTGTGCCTCTCCTTAATGCCTGTTACCATGTGGGCTTAGTGGGCTGGGCAGACTGAGCTGTGGGGAGTTAATATTACACTTTGTGTATGGGATATTGTCCTGTATGACAGGATATATGGTTAAAAGTACAAAGGTACACAGAGGTTATTTTTATCTGAGTTTCATCTTTTTGTGTGCAATCCAACATTTGATAAGGAAAACACCATAATGAGCAAAATTTCGTAATACTTTACCTGACGGATGAGTATATTACACATTCATAGCAGCTGTCATAAATTGCTCACAAAGCATTTATGGCTGTTTCATTAGACATGACTCAACAGTCACCCCCAGCCTTTCAGAAATGTTGAAGAAAGAATGGCGATCACACACACACTTGTTCACATTATTACTTCCACAGGCTGGTGCCTCTTCACACCTCACTTCATTTCACACATTTGCACAAGCTGAGATCGACATCCTCTTTCCACACATACACATTCCTTTATTGCCATTTCTATTCGAAACACATACCACACTTACACATATCCAGCCTTACACTATACTTCCACAAATTCACTCCTGTTCACAATGACAGACATATGCATGTGCAAGCACACACACACACACCTCCCTCTGGTCTCTGACGTCAATGCAGGAGGGTGTGTGTGAGAGAGAATGGGGTCTTGGGTTTAAGAGTGTGTGTTGCTTAGTGATGAGCAGTAAGCATAAACTTCAGCACAAAGGTGTTTATCAGCATGTTTGAAAGAGAAACATTTTGTCGCTTTAATTTTTTAATATGTTTGTATGTTGTGTGTGTGTGCCAGCTTGCATATATATTTAGCATATATTTACTTTGACATCTGACATTGGTAGCATTGCCATTACCAGATTGCTGTTGGGGTTGTTTGAAATATATCATATTATTACAAAATGCAGTTCTTCATATATCAGTGCATTCCTAGGTTCTTATTCACAAGTATTGGATAAATATATTGTTATGTGATGTGTGTGTTTGAGCTCCTCTGGCAGAGCTCTGTGGCACTCTGTGGGGTCATTGCTCCGTGCGTCAGAGATGCTGTGATGGAGGGATGTACGCAGATGAGAGGAGGAGGAAGAGCTCCTTTACTCCACCCCCTCTATTCTCTGCACATCCATCTATCACTTTCTCAGACAGACGAACACACACACACACACACAATAGATTGGGAATTGGTTTGGCACGCACGCACATACACACACACACAGACATACACAGATGTTTGTACTTACAGTTCTGGGCAAAACAACTGGCCACAAATCTTTATTTCATGTGTGCAAGGGTCAGATAGCCAGATAGATACACAGACATAGATACTTTATTTATCCTGTAGGCAACTTTGGCATCTCGTAGCATCTATAACAAGACATACATACACACACTACAAAAAATATAGAGAGGAAAAATTCTACTTGTGTGCCATTTAGTGTACTAAGCTGTAAAGTGTGGAAGTGTATGAAAATGTGAAGAAGGATGCTATGGTAACCACAGCACAAGAAGGTGTCAGTTGCAAGTAAATCTTTATTATTATTATAATAATATAGGATTCTGTGATGTTTTTGAGAACTTTGTGTGTTAATTTCTTTACAGTGAAAGATTTGTGGATCTATCACTGATTGATTGACTGATGTCAAAAATGCTTTGTGAAACAGAATTTGTATAACTAGCAAAAAAATGTTCTCTGAATCACACTTGTATATACGCACACAGGGAGGTAGCAATGAGTGATGGCCAGACTAATTGAGGTTAACCTTTTACAGACCCCCGCCCCCCCCCCCCCACATTGCCTAGACAATTTAAAGAGTTACACACTAAGGCACACACACACAGGCCTCTGACGTCAGTTTTGGCATACGAACTGAGAATGAGGTATGTTGCAGGGTGCTTATAATGGCATTCTCTCTCCACTCCAAACTCCTTGGTTTGATGGGCTGTTGAGAAAGACAACAGAATCAAACAAATATAGACTATAGGCGAATACAGACAGAAGCACACAGACTCAACATGACAGAACTGAACGGAGAGACAGAATATTTATGCTGAATTACAGTCATTACCGATTGATCAGACCAAGCCCACATCACTCAGTGCCATCCAGTCTTTCTCAGTGCATCCTTCAAAGTGCTTAATGCCATAAAATGTGATGGAAATGGCACAAGATTATCATTTTACCATTACCACAACTGACTTGATAATGAGGTAATGCCTATTTTAATGGATAAATGAATAGTAAATATTTTAACCAGTAAACGTCCATACATCTACAATTTTGATGCACTGACAGTGTATAAAATTCATTAATTCTGTTAAACCTGTCCCTTACATTTATATCTGCATTTAAGTATCGATAAAGTTAATTTTAAGCAGAAATGTAATTGATTTTACTCACCTTTCATAAACCAGAATAAGAAACATCTCTGAGAACACAGTAGAGATAAGACTTCTTTATTGTTATCATTGTTCACTTTATGTTTCACCTAAAGTTTTGCTTCATTTTGTTCATGTTTTAGTGTCTAAGTCATACCTGAATTATTGTTTATACTGTATGTCATGAATCAACTGAAGTTATTCCAGTGAAGGACAACTATGACAACTAAGTATCAACTCCACTGGCACACATAAAACCAAACCCAAATACGGGCACTCTATTGGTAGAAAGGAGAGAGATAAAACCCAATGCAATGCCGATGTCATTGTTTGTCCATCCCTCCTTTTCCCTCTCTGATCTGAGCACTGATAGAGTCCATGGCCATGTGTTTGAGTTCACTCGCGACAGCCGACAATGATCGGTTTAAAGTCTGTGACGGGGAGTCAAGTTTGCAGCCAACTGGTCTCTGAAGTGTGATGGCTGCGGTACCTTTTGTGTGCAGAAGTAACCTTAATAACGAGAGATAAAGACTTTCATAACCTCCAGCTGGCTTTTAAAACTCCTCTTAGTGCAAACAAACACGCTATGTCTATACCCTCCCCCCAACAAACACGTACTTTTCACCTGTATTGTTGCCACCAGCTAGCACCCTCCCTCCTTCCTCCAGTGGCCTTGTGTTGTGGGTGAGGTGAGAGTGCTTCACCTGCTGGTCATCTCTAAGGAAACTCCCTCCTTGCCTTCAACTATTGGCCCACTGTGTCTGTGCTGCAGGGAGGAAATAGTTTCTGGCTGTCCCGTCGTTTCCCGGGGGAAGTTTTATAGGGGGCGGCCCCCACAAGAAGGTCAAAGGTCATGTCAGACTTGGGAGAGCCTGGCATTGTCTTCTGAGGGCCATGTAAAACAAAAAGGGAGGTATAGGGGTGAAAATTGTAAATGCACAAGATGGTGGAGGCAGTGTTTTACAGTCTAGCCATATTTTTGAGTTTTTCTGTGCACATGTGATTGATGAGTCTGGTTTGATATTCCACTTCAAGTTAGTACAACATTTATAGTCAAATCTTTATTATCTCAGTGATTGTTCTCTTTAACACACTGGGTCTCCTACATACCTCCACATGCAAAGACATACATAAAGATATCTGTCCATACCACACTTCATATGAGAGAAGGGAGAATGGGCACACTTCAACATCTTTCATGGGAAGTTTATCTCCATGACAACAGAAGATGCAAGACCCTGAGAATGTGCGGAGAACAGACAGGCGTGGGAACTTGGGTGTGCAGATCAGATCTGACACCCAAGATGAAGACAAAATGAATGAAGGATGGGATGATTAAATTAGAGAAAGAAGGACACAGGGGCTACAGCCTGGTGCGTGGAGACTTTAGGAAAGCGAGAGAGAAAGAGAATGAGTGAAGATAAAGACAGAGGAAAATCAAGAGGAGGTTTGGGGGTACACTATCACCATGGGTGACAGTGTGGAATGTGTGACATCACAGTGAAGCTCCTCTTAATGCCCTGTGCATGCTGGACCCTCTCAGACTGGACCCGTCCTGATCCATACAGGACAGAACCTGCGAATGACAATTTGGCCATTAGAACATTTACCAGCACACCAGGAACATAACTGCTAATTGAAATCAGAAATTTGATTCAGTGCTCTATCACTCATACCTAAAGAAAACAACAGTGACAACAAGATGGCTTCATTTTCGAGCTCCAAATCTTCCTCATGTTTATTGTACCTCACCTTCCTCATTCTCTTCTTCGCTACTGTGCAGGTGGAGAGTCGACCATCACCAAAGAGATCAGATGGCCAGGTGAGCTGGAAATTTTTTTCTTGTGCCCAGATGGTGACTCATGCCCTCATTTTTGGGGAAATGAATTTTGTAGATCAGGGGGGTTAACTTCATATTATGATCAATTATCATAGTAAACAGTTGGAGGAGTAGAGGAAGTTGATGTTTAAAATATTGATGTAATACTGGTTAAATCTGAGCTATCTGTGAATCATGAATCTTGCCAAGGTTGACTTCTGTCTTCTCCTCGAATGCTTGGCTACCTATTGAAAGCTGTGTTGCCTTAAGATAATGTAAAGTAATGGGGCTTAACAGTTAAAAGTCCTTGTTCAAATGGACATTTTGGAGTTCACATAGATAAAAAATATACCAAAATGTCAAAAAAGCAAATATCTTCTGCATGCAGAAGCTGTCTTTAGTTTACACATCCACGTTTTGAGTACAGGCTTTTCAAAGTGTAAGATTACAAACTATAGCCTGAGTAACAAGTGTTCACCCCCCTCTCCCTTTGTTTTTCGATCTTGTCATTTGTAATATAAATACATGTATATTGGTAATTGGTATTGTATGAGGGTTACTATAGTAATTGTAAAAATGTCTCAAGAATATTCATGATACAATGTCCATGGGCAGGCTTGATATATATTTCCACAACCAATTAAGACATCTGCATTACTGTGTAGTTAACTATGGACAATTATACATTTGCTGCACCACCAAAGAATTTTTGTAACAGTTTAAAGGGGGTATAGAGTGGATGAACGAGTGTTTTACCTTGTTCTCTGATGTTAAAATAGAATATATTGAACTTTAATTTATCAAAGATAAACTCAAGTGCAAATATACAAGACCAGTGATAACCTTATATTTACACTTGGTGTTGAAATGTTTTAGTGGCTATTTCTGATAGCTCTTAAGTCATTCATTTTAATTTCAAAACTTCTGTTACGTCCCTAGAAACGGAGAGTCAATCACTCGTTGGCAGACCCATACCTTTTATAGTAACAGATATATAGCTAATGTTAGTGTGCACAGATGGTTTAGTGTGTATGTTGTCTGCTAACAATGGTTTTCTGCCATTTGCACAGATTCTTCAAGACCTGTTTGGCCCAAAGATCTCAGCTCTTCTGTTAGCCCCACCAGTGGTTATGGAGGGGTCAGCAGACAGCTCCACACTTTCACCTAAAAGCAGACATGGTCTGAATTTGAGTGTGATACCTCAACACCCTGTGCCACACCACTTGCTCAAGCTCTTAAGTCATCAAAGGAAATTCAATGGGAGGAGCAGGAAAACATCAGCACGAGGATGTTTTGGCTTGAAAATGGACCGAATTGGGATCATGAGTGGACTGGGTTGCTAATAAAGAGAGCAGCAACTGACTATTGTTGTCTGAACTTGCATGGTAACAAACAGATCAAACTACGACGATAGAGGAGAGTGAGCCAAAAGAAATATCTTCAACAGCACTTAACTGCACTCCTCTCCAATCATCTGAACCCGTTTTTGTAATCCAGTATCTGCACTACTGGTTATATGTACTTTTGACCCCAGGCCCTCTGTTGTTAAAGGCCTTAGAATGTGTATGTGTGTGTATGTGTGTATTGGTGGATATTGTGCCTCATTAGAGGTTATATAGAATGTCTGTTGATATAAATGCTATATGAGACACCTAGCTTCCAAGCTAGGTGACTAGCTGACTTCAAACTGGCCTTAATCTGCCTCTAGTCGACCAAATCAGGTCATTCCAGATGAGGATTGCCTAATATTTTTTTTTCAACCAGTGAGATTTGCCTCATGCTGTCTGTGTTGTCCCCTATGTGTTCAGTTTCTGTTAACACACAAGGTACTGTAATGAATATGTGGATGTGTGTCATACCCTGACTATCACCTTCATATGATAAATAGGTTATAACTGTGTTGAGAGAGTACATGTTATTTATTCTGGGCTCTGGGATGTATTTAATAACAACATATTCTTTGCTACACCAAGCCAAATGGTAAATGATAAATGCCCATGTTGACTGATATATAATCACTGATTTAGCCTAGTTCCAGTGAAGACTTGCATAAGGTCCTAAATCTTTAAGTTAACTTCTTGACTTACTCCAAGTAAGATGGTTAAGCTGAATGTACAGTTGCACTGAGAACAAAATCATGACAGTAAGATAACTAAGTTGGCAACTAAAAGTTTAGGATACTAGTGATAAGGTAAAAATAGCGCTTCGTAACTTCCACAGTACTTTCATACCTTTAACTTCTTGTATCATTATTACTGGTTTTCATTGTTGAAATTGTATGAGGTGTATCAGATTAAACATGATACTTCTATTGCTTCTTCCACTCAGCCCAAATTCTCTGCACACAAACTATACAGGCAGATATAAATCGAATTTTCCAGTTTTATTTCATGGAGGATTTTATAAATAACATGCATGGCTTTTTTAATCTGAAAAAAAAAAGCATAAATCAGCTCTTACATTCCGCTCAATTGCATCTAAAGTGATTTAGGAGTAACAGCATCTTAAAGATCTTAAATCTTAGCTCTCTGTGGCTATTCATTTGCTCTTAAGTGGTTTCAAAGAAACAGGAATTCAGTAAAGGCTTATTTACTTCTGTGAGACAAAGATAGACAGTAATATTTTCTCTAGGTTACTGTTATGGCAGTTAACTGTACGCCTACTCCATAGAAAATAATCATGGCATCATAAATGGACCGATGTTCAGATTTCTGGTATAGGCTAGGCCTACACTATATGCAACTGGAATGTTTCACTAGGTGGCTAGGTGAATTGTTTGTGACATGCTATCTAAGTAAACAGACTCTGATAAAGATACTCTGATACCTGATCATTATTGTAACCTTTGTGAGTCTTTCTAGATGAGGGAATAGGCAAAAAAGTGAGCAGGAATAGGTGAAAAAAAGATCGGCATGAAATGTACTAGTTTACCTCCATCACCACAATTTTTTATTTTACGTAAGCAAATTATGAATCAGAAATCGGTGCCAATTTTCAGATGTCTAACTGGATAACACCAAAATTATTTAACTGTGTTGGCATTTACAAGGTTCATACACATTCAGTATCATCAGTAAATGCATTTAAGGAGAAATCCTGTGTGAATCAATCCATGGTTTTGTTGTGCAAGGTCACCGAGTGCTGCTGGCATGAAAAAGATACAGAAAATTGGATACAAGTTGACCAAACAGTGAATTGACAGCTAACCCTGAATGGGGCACAGAAACTCACTTTCTGTTTCATTTCCCTATGCCTCATTCAGTTAATGTGGGCTGCCGGTTCCCAATTTGGTCCACGTTGTATCAAATGTTCTCATTTTTTTCCCCACACAGAGCACTTAGTGGCCTCAAACCAAAGGAATATGGATTGATTCACATCAGATTTCTACTTTTGATACAAGACTAAGCATCTGTATCAAAATGTACTATAGTACATTGGAATCTAAATGATTTCAAATCTATATGGCTTGACACAAAATAAACATTTATTTAGGAAAGATGGTTACAGAAGATGTTTCCACACAGAAAAAATGGCTGGGCATTTTTTACAGTCACAAGCATTCTCCTCAAAAAGAGTAAATCTGTCTCTAAATTGAGTTGGGAGAGCAACATTTTGAGTAAGAGTGCGAGCAAATTTACAGAGTAGTTGATAAATAGGCGGAGCTTTTCAGAAAGTTAAGTTTCGTTTGTTCGATTCTGAAGACATTCTGCTGGATGTTAAAAAGTAAGTAGTAGTCTTCTAATCTTTCAGTTTTCACTTTCATATGGTGTGTTTTATATTTATACAAATTTCCACGCACTTTCCATGCTGCTTTCTATTGCCTGTCATTTTGAAATGCCACAATGAAAGCCTAATGATACCTGGAAGGTAACCATGGTTTACATTTGTGCTGAACATGAATATTTTAAGTATTGAGGCAGTTTTTCTTGTTAATTTGGGGTCAAATGTATAACAATCACCAGGTAGGCTTTAACTGATGACATTCAAGGCTAGCAGACTTATATCTAGCAAATAGTAGTGTTATAGCCATTGCAGCAAACATAGTTTGGGCGGTGGTGGTGTAGTGGTTGAGGAACATAGCTAGCATGCAAGTAGCCTGGAAAATTGTGGGTTCGAATCCTGGCTGCCACCCTTGAGCAAGGCACTTAGCCCTAAATTGCTCTAAGGGAGACTGGCCCTGATATAATTGATAGTTGACAAATATGTAAGTCGCTTTGGATAAAAGCGTCTGCTAAATGTGTAAATGGAGATTAGCATTAGGTGACGTTCCAGCAACATGCTTTTTTCCCGAAATGGTCCACTCATCAACATAGCAAGTGTATTTGATAAAGACAACAATATTAAGTCTTTGGACCAAGTTGTGGGATTGTTGAACCATACATGAATGTACATGAACATGAATGTACATACATGAACAACCGTGATTACGAGCTAGGTAACGTTAGCTCCAATGTTTGCCATGTTTTGGGCACATGTGTGTAACTCTAAATAGAGTTAAGTGGTGCACTGGAGTAGTAGCCTAAATGGGGAAAACCACAGAAAGTCTAAATGAAAATCACATTACTGTTCGAATACAATTTATGTAGTGCTGCAGAAATGACCAATTGCTGTAAAGAGTATTGGTTTATGTTTATAAGGACAACATTTGACTGTAGAGGGCATTAGCTATTTTTTCAGGTGCTATTCCCTTTATATTTCCATGTGTATTGCGTAGTTGGCACACCACCTGTACTTCACTCTGAAGAGAGTTAATGTCCCGTAAACCAGTTTGTAAAGCTTTTAAAGAAAGCCACATAAAAAAAAAGAAAAACCACCTGTCCACTGGCATCCTGAGCAATTTCTACCGCTGTGCGATCGAGAGCATCCTGACTAACTGTGTGACAGTTTGGTATGGAAATTGCTCTGTCGCTGGTCGCAAGGCTCTGCAGCGAGTGGTCAAAACTGCTCAGAGAATCACAGGGACTCCACTTCCTGCCATTGAGGATGTCCATAGGAAAAGATGTCTGTGGCGGGCATGCAGCATTCTGAAGGACACCTCTCATCCTGCCAACAAACTGTTTCAACTCCTCCCCTCCAGAAGGCGCTACAGGAGCCTACAGACTAAAACCACCAGGTTTAGGAACAGCTTCTTCCCCACAGCCGTCACACTACTGAACTCTGTCCCTCACTGAACCTCACACTCTGCTGCTATAGCTATGCTGCTATAGCCCTTGGACTGCACACCTGTACATCTGTATATACTTATTACATCTGTACATAACTATCTCTATAGCACATCTGTATATTGCCCTTATATTGAATCTATATAGCACATCTGTATATTACCCTTATTATCTCTTCACCTTACATGTATATTGCTCTTCTGCCTATTTATTATTACTACTCTTATCTGTATATAATTTGCTCTTTAACTGTACATACTGCATATACTGTATATACTGCACTTGCTGCTCTTTGCACTTCTGATTAGATGCCAAACTGCATTTCGTTACCTGTATTTATACATGAGTAATGACAATAAAGTTGAATCTAATCTAATCTAAAAGACAGTTTTGGCATTGATGACTACCTTGTCTAAACATGTTGGCCCTTATTTGAAAATGTTTCTTCTGACAGGATGGAAAACAATAACGTTCTTAAGGTGAAATTTAAAGACCAGAAGAAATATGTTTTTTCTCCAACAACATTCACATTTGAAACATTTTTGGAATGTGGTAAGAACTTTAATTATTGTAATCACATTCGTATTTACACTAATTTTACTAAGTAAAATTAACACTACTAATATGCCTAATTTTTTGTTTGTTTGTTTTTACTTTGGCGTGGTTGTCATGTTTCAAATGGTTTGTCTTAAGTTGCCAGGAAATTTCACCTTCCTACAATGAACATTAAAGTCTTTGATGATTCAAAGACTGAGGTTGATCAGGAAGCATTTGAGTATTTGATGAAGCAGCTAGATGTTGCTGTCCTGGGAATTGTTATTCCAGAGACGACTTCTGAAGGTAAATGAGTCTTTTTGTGTTTCTTTTTAGTTTTACACTTACATGTATACATGTATGCATTTAACTTAACCCCAACAGTATTGTCACCATATGTGATTTTCGTGCCATTTTGAAGTGTAATGAATGCAAAAATCAACTATAAATACCAAAGGACTGTGAAGAAATAATCCTACCGACATGTCTTAACCAAAGTATATGCATATCATTTCAGAGATCTCCTTCAGAATTAGTGAGCTAACTGACTAGCTGCGGACTGTCCAGTCTTGCCGTAGCCTACCGGTTTATGTTTGAGGCTTCGATAGAGGGACATACAGAGTAATATAACGATCAAACCGTTATATGTCTCTTGTTCTAAACGTTTTCTGATGGTGATCAGCATACATTTCATCACAAATCATTCTTTTACCACATGGACAATTCAAAATGGCACAAAAATCACATATGTTGCCTTTAAATGAAGACCATTGATCTGATTCTGTATTACAGATTTTTCTAGTTCAGGCTCTCTTGGAGATGCTGAGCTACTTCCGAAGCTACTTCTGTTGACACTTTGATACTCACCCCAAGTCCAAGACAATTAAAACGAGCAGAGGACCATCATCTTGCCCAAGTAAGGGTCATCAGTCTTGCTTATGAATCGCATCTAAAGGTGTATTTCAAAGTCATTGGTCAGTTTTCTCATATCTGCTTAATATTGGACATCATTAATAGATGGTAGAAGACATCCTGAAAGGAAACCCTGGAGGGGAGAAGATAATAAATGAATACGCATGAACAAAGTGCCTGTCAGACAGCAGAAGGCAGGACCTGGTGAAGATTTTGGTCGCTCATATGTCCAGAGAATATGGGTAGGTTTTTAGTACAGTGATTTGTAAATGGCTGGTTATGATGCTCTGGGTTCTAGTGTGTGTATGTGTGTTTGTGTGTTTGTAGAACAAGCCTACCTCGCCGTCTGAAGGAGGACTATGCCCAGGGTATCATCTCCCTCTTCCCATATTTGGCTGACCCCAAGAACAAGCTTGGTTTTCTGAGTCGTCTTTTTTCAAAATTTGGTCTCATAATTTTATGAAGTGTAACCAACAATGCATTTGTTACTTTAGTCTTGCAGTGCATACAGTAACTACTTTTTGTATATTTCTTATGTTGGTCATAGGAACACTATTACAATGCTGCGGATGGAAGTGGCTATTTGGCATGGAGAATTAAAACACTGCAGATAAAAGCATCAGAGGGACGACTTAAGCGCCCACCACAATCACAAACAGGTGAGTTATTTGAAATTGTTATTATTAACTAATTATTAACTTGCGCTACCACCTTGATTTAAACATTTTGTTGTGGTTTCAAAAGATTGTATAGCTTGTTGTATAGTGTAATGTTGTTAGACCAATTTAGATGACAATGCATCCAGATGCATTGTCATCTACAAACAAGGCTTAATATGACTGCATACATGATTTCCATGTTTTATTACATTACATTTAGCAGATGCTTTTATCCAAAGCAACTTACAAAAGAGTTTTATCCAACCCACTTGTAGTTTTGTGAGTACATTGATCTCTGGAAAGAACAGTACCAATGCATTGTCGCTTCTTGGTTTGTATTGTTTATTTTAGGCGGGCCAACCATGGACAGAGATCCTTACAAAGAAGACAACTGGTTGAGGGACGAATGCCAATGTCAGGAAGCGATAGCGCTGATGAAACACACAGCAGATGAAGCGGTGTTAAAGGAAAAGATGCGATCAACCCTAGTCTATCGCCAGAAGATTCTGCATGACGCTGACAAATCACCTGATACTGAATTGAACTGGTTTCTATTCTGTCTGTTTTGTAGATTGAGCAGGATTTTACACTTCTTTTTGGTGACCCAACCTCTGCAAAGCTGTTGGAGAAATGGTCCACCAACATTAAACCAAAGGTCGTTGAAAACAGTGTTTATATGAACATATAAGACAAGCTTACAGGGTCACACATACTACTGAGGAACCTTTTGTCTTGGACATTCAGGCTCTTTTGTACCACACGAATTTTGATATACTGATGTCCCATGGTTGTGACTCTTATTTGTTTATTGTGCCTTATTGTTTCATGTAACTGCACTGCTCTTCTTTGTCCTTCACTGCTTTTCCCTGCTCTTCTCATCTTCCTCTTCTCTGCTTTTCTATTCATCCCTTTGGCATTTCATTGCTCCTCCTTTCTCCTCTCTGCTCCTTTCTTCTCTTCATCCTCTATTCTTTCTGTCCTTCTCAGTGCACATCTCTTCATCCTCTTATTTCGTTGTATTATTTATTATTATTATTATTATGTTACTGTTTTTATAAATCTTTGTAGTCACAAATTAATGCATTTTTTTTTCAAATAAACAGAGGCATGAGTATATACATATATATATATATATATTTGGTGGTGACCTGGAAAACCATTTGGAATTTGTTACTCTGGATAGAGTTAGTTTTTACTCTTTAACTGATCTTAAACATCTCCAAAGTTGAGGAAACATTTGACAGAGTAAATTTAAAGTTTCTCACAATAGAGTTGCTATAACTCTGAACTGAGTAAAATGGCATCAGAGTTCATTTCAAGACACTCTAAGCTGAGTCTGATAGCACCACACAGAGTAAAATATTAACACTAAATTGAAGAGAATTGACTCTAGAAAAACAGCTCTACCAGAGAGGGACCAAATGTTATCTGTCAAAGAGTAAAATTTTCTTCAATTTGAGTATATTTTACTCAGGCAAATTTCCTGTGCATAGGGTGATATATGTATAAAGTGTTTCCAACAGGATTTTTTTCTTTTAATATGCAGACCCTATGCACAATCAGATGCACCACTAGGACAAATTGTGAGTTATACTTAGTTTTATTTATGGAGGGGTTTGTGTATTTTGTTCATAAACTATTCAATCAATAAACACATTGGTGGTGAAGATGAATGGCAGGACTCTAGTTCTAAGTTCTGAATGCAGCACTCGTTGTGAACTCAAGGTGGTTGTGATGACACAACGGTAAATGGACTGCATTTATAAAGCGCTTTTCTATTCCTACGAGCACTCAAAGCGCTTCACAGTGTATGCCTCACATTCACCCATTCACACACATGCATTGACACACTGGTGGTGAAGGCTGCAATGCAAGGTCCCAACCTGCCACCTGGAGCAATTTGGGGCTTCAGTATCTTGCTTAAGAACACTTTGATGGGGTCAGGTAGAGCGGCAAATCCTAAGCCTGAACTTTTTTTCCATGCCAGGGAGGTGAGCACGGGTAGGGGGGTGTTATGAATGAGATGCACTTTTAAATCACCACTTGGTCATTTTGGCCATTTACACAATAATATAGCCTGTCTGTACTGTCTATCTGTGTGTGTGTGTGTGTGTGTGTGTGTGTGTTTGTGTATGTGTGTGAACATGCATACGTGTGTATGTGACTTAGAGGCAGACAAGGCACATCATTATATTAAAAATGCAAGCCTTTTTAAAAAAAATAATTCCTAAAATAATGACCTCAGATGAAGTTGAAGGTAATGGACAAATGTACTAGGAAACACACATAGCAGATGGCTGGTTGTACAAGGGCTCAGAGACTACAAAGGAGATTCAAGATTTTTGCATTTTAGACGTGTTGAATCAGGTCCATCTTATGTTCAGTTCCATTTTTTCATTATAATGATTTAGGAGTGAAGAAGCATCATTCTTAATTGCCAATCATCATTAGGCTATACATTCGTAAGAAAATATACTTTTCTTTGTTTTATGTTTTTCTTTAGGCCTATGTCTTTAGTTATCCCAACAAAAAAACATACCAGATATAAAAAAAATCATGATCTTGGGAAGGCTATTCTATGGCTTAAGCCATTTTTCAAAATACATGGACTTTCTTCATTACAGCTTTATTAACTGAAGTGTTATCATTAAACCATTTGAAGAATAATGTACCTACTCCTCATTGGATATGAAATGCAAAAATGCATTATTTTGGGGTCTAATATCAGCCCAAATTTGGGGAGACAATGCTGTGATTTAAACAAAAGATTATTCCGTTTAATTCTATTCAATTCAGTTATATTTATACAGTGCCTTTTACAATAGTATTTTGTCATGATACCTTACAGCAAGGAGGACCTAGGAGCAACAGGAGCAAGGAAAAACTCTCTTGTGGTAGTTTGTATAGAAAGAAACCTTGGGCAAAACTACGGCTTAAGGGGCCAACCCATCTGCCAGGGGTCGAACAGGAAAAGTACAACAGTGGTTATCATGATAGACCACAATTTGTCCATGAATTTAGCTGAGCATCATAATAATTCCAAAATATTGTCCCACAACATTATTTGGTAGTCAAGCCATGGGTGGTTATCAAAAGTTATGGCTGGACAGTGTAGTAGAGGCCAGGCATAGTTTTAAAGTCAAGGAGTGGAATCGATCATGGGAGTAACATCGGCAGGGTCCATTTTGACAGTCCATTGTAAGGAGGGGTCAGTGGCAGGGCCTCTAGGATGGAGAGTCGATCCTGGCATGAGCGTCAAGAAAGGCCCTTTAGGAAGCAGAGTCGGTCCTGGCATGGGCCTCCCATGAAGTTGGTTGCATTCCTCTCAGGGGGAATAGGTGACAGGAGTCTGTGATGACACTTAGCAGAGATGATTGTGGTGTAGGTGGACAGAGGAAAAAAATGAGTTAGGCCTGTCTCATCTATCACTGATCACATGCATATACGTACGTATATGAGAGAGCGAGAGAGAGTTGTATGGCATAACACATGATAGGTTTGTGGCAGCACTTGGCTATAGCAGCATAACTAAGATATGGCGCATGGCAACCCAACACTACTGCAGGGAAGGCCAGTGGCCATCATGCCTTGCAGCTGAGGCAGTCCTTCTAGCCCTAGTGAGAGTTTGGCCACGGCATTTTGAATTAGCTGTAGGTTTTTAATACAGGTATTACTACACCCAGAGAATAGAGCATTACGATAATCAAGTCTGGAGGTAACAAATGCATGCATTTATGTTTCCACATCCTCAAACGATTGGAACTTTCCAACCTTAGTGATATTACGTAGATGAAAAAAGGATGTTTTTAACATGTTTTACATGACTATTCAGAGAGAGGTCCTGATCAATGATGACCGGGGGGTCTTCAAGTTTTGAGCTAAATGAGAGTGAAAAGTCACATGTTTTGGTGGTGTGGTAAAATGTTATTCAGTTGTTTAGGGCCTATCATAACTTCAGTTTTATCAGAGTTTAGACATGAGAAATTATTGGTCATCCAGATTTTACACTACATTTACGTATTTAGCAGACGCTTTTATCCAAAGTGACTTACAACTCATCAGCTATCAAGTGTTCAGGGCCAGTCTCCCCTAGAGCAACTTAGGGTCAAGTGCCTTGCTCAAGGGCACAAAAGTGGCAGCTGGGATTCGAACCCACAACTTTTCAGGCTACTTTGCACGCTAGCCAGGTCCCTTAACCACTACGCTACCACCGCCCTTGAAGGCACGTGTCAAGTTTAGTTGTAAGTAAGTTGTAAGTAATACAATGTTTCCTTAAAACAGAGCCCAAAGGTCAAATGTAGAGGGAGAATAACAGGGGCCCTAGCACTGCACCTTGGGGTACACCATCCTTTACTTTGATGTGGCATGATTCATTATGAGCATGTACAAACTGGTAGCGACCAGATAAGTACCATTTGAACCAGGCTAAGGCAGAATCTTTGATGCCTATCATGTGTTCAAGCCTGTGTAGTAGGATGCCATGGTCAATAGGGTCAAAGGCAGGATTATTCAAGTACAGTATTTCAATTAATTCTGTAAGGTCTACCATTTATTTTGATATATCGTTTGTCATGTGGTGAATAATAAGTTTGTGAACTATGCACTTTGCAATCTAGTTGCGACGGTAGAGTATGCATATACTCTTTGTCGATGAGTCTGTTTTACATGCACAGTTTTTTCCCAATCGGGTTGAAATTAGTCTAATTAAATATTCCACTCGTACCGTTCAATCCATGATTACATGTCTCAAAGCATCCGATTGTGACCTTTTGCAGGGTGTCCGATTGTCACCTTTTACATGTGCAGTGGTTTCTCACGTTGTGAGAAATTGAGTTAGGTTTGAGTTGAGTTGGTCTGTGGAGAGATCAGCAAGTGCAGGTGTGAATTTGAATACGTGGTGCCAGTGTTATGAGCTGCTGCTAGATTTACTGTTAAAATAGCCCTCCTTCGTTTTATGTAGCAGTTCACTAAGAGTTATAATACGGAACTGCTTTAGTTTGGACTTTTAGTTTAATTGTGTGGACCGAGGGAAGGGAGAAATTCAAAGGTTTTGGTGTTGCACAAATTGGTTGGTGCATGTATAATATACAGCGCTTAGCACGTCCATTTAATTGAACTGGGTGGTGCATCTTTTCTAGCGAGTGTTCAGCACCATCTGACAACTCGTTTGCTGCGTGTGTTACAAATTGCCCTTCACATACGTCTACACATATCTTTTTGGTTGAGAAGGCACTGAACATTGGTGGTATTAGTGAAACTTTATTGATATTGATTTGTTATCGCTTTCGTTCAAAAGAACCCCTTGTGCATTTAAAGTAACACAGCTGTTTAAAAAGAAGTTTAAGGGGCTGATTGTTACAAACCTATGGAAGTATGTAGATTACTTTCTAGCATGCTAGCTAGGTTTGTATGGCAAGATAAGCAAAAATACAAACTCATCTGTAGTCATTTTTATAACTTTGTCGTGCCGCTAGTACTTTTGAGCTATTTGTGCATATATTTGCTTCATGCACATGCACAAACAGGAATATCTAGTCTATTAATTCGATTGCACGTTTACATACCATTGATCGGTATATAAAAAGGTGTACACCATCTCTGATCAAGCTGAATCCGATCGAATGGCGTGCTATATGGACTATTATATGATCTTAGGCGTTCGCTATGTTTTTAGATATACTGACTTCTGCATATTTGAACTTGCGTGCACCTGGGATGAATTTCCATACTTCAGCGTCCTTGCACAAAAGTGCCTAAGTGGTTGCTGGAACTTTGGGCACCAGCTCTCAATAAGCTTTCCATCCATTTGCCAGGACCAAAGGCCCGCCACAACCTTATCTCTGATTGGCTAGTAGCCCTATTGTTAGTGTGGTTGAGAGTGAGCACTGCCCCTCTGTTATCCAGAGAAATGTATCTTAAATCTCTGGGCAAATGTTTTTCAGTCATGCCGGTACACTGGGGATCCAGCACAGCACTGAATATTATCAGCCCTATAAAATTATAGAATCATGAAAATTACAATATTATCCCTATGGATAATTTAATAAATGTCATCAATACAGAATACATCAATACAATGCAGAAAATTCATCTGGACCTATTGGATAACCACTAGGGTGACGACCTGTCCTGCTTTACGTTGTGCTGTACAACAATTTTACCCTTTGTCCCACGTCACACAAATTGAATATTTTTGTCCCACTTTTTCATTCAACCCTACTTAACTGAAAATAAAAACACGGATACAGGGATGAGCTTACTCTTGACTTTTGTTCAAAAGTTCAGAAGAGAGCAATAAAAACGATTGTCAACAGGCTGAGTCAAGAAAGCTGTTCACACACGCACTAAAGCCTCCTCAAGTTCTGAATCAAACTTAAATGCAATCTGAGAACGTGCTGTTCATTCAGGTCTGGCAGCCATGGTCAGTGTGGCCATGGACAAGAAAAGATGCACTTTCAGTAACTGCGCCATACTTTTGATTTAGACCAGCTCATTAATGAAACTATGCACAAACCTCCTCACACTGTATCCAAACATGTGCACAATTCATCTCGATCAAAACACATTTAGTAAAACACTGATTTCCCATCCTAAACACCCTGCTTCTTTGCTATGGAAATCTAGCCAAGACATAGGTCTATCTAATTAATACAGGTCAGACTGGGAATTGGGCCAAAGTGGCAGACTGCTTTCTAAATAGCATTGCAGGATGGAACTATGGAGTCCACTATAAACTGAAAGTTAATATTACACGTTAACACAACAACTTGCCTGATGTGTCACAGATGTTCTTAAATCCCTGCAATGGAACAAGTGAGAAACCTACCTTGTCAGTTGTCCTCAGGGTTTTAAAGTAAATCCAACAAGTCATATTGTTCTCTGAAATGTCATATCTTGCCTATATGAACTTACAACACTAGATGAGTAACGGTGTCAGGCGCCTCTGCATCATCCACCTGCATTCAGCCTATGTGTTGTGGCATAGTAGTATATGATTTCTTTTTTATCTTGATTTAATTAGGCCAAACACTTGATTATCTTTCCAAATGCTGACATTAGGCTACACATATGTAATGTAAAGTGGGATAATACTCTATTATGAACTATTATGAACCTTAGCTAAAACCATAGGCAACTTGTAGTCTGTCATGGTTAATACTGATTGTCCTTTTTTCTGCATGAGCCCTAGCAGTTGGGTTAGCCCCTTTGAGTCATGGATCTGCCCAAGGTTTCTTCCTAGATTATCTGAACATAAGGGAGTTGCCCCTGTTGCTCTTGGGTGCTCCTTCTGTGAAGCACCACGAGACAATGCTATTGTAAAAATAAATAAAATAAATAAAACTGAATTGAATTGAATATAGTTCCTATTTAAAAGGTGGGCAAAGGGTAGCATTTAGCATTAGCTTTGCAATGGAGTCTATTTCTGAAATAACTCCATTCGGTCTAACCACGTTACGCGCATGCTACAGTCAAATAGTTTTGCATTAACAACAAAAACATGGTGTTTTCAGCACAAAAATCATAACCATTCTAATTTAAGTATTCTGTCCCTGCACGTATCCATATCCATTCGGGATGCCACAAACCCTTTTGCAATGCAGTGCCAAGCTAGCGCCGCCTACTGCTTCCGCCCAATTTCATTTAGCTCCACAACTGCGTTAGCGAGCCACAAAGTGAAACGAAGTGAAAGCGGCTGATGCATTAGGTTAGATTACACTGTTGGGAAAGCTTTCGTGCTTACTTTCTCGGCTCGCGAGCTGCTGGCTCCTTATTGTCTGTTCAGATCAGAGGTGTGGCAAGACAGGCCCCACCTCTTACTGAGACTTTCAAAGCAGTCTGTAGGTAATGTTTAGTACTACATGTTGCAAATAAATCATATCACAACATCAGCATAGAAAGTACAATGAGTAAGATCAGCACATCTTACCACCCCACCCCCTACCCTTACTTGTCTAATGTAGTACTCTACAAAAGACGCCCGGGAGTGATTAAGAATCTCCCGTAGGTCACGCGATAGCGTAAATTTCATTGCAAGTGGGAGAAGCGTCAAAATAAGTGGCAGAAGCAGCGCGAGTG
This sequence comes from Tenualosa ilisha, assembly GCA_015244755.2. Classification (NCBI taxonomy): domain Eukaryota; kingdom Metazoa; phylum Chordata; class Actinopteri; order Clupeiformes; family Clupeidae; genus Tenualosa; species Tenualosa ilisha. The sequence goes on along the minus strand of PYXC01000091.1, from coordinate 59,181 downwards.
AGTGACGGTGAGGAGGGAGCAATCTAATAATTTCTTCCTTAAAATACACAAAACGACCGTATAGTGTAATTTGGTGCGTTTTCATGAGCTTCAGAAAATGGTTACAGTTAAACAGTACCCTGGTTCAAAACAACATTGTCAAATTGAACGTAATGCCAAATGTGTAACCTACTAGTCCCTCATTTTCAGAAGAAAACCGTACCAACGTTGGCCGATGTGCCGAACGCCACCTCTGCTATGACTCCCTGCTATGGCTAGTCATAGATGGCCAGTGAAGTAACAAGCTAATTATTCTAACGCTAACTACCTAAAAGACTATGAAACGGCCATAACTTTCCATGCTGAAAATACATCCAGTTAAAGCATTTTCTAACCACAACGGACGTCATAGATACATATCTGATCTAAAACACATCTACGATTAGTTTACTTCTGTTTTATCATCTAAATTAGCAGATAATCCGATAGCTTCAGAAATCTTTACTTGCGTTACTGTCTCCAAAAAGTTGGCCTACACCGGATTGTGACTGCATTCCACAAAATAATACCATAACATATATCATAATACAATATCATATCATAACAGTTGCGTATTTACGTATTTTAAACAAGCAACTTACTGTGAGGTCGCGCTGTAAGCCGACTCATTATGGGCAGCAGCACTGTGAAAAACGAAAAAAAAAGCGGGATCGGTAAAATGGTTACTCACCGCTCCTCCGCCGATCTCAAACTCTCCCAAATGCTCATGGGTTGGAGTGATCTAGACTGATCCCTTTCTATGGTTTACCCATAAAACAGACAAGTTTTATTAAGCGTGCGAAAAAACAATACTTTCGTTGCTTTACCACTGGTGCCCCTAAATTACCAACATCGGTAAAACAGAGCATGCTGTCTCGGGCTATACCTGAATCGGTGATAACGAAAGTTTGAATAATGCTAGGCAATTAACAAAGTTGAATATATAGCCTAATGTCAACATGTAGCCAAGTCGGCAGATGTTTAGTCCATACATGAAACTATGCCGGCGGGAAGTTTTAGATAATCTAAAATAGGCTTTCTTATGTGAAGCCAGTCAGGCATTACTAAACTGGCATTTTCTGTGCATTGCATTGCTTATGTCACCTCACTAAAAATCTGAACTTCACAAAGTGTATAAACTGGCCACCAGCTGATTGATTTCACAATAAAGGAACGTGTTTTTTTTCCTAAATAAAATTGAGTTTACATTTAGTCTAACAAGCCAGACTATAACATCAAAATACCGCGAGGGTAGGCCTACATCTATATTTCTTGGATAACTGACTATATTATTACACAAAAGAAATTATATGACTTTTCCAAAATATATTTTTTTAATTTAATAAGACGATTTTTTTTTCATTTAATAAGACGTTTCCATTGCCGTTTTTGAATTGACTTTTCCAGGTATTTTTTAAAGCAAACCTTGCATTAGGCTATGTTGGATACCACAGCTCATATCAAGGAACCATTCTAAAAGTAATAGCCTAGTCACAGTAATAGCCTACCAGCGATAGTTGATAAAGGTTCTAAAGTATATTTGGTAATCCCACTGAGCTAGGCTAAAATATATTCGACGCTCATCAGAAGTAATTTAAAATTATATGTTTTATGACCCTGTAGTTTGGTGCTGTCATATGCACTACCAAAAAAATTTATATAGGCAAATGTGTTATGTAATATGGCCATGATGACTTCTCATGTTAATCTCTTCCAGATCGCAGGAATACTTCCAAATGTGGGTTGCATCTCTCGAATTAGCCTACATATCATTAGAACGTTTGCCAGGTTCACTCAGTTGACAGTTGACAATCTTTGATGTAGCCTTCTAGAAAGCCTCGAGCCCATACAACAACGGCAGACACTAAACTCGCTTTAGCCTTTAGTTAACACTCTAAGTTGAATTTAACCTAACCAGCCGTTTTAGGGAAAGCCCTTCTGTCATTATATTTTGTGTCACTTCACACAGACACATTTATTCATCATGGAAGACAGTGTCAGACAGAGGCACAAAGTCCGACTACCGACTAACACTGAACGCGTCCAAAGAGATCGCCCACAGGAGGGATACATTTGTGAGGATTATGACCCAGTAGAGGAATTAAGAAAGATGGTAGACAACTACAGTGAGGAAAAGAAGAAACGGGTATGTTGGTTGCTGTCATTGTTCATAGAATAGTAGAACTTTTCTGTATTTAACAGTTTCATCACACACATTTTATTATTGAAACTTATGTTAGCAGCCAGTTTGGTACCTTTAAAGAAGACTTGCATCTGCTTACCTAGAACAGTACAAAGTTTTGAAATGTGAAAAAAAGTAAAAAAGTGGCAAAGGCATCTGAGATGCAAGTTGTATGAGCTTGATTTGATGTCTACCAGAGATGTTTTTTTTCCATCATGCACTTTCTAGATATTAGCAGATTTCTTTTATTTATGAATTTATAATATTGCGTGGTGACATTAAAAATGGGCTCTGTGGCGCACTTGTTTACCGTTAACTTAGCTTATCAAAGAATTCCCTCTCAAAAGTTGTGTTTTTTTTTTTTTTACGTGTATGAACACAATGGACACAAAAGATATTAGCTATATTCTCCAGCTGCACTTTTAGTAGAAATCGCTAATTTGTCTGGCTAATAACTACCTCACTGTTTTTAAGCAATCATTTATGTCACGTGACGATTTGTGAGGTCACGTGCCACAGTCTTTTCCCCAGAGGCTCGTAGCTGCAGTCAGCAGGCTGCCCAGCGCTGGAACTGAAATAGCCAACTAACGTTGACTGACACGATTTCTTATTTAGCTATCACAACCAATTTCGCATTTAAAGGCGTACCTCCTCACGGAGACGAGTGGGTTTTAGACGCCTCTTGTCCGCGCAGCTAGTTTTGAGTCTCACGTTATTTGTCATAGTAATCATGTCGGCAGTTCAACGAATGAAAGTAGCCAACGAAAAGCACAGCAAGACAATCACACAACGCGGGCACGTCCAAAAGACCACGGTAACGTTGACAATTCACCATGTATCGATGGATGGCTGGTCACTTATTGTATTGATTGGCAATCAGAATAGGGATTTACTAATAACTGTGTGATTGATGTCACAGTTAATTAACATATTTCCGAGTAAAACGTTTGGGACTAACTTCACTAACGTTAGCTTGTTAGCACTGTTCAGTGGACCAGCGACGTTATCAGGTTAGCATTAGCGCACTAGGTCAACAGCCAATCTTATAGCTGGATAGCTTTGTCTGTTGACACACTTAGCATGTAGCTAATCAAGGCTAGCCACTGCGTTTCCCGGACTTCAATGAATGAATTGAATGTATTTGTCAGTAGTCTGCAATGGAAACGATTTAGTAGTCAAATAACTTTGTTCTGTAAAAGGCTATGTAACGTGTAACAATGTGTCAAGTGTATGCTAATGCTGCTCTGTAACAAATCTCCGACAGAATTTTTGACGTCACTGACAGATGTATGTGCTTGACAATCGCTGATTTAGCCAGTATTGCCTGCAACTCAAGGGGATGAAATCGCAGTAGATTATATTTTATTATATAGCTAGAGTGAGACGTATGCCAGAAATGCGTACTATCACGGTCTCATTAGGAGTACCGGTATTCAGGTGCGATTACTGTTTTTTCTGTATTGTTTTCTCTCTAACTGTATCTTCACCTATGCTCTGGAATTCAGCGAGTGGTGAATGAGGACAAGTCTCCGGTGGGCCCATGGCTTCTGGCGCTGTTCGTCTTCGTGGTGTGTGGATCAGGTAAGACCTGGCAAAGAAACTCCTATGATAACATTGATTTTAACTCACTATTGTAAGTCCGCTTAGCCTCCACTGACTTCAGCCCATTGCCATTTCTCATCTGTACTCACTTGAGGCTGCCAATAAAGGAGGCATTAGAATTTTATGCCTACATTTTCATAGCCTACCTACAGCACTACCCTATTTGAATAGTAAACAAATACAGCATGCGTCTTCCTGCAATTGGTTTGAAGGTTCCTCATGTTTGAGTTGTATTGTAACATTGCAATGCATTTTAAGACAGCCTGTCAATAAACTGACTTTTCTGACGCCTCATATTACTGCTTCATATTATGTGCTTAAAGCAGTGTTGCATACAAGGTTGAATGTGTGTAGGTTAATGGTAATCTTTGCCTCTTGTTTCTGCTTACAGCCATCTTTCAAATCATTCAGAGCATCAGACAGGGCATGTGATTGCTGTTTCCTCAAAAGTGACTTTCACCATCTGCCATCCCTAAGTGATGCCGGGACAACCAGCAGGATAACCCCACCTCTCCCTCCCACCCTACCATTCACACACACACACACACACACACACACACACTCATTCAGACACTCAGACTTACCCAGTTCTATCACTTCTCCTTCTCCCTCCTTTTCTTCTGACTCGTTCACTTTGCCTCCCTTCTACTCCCCGCGGTGTCCAACCTCTTATACTGTGAAACTGACAGTTTCTTTCTCTTCTTCTCTGTGTCATTTCCTCTTTCTCTTTCACTTTCTTTCCTCCCAGTAGTTTGAAATGGAATATAATTTCCCCTTACCCTCCAACCCTCAACCATCATACACAACATATTCATGTACAAGCCATTTTGGCTCCTTATACTGAAAATTGCCAACTCTTTTACATTTGTAAATTAATAATTATTGTGTTTATTTTCCCATTGTTATTTTATTTTGAAGAATCTGTCTTTTGTGTGTTAATACAGAAACACTGGATTGTGATTGGCTTGCCATAATTTCCATCTCTGATTTGATTGGTGAATGAGACAGTAAGGGTTTTGCTAAGGCCAGGGTCAAGTATCTATTTGTTTGTAGTGTACCTCTGATTAGTGGAAATATGTGCTTGTTTCACTCTGCCCACCGCTGCCTTCAGTGAGTACACACCCACATGCTCAATATACATTTCCTCAGCATGCAAGGTTGTCTGGAAAGATGGATTTTTTTTGTTTATTTGCTGTACTAGGCGATGCTCCTTATTCTTCATATCCTCAATCACGGATTTGGCTGTTCACCGTATACCCATAAGAACCCACTATTGGTCCTGCCTTACAGTGTTTGATCTCTTGGCAGGCAGATACATAGTACAATAAATCTGAAAACAATTTAAGCGACTTTCTAGTCTTAATTTTTGACAAGGTCATTATGTGGCCAGAGATAAGGAAGAGGAGACCCACACATTGTGGGCCAACTCTTTTTGCTGGTCTTTGGAGTACAGTGTGCAAGCTGTTCTGAATGAAAAGGATAGTGCTTCACAATAGTAGGCGGGTCTATGGGCAGCGCGTCACATTCTTTGCATGGACTTTTCATATTAGATGAAACTGTTACCTTAAATATGTGCTTATGTACGCAGAGTCCTCTGATTCAATCACATCTCCATTTGTGAAGACACACAGTTTTCCTACATATTATATACAGAGAGGACTGTGTGCACTCCAACCAGGACAGCCATGCAGACCATGCAGACCCCATAACCCTCTGCCTCCATGTCTCATGCTATGCAACAATCGGTTTTGTTTGCTTCAGGTCATTTTTTGTCTCACTTCTTTCTTTTTTTTTTAATAAATAAACTGATATTTTCTCTAACAGAACTTGACCTGTTTTGTGTGTGTGTCAACAAACAATTGCTTGTTAGGATTTAGGATGCCACCGCAGATTTAACACCCGTGCAGTCAGATCGTGTACCGATAGGTGGAGACGTTGTGCGCGGCACACGGTGATTTGTAACAGTTACAGAAGTTGCACACACTGCTCGCAGCCTAACTAAAGTCCTGTCTGATTTTCACGAACTGAAAGATAAAGTACAGTGATCTTTGTATAGTCATAAATTACTTCGCTCAGAAAATATGTGCATATGATCTGTCACCTCCCCTTCTCCCAAATGCGTCTGTCTTTTGACCGGAACGCGCTGTAACGCACTGCTGTGGCATATGTGACACAGATTCCCTTAATGCCCCTCCTTTCTGTTTTCATTTTTATGATAAGGGCTTTACTTGTATGTATATGCATATAATTATGCATTTCCTATTATGTGCATCTTCACGTACCATTCAAAACTCTAAGACCAAAACTTGTCCATTGCGGGTCAGTCTTTCCCTTTTTGGCTTTCGTCTCTCGCACACAAACACGCCCACACCCTCACTCCCTTCTACAGACTGTCACTCGTTTGTCTGCGCAGTGACGTCAGTCTCCTGAAGAAGATGGCGGCGTTGGAGAAGGCGGAAGGTGAGGAAGGTTTCGAGCTGCTTCTCTTATCATTTCCTCTGTAACCCTCCTGGGGTTTTCCGCTATTCTCATCCGATACTGGTAACCAAGGGTCTGTTGTACAACCCTTACTGTGTTGTCAGACGTTGTGCCTTACGTGTTTATACTGTTGACAATGCATTGGTTGGGTACGGTTAACGTGACGTTTTAGAACACGTCTCGGTGTGACTGCTAACGACGGTACGGTGTTTAGATCTTGAATGTTGGTCATCAAACTGCCCAAGACCATATATTTGCCTCGCAATAGCTTGCGGCTGGTGTCTAGTGGGACCCCTTGATGCTAGTGTATATTTATTTGACACAGGGGGTTGTTGTCTTGTGTGTATTTGGGTTGTTAGCCGAAATTGCGGCTAGCTGATTAGCGAGGCAGGCTGCAGCCGGAGTGCTTAAAATGGTTTCTGTCGGTACTGAACAGGGTGGAGGGAATCGATCCTTTCGCTGTTGTAACTCGTGGCGAGCCACAAGGGCCTGTAAAAAGACAAGTCTTCTGTGACAGTTTTTATGCTTTTATGGACAATACGTAATGTTGCGCTCCGAAACAATGTGTAACAGCAGCACTAGGTCGTCTCATCAGTGGGGGTTGGCGGATGCGCTCTGCCACTGGAAGCTGTCATCATCGAGAAGGCTCGAACTCGTTAAAGTGAAAATATGGAAAACATTTATTGACCCGTGTAATGTATGTAATGCAATATAAACTGAAATAGGTTGAAGTGATTCGGTGCAGAATGGAAATACTTTGATGATGTTAATACCATCAACTTCAGCAGACAGACAATTCGTAGTATTTTGTATTTAAGGTGAACAATATATGTAGGTCGGCGTTCCATTAGGCTATTAAAATGAACAGCACTTGAGACCCGACTCCGACGAGGAGAGTCCGAAATGTTTTCTTACGCCCACCATCATATGCATTTACATTACCGGGTCCTGCTGGGATGAACAGTTTCGAACACCTAATGTCACACACGAACAGTAGGGCTGAGAATCGATATGGATTATCATCATATGTCGGTATGTCCATTATCTTAGTATGGCATCTGAACTATAAAGTGTTGACATTTTATTGCTCGACAAATGTGTCGTTTTGGTCAGCAAACGTCCACATTAACAACAGGGGTCCTGTCCCACAAGCAGCCTTATTAACAGGAATTGATTGAGCGCTGACTAATGAGACGGACTGTTTTGCTAGTGAGGACTGCTTCAGTGTAATGGTGTATGGTACATTAGCTAATTGAGACATGACTCATGGGTATACTCTCAAGTTTGTGTGTGTGTGTGATACGGAGAGAGAGAGTGTGTTTGTGTGTGTGTGTGAGTGAGAGAGAGAGAAGTGTCAAATCCAGCTCACATTAAAAAGCAGAATATCCACTTTTGAGTTTTGTCAAGTTTGCCCAATATGTTGTGTATTAGGCTACTGCATAGTAGGCCTACTACAAGCTTAGACTTGTTGATTGATTGATTGAATGCATCATGTTCATCCAGCATTAACAATGTACGATATCCTCCCCACGCTCACAAGACATGCACAGTACACCAATTTATTGTGGTCCTCATTAAATATTATTCACTTCCAAAAGTGATTCTTGTGAAAGAGAATTGGCTTGCTTTGGCCCGAGTTCCTTTTTGTTTGGCTCTGGCTGACACAAGGAAAAGGCTACATATTCCAGTCCCCCTTAAGACTGTTTGTTTAAAGCCAAATACCATGGCAGAGGCTGTAGACAGTATTCCCCTCTTGGTATTCCTGTGTGTGTGTGTGTGTGTGTGTGTGTGTGTGTAGGAGGGTGTTTGTCTATGTCTATGTGTGCGTGTGCCTATCTGGGTTTATGCATGCATGCAGAGTGTTTAGTAACTAGCCTACCCATTATTTTATTGGTGCTCTCACCAAGTCACTGCAGTGTAGCCCAGCAGGTCTACATTGGTTGAAATCCGAAATTCATGGAAATTTCAATAGTTGCTCCAGTGCGCTATGATTCATAGTCATATTCAGTTTATTTGTATAGCACAACTTAAAACAACTAGTGGCTGACCACAGTTCTTAAAAGAAAAGAGATAAATAACAGTACTACTACTACTACTACTAATAATAATAATAATAACAACAAATAGTGATACAAAAACAAAAGTGAACAGAGAAAAGGAAAGATAAAATAATATCTACATATGAAGAGTCCATTTGCTATGAATTTACAGAAATATATTAATATAATTTTATAAACTTGATTATCAGTCCAACTCCAACTGGATTGTTTTTGCTTGATTTGTTTTTACTTGATAATGATATTTAAAATGCATTTTGATAGAGATTAACTAGAGATTAACTTAACTTTTGTATATTTCTAAGGATGGATTTAGATGGTTTTGCATCTGAACTCTTCATATATAGTTACATAGTCTCCACACTTCACTTAATACGCTACTGAAAGTAAATGGTCTCTTTTCTTGGCATTTCATTTACAGTCGTAACATGTCATGGCTAATTAGCATAAAGCTGGGCAGTTTTTAACTTCTTTTAGTTGTTCTAGTCGCCCAAGTTTTGTCACTTTAGTCACTTTTATCACTCTTGTCCATAAAAAGTGAATTACTTTACTCGATCTTGGTGTGAACACACAGTAACTGTAAATAATATCATACCCTAGCTTCGCTCCAACCTTTTAGTCTAGGCCATTTAGAACACACTTCTGAATTCTCTTTGTCCTCCTCTGTGCAGGACAGAAACAGTACATTACAGTGCTGGAGTTCCCAGCCCAGCGCAAGCTTAGGTGCAAGCAAACAAACAAATAAGCATATTTCTACAGATTAGGACTCTTTACCAGGGGCCATTTTGCCTGTGATACGTGCACTTAGAGCCTAACACCCTTGTTGTCTGGAAAGACAAGTCATACACAGCCACATAACACAGCCTTGGGCTCTGTGGGTTAAAGCTAAGGTAGCTGTGGCAACCTGCTTGCTGGGATGTGAGTCTTTGCAGAGTGACAGGAACTGTGTTGCCATGGCAGCGCTTGCAGTGATGAAGAGTGTTGAAGAGGCTGACTGCTCTGTTTCTCCCTCACTTTTCCTCTCCTCCTCTGACTCAGCTGAAGAAATTTCTTTTGCAATGTGTCCCTCTATCCTTTCTTTCTTTCTCTCTTTCTTAATTCTTTCTTTTTTTCTTTCTTTCTCATTTTGTAATTTGCAATCTTGAGCACTATATCAATTTACTTTGGTTGTTTAAATGACATGCTTGTGTTTACATGGCTGCTGTGGTTGTGTAAACATGCGGGATGCCGCCAACAGAAACAGGAGCTGCGACCGATCAGCTTGCTGCATCTGCTCTCTCTGTCACCCAGTGATGGGCATATCTCTCTCTCCCGCTCTCTTTCTCTCTCAGTAGGGACTAGGTCTAGGTTTAGCCTACTGTTTTAGTGAAGACTCATCCATAAATTAGTGAGACGTACACAGCACACAGTGAAGTGAAACACACTAACAGTGGGCAGCCAGCTGCTGCGGTGCCTGGGGAGCAGTGAGGGGTTAGGTGCTCTGTTCAAGGGCTGTGAGTGTGGACAGGATGGTGATGTTCAACCACTTGTTTCATTCATATTTTATCTACTGGTCCGGATACAAACCTGCCTCTTGGTCACAAGCCTAAGGCCCTAACCAGTAGGCCATGGCTGCCCTTATCTTGCAGATATCATAATAGCTCAGGTTGTGTTACGCTTGCATGCTAACACACCTCTACTGATAATAGCATATTTTTGATCATGACTTGATGGGAGGGATTTCGTTGGACTACTAGCCAATTTCATGGGAAATACTGAGCTAAGCTACAGCGCAATCTGGATGGCTAGCTAGTAGGAATGAATCGTGTGTGTCTGTCCTTCACATGCTCATGCTTATTTCAAAATAAAACCAAAACTAATTGCTTTGATAAAAAAAAAAAAACAGTCAGAGTGAGAGGGGTGTTTTTTCTTTTCTTGCAAAACCTTGTGTTTTTTTTTCTCCTGTTGTTGTAGTAACAGTGGTTGCTATGCTGAAGTTCCAGTTGAGCTGGTGGTGTAGGAGCTAGTTGTGTGGGCCTGCTTAGAAAGCTGTAGTTGGCGGTGTTCCCTCCTTTCAACGGGGCTGCACAGTGCAGCCAATGTGAGCACACATTCAACCAAAAATCAGTGCAGCAGAAAAAATGTCAATGATTGCACCAATGCAGCATGATTTCAAAATGCATGGACACAAACTTCGAGTTGGCCCAATTTTCTAGTCGTTTTGGCTTTTGGCTTCTCACTCTGGTTTATTCCACTACATGAAGGATGTCATGAAAGGGCATAGTTATGGGGTACAGTAGGGACACGTCCATAACACTTTTGAATACAAACCTGTGCCTTTGCTCAGGCTTCTGTAAAGAGCTGTTCATGGTCTTTGTCTTGTCAGTCCTAACTCCTGTTTTTGTGTTGTTGGGAGAAATGTTGGGTGCACAAGGGTGCAACAGTAGCAGGTTTCGTAGGTGCAGCCTGCGTGAGAGAACTTTGAAGGTGCGGGCCTTTTGAGTTAAGCTGAATTGCAATGAATTATATTTAATAATTAAATAGCTATCTGTCTACCTGTTTAGGCTGAAAGTCAACTGGCAATTCAATAGCTGCTGACTATCATATATTCAGTTTAAGGAGAAATCCAGTGTGAATCAGTCAGTAGCCATGTTGTTCGTGGTCACAGATTGCTGTCTTGGAAAAAGAAAAAACAGAATATTTGATACAACACAGACCGAATAGTGAGCGGATAACTAACGTTAATTGAGTGGGACATAGCAAAAAGAAACTGAAAGTGAGTTTTTTTGCCCCATTCAGTTAGTGTTAGCTGGCCATCTGCTATTTTTTGTATATTCCATTCAATTTTCATGTGCTTTTTCTTACTGACAGCACTCAGTGAGTTCAAACACCAGAGCTGTGGATTGATTCACACTGGATTTCTTCTTTAACAAGAACAGCAAATGATAGCCTGTTTGTATAGCCTGTTTGTCCAGGCATACACATTCATTGTGTGGCCTACTCTCTAGTAATGACTTTTTTTGTGTGTGTTTTCAATCTTACCAAGACTTTCTGAAAGCAACATAACATAATTGTAACAAAAGTTATAATTGAGCAAGGTCTGATAGGGAACACTTGTTATACGTAACATGCTGGAATATTGTAGGCGATATCTTTTTTTTCCAGAGATGCCTGGGATATTGTACGCTATTAAAATTGAGAGGCTGTTAAGCAAAATTGTGCGCAGAAGAGCAACAGCAGCTGGAAGACTCTGGAGGAGAGCTGGCGGTAATTAAATCTAAATGGAAGAAATTGTTATTTTTGTTTTGAGATGTTCCTCTTGGTGGTGTTACTAACGTGGACATGCAGCCAGAAATTTGGAATTATGTGTGAGAGACTTCGCTGAACGGAAGGCTAAGTGAATTTCTAAAGGCGAGTTAGCCTACAGACAGGTTTCATTTATTGTGGAGCTGTAAGTTGTTTGTAGTGATTGTATGGTCATTACAGCCTAATGTTACATTGTTTTTGGGGGATGTTCCAGCTGCTTGGACATAGGCTTATATCATCTGCATATTCATTTGTGAGTGTTGGCGCATGCCAGTGAAGAGTTTGGAGTTGTGCTTTGCCTGACATTGTCCCATGCTTATTGCGGCTGTACTGCTAATGATTTAGCTGTTTACAAGGTGGTGAAGCGAACATTACAGCAGGCTATGTCAGATGTTTGAGAGGGGAAGCAAAGAAGAGTATAGAAGCCCATACTCTTTGAGAGGGGATATAGAAGCCATACTCTTTGGGGAAAGGCAGAGCACTCGAGAGCTCGACACTGACCGGCTGGTATGTTGTTGAGCCTAGGGCCTACTTGAAGTTATGTGCCTTTTTTTTTCTGTGGGTGCACTTAAAATTTGTGGATGCGCCTAAATGATGATATCAGTAAATAATAAGATAAAACCTCTCTACAGCTCTCTACAGTTAACACTGTTACACCAGTGAATTCTTATGTGCATGTAATGTTTAATTGACTACTTAAATATCTTCAGAAAAACAGACAACCCCCAGCCCCTAATCAGCACCATCACCACATACACATATTAGCTTAGCACTGTGAAAGTCCAGTCCATTGGGATGTTGTGGTTTGCCTCTGATTTGATGATCCATTTTAGCATTGAGTCATGCTACACATTTTTACACATAATTTGAGGAGGCATTCAGTGGTATAGGAAGAAAATTGACAGGTGATAATTATGTTATAGTTTCAGTATTTAACCGTGACACCTTCTCATGCTGAAGGGTCTACTCCAGATATTTAGTCAGCCTGTGAATGCACACTTTTTGACTTGCAAATAAGGGGTGACAGGGAGGCAGTGTTCAGTTAAAGTTCCAAGTAAGCGCACACACACACTAACTCATGGGATCCAAGGTGCTGTCTCTATCAGAGTGTGAAGAGTGTGAAGTTTTTATAGAATAAGAATTTCTGTTTTAAGCTAATTGCCAGCCTGCTCCCATCCCACTACATACATTCTAATCTGAGTTCAAAGTACTGTGTGTGCGTGTGCATGTGTATGTGTGTGTGCGCATGTCCAGAGTGTGAACATGTAAACTCCAGAGGTTTTTGAATCTTCAGAGATCATACACTCATTTGATGCACACTTGAAAGACACCTTTCTTGTGTCTCGTCTTTACATGAGAATTTTCTTCTTTGCTGACTTCTTTTTTCATGCCTCATCTCTCTTTCTCTCTCTCTTTTTCTCTCTCTCTCTTTCTTCCCTGTTTTCTCTCTCTGTCTTACACATACACACTGTAACACAAATAACTGTAAGAAGATGCAGGAAGATTCTACACCCACTCCTGTGGTATCTAGGCAACAGAGCTATAGAGGAATGAGCTCACCAGTCATCATGACAAAAAGTATGTGTGTGTGTTGGAGGGGGAGGGGTAGTTGTGTGTATATATAGATAGTGTGTGTGTATATATAGATGTGTATGTGTGTGTATGAGTGCACATATGTATGTAGATCGGTAGATATATACATTTTTAATTCAGGTTGATATTTTGTATATTTTAGTGTTGCAGCTGGGGCTGCAGCTTTTGCATGTATGAGCGGCCTGCTTAGTGGAGGAGTGCATCACCCTCACCATGAACAACAAGGAGAGCACCACCGAGTCCGGTATGTCGCACTCTGATGACATCACACACATGCATCTGCCACTCCCACTGGTCCTCTGCTCACCAGACCAGGGAATGTTTGACAAATCTGATGAAGTGTGTGTGTGTGTTTTTTAGAGATGAAGGTGTTTCTACCCAACAAGTTGCTTGAGTGTTTACCACACACTACCAGCCTGCCCAAAGAACGACTGCGCTGGAACACAAACGAGGTGAGGGCACACCCACATGCACACCAAAAGCTTGATATCCACTGCCTTCTCAGATGAAAATAGAAGCCGATTTCAAACTTTGCTCCATTGTGTCTGTGTCTGCAAGCTTTTAGATAGTATGCAAAATACAGACAGAGTGAAGGTAGAACACTGATAGAAGGCTTTATATCTTGTATTTAACATTGAGCATTGAACCTTAAATGTAAGTGTTTCATGTATCATTGCTCTGTTGTATGTGATTGACCTGGGCCTGAATTTGGGTGTGGGATTGCAGGTATTGCGTATAATTCCAGTACTTAATAAATGCGGGGAAATCCTGCAGTCTTTCCCACACCTTGACTTTTTGGTCAGGGCACAGCACACAATAACCTGTTCAGGAGGCTAATGCTACCATTAGATGAATTCCTGTTTTTCTGATATATTAAAGCAAATTGCACTATAAACTAGAACTGTGCGTCTTTGCACAGGCTCTCCCTGCCCGCTCCCTCTCCACCACTACATCTCTCTTTCCCTTTCGCAATAGATCTGCTATCCTGGATGACTAATACAACAGGGTCACGAGGAAGACTCACTTACCCTTTAAAATATCATGAATGGCCTGTGAGAGTGGCTGTGGATAGCGAATTTTGCAAGGCCACACTGATTCTATAAAACCTTGCGAATGTGCAAATAGATACCGAAGAAGCAGCAGCACAGATATCTTTAAGTGGGACTCCCCATAGGGCCGCCCATGATGTTGTCATACCCCGAGTCGAGTGGCCTCGAACAAGAGGAGGGACTGGAAGGCCACTAGCGGTGTATGCATAACTGATGGCCTCCACTATCCACTTAGAAAGTCTTTGCTTGGATAGGGCATGGCCTCTCTTCTGCCCCGTGTAGCAGACAAACAGTGAGTCCGACTGCCGGCACCCAGCAGTCATTTGGACATACGCCCTGAGTGCTCGTACTGGACAGAGCAGGCCATTGCCTTGACCCTGCTCGTCCTCCTGAGGCAAGGGTCTGAGGGCTGCCAGTCTGACTGGTTGGTTTACATAAGCCAGGGTGACATTTTTTGGTAAGAAAGACGGGTTCGGCCATAGGGTTACGCCCGTACCATCGGGACTCCACTGAAGACAGTCCTGGCTGACAGACAGAGCGTGCAACTCACTCACTCTTGTAGCCAATGCCATCGCTAAAAGAAAAGCGGTCTTCAAGGAAAGCCTCTTAAGTTCAGAACTCTCAAGAGATGGAGAGAAAGCTGCGGCGAGACCGCCGGCAGGCTGTGCTCCAGGCTGTTGCATGCCAAGAAGAATTGCCTTTATTTCAGCAAACTCGGAGGCCAAAGTGTCCACCTTCTGAGCTAAGGGGTCTACTCTCATACGCTTAGGTCTACCCCTGCTGGAGGCGACCTGCTGCTCAATTCTAGGGCGCTTATGTGTGGGGGACACACCAGAGTCTCTCTGTGCTGGGGGCAGTTGAGGGCTTAAAATGCTCTCCAACTCCAACCTAGCAGTACGGGCAGCAAAGCTCAGGCAGCTGCACTCTCTGCATGCCTGCTCGGTCAACCCCTGCCTGAGGTGCTCAATTCCAAGGCAGCTCGAGCACTTATCATGGCCGTCGTCCGGCTCAAGCAAGGCCTGACAACCAACGCAAGTAAACATGGTTATAATGTCACTGAGCCGTATTAGTAACCTTAAACAGTGTATTAAACACTAAATAGTCACAAAAAAAATAATTATAGAGAGTCCCTGGCTTCTCTATATTTTAGAGCTAGCTTATATGGAACAAAGCAACTAAATATGCGCCAGGCCACGTAATGTAAATAATCAAACTGAAAGTAGCCTATAGCTTAGCAGGTGAACAGCCGTAGCCTACCCGACTAAGGAACGATAAGGGCAAAACATGAAGCGCAAGCGAGTAACGCTTGTAACGCTTCCCTTTACTGAATGCGTTTAGCGAAAAAAAAAAAACACTAAACCGGTCAAATGCGTCTTCAGTCGCTTATGGTCAGGTGAGAAGACACCCACACCACCATAGTTAGCATGCAACTAGCCACGTTAACGCTATATACCGTCAGAGCACGAGCACTCACACACAGCGAAAAAAAGAGAAAAGACTTACCTTAACGACGGTAACAACGAACAGAAAATCGCAGCCTTTAGGAGGGCGAAAAAATCCGCAGCTCCCACCGCAATGGGTTGCAAGGCTCCAAGCGATTTCACACACCAAACAAACCTGCTTGAATCACGAGAAGATGCAAGAGGTCATTTCTGGGGTAACTGTGCCTTAAGTACCGGGACGTGGGCACACGTCATCCCTGTCACAAGTGACTTTGTTGGAATAAACACTCGACCTGCACGTACATGTGATGAATATCCAGGTGCTGAAAGCTTCGCCTTTGGCTGTCAGAAGAAATGAAATAGAACTGTTAACTCTCTCAGGTATTCGAGCTCTCTCAATGGCAAACTTTTCAATTAAGTTTGTGTGTGTGTGTGTGTGTGTGTGTGTATCTGTGTCGGTGTGTGATTTTAGGAGATTGCATCGTATCTGATATCCTTTGACAGACATGAAGAGTGGCTTTCTTGCACATTGAAGACAAGGTGAGTGAATCTTGTAGGGTCTGTAAAGAGTAGGCATAAGGCCACGTCTTGTGTTTTTGGTTGTCTCTGTAGATGTTTGTGCATTAAAGAATATATTTATGAGTAGATGAATGCAAGGAAAGCATTTTTACTGTTGCCTGGAGTGAGGGGTAGCAAACAGACAGGACTTCCTGTTGTCTGACCAAAAAATGCAGCATTCATATTTCAACAGTTGCTCCTCTGCATTGGTGTTCATATTCCTTTGTCCTTGGTGATGTCCTTTGGCTCACAGGCCACAGAATGGCTCCATCATTTTGTACAACCGGAAAAAGGTGAAGTACCGGAAGGATGGCTACTGCTGGAAGAAGCGGAAGGATGGGAAGACAACGAGGGAGGATCACATGAAGCTAAAGGTGCAGGGCATGGAGGTGAGTCTCTCTGTCTTTCTTTCTCTCTCTCTCTCTCTCTCGTTCTCACTGATACCCAAACACAGGTGCACTCACTCCCTCCGTGTCTTTGTTTTTCACACACTCACTCACACTTGCTCTCACTCACCCTCACTCACCCAGCCTAGCACAACACACCCTCTGAAGGGTTAATTTAGATGATACCATGTCAATGAGACATGAGTCATCAGGTTATCAGTCCTCTTTGTACACCTGTAACATAGACACTTAATGCAGTCTGCTAAAGGCTCATGGCTCTGAGAGTGTCAAGACTGTGGGCTGGGCTCCATGTCAACCTAGAGCCAACTTTTGTCTCCGTATGAAATGACCACTGAATTGACCCTCGCCCCTGCTCTCCTCCTGCAGTGTCTGTATGGTTGTTATGTCCATTCCTCCATCGTCCCAACATTCCATAGGAGGAGCTATTGGCTGCTGCAGGTAAGGTGCAGACACACACAAATACATTCACAAACACACACACACACATTCACAAACACAAACACACACACACACACACACACACACACACACACACACACACACACATACATTCACAAACACACACAAACACACACACACACAATGCGATACTATAAATGTCTACATAACCAGAGTCTGGGGTTAATATGAGTTTAACAGCAAGAAAAATAAAATTATACATTTTTCAGGACTTGTATGTAGATGTTAGGTATTTACTTGAGTCTGTCGAGATGTTTGGATGTTACAGTGTTTGATGTGTAAGTGGTAACACAGACTGACTTGTGGTTCAACTCCTGAACCTGATGTTAGGAGACTGTTTAATAGTTTTCTTGGTTATTTTCTCAAATGATCGACAGGTTTTTTGACCAATAAAATGTGCTAAAATAGATAAAAAAAGGTAAAAAATTACCTACTCAAATGTATTATTTTACCATCGTACCAAAGATATTTAGTTTACCATCATGGTATGTAAAGTGGCAAATATTCAAGTATAAGATGCTTTAATCTGAGCCTTTTTGAGGCAGTTTCTGTTGGGAAACTGCTCAGACCGATTAATCAATCAGTGATGGAGTAATTATTTAATTGTGGAAGCCTTTAATAAAGATGGGCTACATAATCAGTCAAGACATGTATTTCAACACAGAAAGACACACACACTCTTACGAGTTTGGCTTGTCCAAGCTCATTGGTTCCAATGACCATTTAACAAGGATTATGATAAGACAGCCCCAGATTTCCAGTGGCCTTTGAGTGGAAAGAGAGGGAAAAGTCTGCACACTTATGTCCTTCCTCTCAGACCCAGGTGGTACACCAAATGTGTAATCCTGTGCAATCAACTGTGCATCCTTGGTTTTAAATTTAATTTCTCTTCTTGTGTGTTGGAAGACTAGAATGGAAAATTTGTGATTGCACCCTTTACTGAAATGTCACTACAAGTACTAAGCAAAGCAGCTCACATTGTTGTGGAGGACAGTGTGAAGAAAGCCTTGGGAGATGGTGTCAAGTTTCTGTTCAGTGACTGAAACCCACATGTTCTCTCTCTCTCTCTGTGTGTGTGTGTGTGTGTGTGTGTGTGTGTGTGTGTGTGTGTGTGTGTGTGTGCGTGTGTGGTGGTGTGTGGTGGTGTGTGCGTGCGTGCGTGCGTGCGTGTGTGCGTGCGTGCGTGCGCGCGCGTGGTGTGCTTGTGTGTCTGTATGTGTGTGTACAGAATCCAGATATTGTGCTTGTGCATTACCTGAATGTTCCATCCCTGGAGGATTGTGGGAAAGCATGCCGGCCATTGCTATGTGCAGTTGCAGACCGGCGGGACAACCTGCGCTGGAGCCGTGATGAGCTCCTGTCTCAACTCAGGCCCATGTGTGAGTAGCCAGCTAGACACATGCATCAGTCTTGCTCAATATCTCATTTAGCTACACCACTGCGTCAGGGATCTATCCGTAGGCTCAGGTTTCCACTGACTCTGAGCTTTGCGGACCAGTGAACAGAGAGAGGGCTGAATGTAAACTCAAGTAGTGCATTCCTGCGTATGACATCCGTCACAACCAAGTAGTAGCGATTGGTTGAAGCAGAAAGTATCAGCCCACCAGGAAGCAAACGCATCCCAACGGGTAGGTTCCAGACACTTTGCACAAAGTAAAACATTTGGTGCATCAGGCTGCAAAATTGCTGTATGCAAACAGTTACTCATGTGCAAATAGTGTTTGTCCTATCAGGGAATAAAATGACTTACTGTCTACAGTAGCCATCCAATCCTATTCGGGTATTGATCCCAAAACATTACACTTTGTCTCACTTGAGTTTTCACAGTTCAGTTAGGGAGAAGCTGAAAGCACAATAGTTTCAGTGCTCAAAAAAGCAAGGATGCAAACTCTCTAGCAACATACAGTAAGAGAGATGATTTTGCTAAGGATTTGGGCTTGGTTGTCAGAGCAGAAGTGTGCTTTTTGGCTACCTTGATTTAGCCACATGCATGCTACATTTACAGACACAGTATATTCGGAATAAGCTCAGTATTCTGGTTCAAGGAAGATCCCAGCCAAGGGATTTGATGTGGGAATGTTCCAGTTTACATGTGAACCACTATTCTGAATAGGTGAATAACAGTAAGGTAACAGCAATGGACAGCATGTAATGGTGAAAAAGTGAATATCTGACAGACTGGACTATGAGATTTTATAGTCTTTATGCCTATGAGAAACCCTCAGATTGTTAATACAATTTTGCAGCCAGGACAAAGAAAATGTGTAGAAAATGTCTGCACATTTCTGCTAGAAAGGGGTTATGACAGCTTCCCATGACAGTTTGTGCCCCTAACCCACTTCCTGTGCTTGTAAATATTCATTCAACAACAATTTCTTAGAAACTAAACGTGCAGACGTGAGGCCTAGTACATTTACCGATTTACCATGTTTACATGACCAGGTATTGTGGTTAATACAGGCATATGCTATATGCTGGTTTGTAGAATGTGGATTATGGCCTTACTCAGAATATGATAGAATGAGGGGTTTACATACCTCTTGCCCAGACACAATATGGTCAATATTGTGGTTTAAACATGAATATAGCGCGCATGAAAAGGTAGTCATTGTGTCTGACCCTAACATTCAGTAGTCAGCATTCAGTACTTGTTCTGAGAAGATCAGATGTGCAACATTATGAAACTTTGGGTGAGGATAAGTTTTGAGCACAAAAGGACAAACTTCTTCGTTTTCTGTGTTACAAGCTGCCAATATTGAACTGTAGTGTGTGTGATGTGCATGTGCGTGTGTAGTCCACAGCATCAAGTGGTCGTGTGGCAGTGGTGCCAATGGCACAGGCACAACGGCGGAGCTGAGCATCGAGCAGCTGGTGCAGCAGATCTTGGACTCCCAGCAGACCAAACCCCAGCCCCGCACTCACACCTGCCTGTGCAGCCCTACACTGGGTAATACACACGCACACACACACTGAACCGTGGCCCTTTGCACACACCTACCTGTGAAGCCCCAAACTGGATAGCACACACACACACACACGCACACACACACCACTATTCTGAATAAGTGAACAGTAAGGTAACAGCAATGGACATGTAATGGTGAAAAAGTGAATATCTGACAGACTGGACTATGAGATTTTATAGTCCCTATGCCAAGTCTGTGTACATGAATGAACAAGAATTAATTCTGCTCATAAAGAACATCATTTAACATAGGAAACTAACATCATCTCTCTCGCTCTCTCTCTCTCTCTTTCTTTCTGTCTTTTCCTTTTCTCCTTCCCTGTCTGTCAGCCTCTGTGGGAGGGAACATTCCTCACCGTTGTAACAGCACCAAGCACCGCATCATTTCCCCCAAGCTGCCGGCGCGGCCCTCGCCCTACCCTGCGCTCACTGAGGTGCAGAACCTGGCCAGTGAGAACACGGGGGCGACGGCGGCCAGCCGCGACCCAGGCCTGGGCGACACCTCCTCTGCAACCGGCGAAAGGAAGCCTGCGGTGGCCCACGGCCGAGCTGCCGCTGCACTCCAGGACAACAGGGCGGCAGTGTCCTCTCCGAGCTCCTCTGCCTCTTCCTCGTCCTACTCCTCCTCGTCCTCTACGGCCTCCAGCTCGCCCCAGACCACCACACAGTGTGCCCCGGCAACAGTTGCCCTGGGCAGTGGCAATGGTTTCTATGGTGACCAGCGGGCCAGAGGCTTGGCAACAGTGGCACTCCCCCAGAACGCAGTGATCGTCATGACGACGGCGCCACTGCCCGGCAAGAGTGGCGGTGGCGGCAATGTGGTCGGCGGGGTTAGCGTGGCCGAGGAGACCCAGGGTGAGCGCGTCACCTCGCGTCTCTCATTGACCCCGACGGGCCGCCTGGTGCTGTCACCCGTGCCGCCCAAACCCGACACACCATCCCCGCCCACTGTGGCCGCGTGCAACCCAGCCAGCCCCGTGCCCCCTGCCGCCACCGTCACCTCCACCCCTGGGGTCGCCACCCTTTCCCTCACGCTCCTCCCTAGCCCCGTGATTGGAGGGCTTCTGCTGACGGACCGCCTCCTGTCTGAAGCCCCCGCTCCTCTCCTCCAGCCCCCCCCTCCACCTGCCTCTTCTTCCTCCTCCTCGTCTTCCTCCCCCTCTCCCTCCCTCCTTCCCCATCCTCTCCCTCCTCCCTCACTCCTGCCCCCTCCCCCCTCCCCTCCGGCACTTGTCTGTTCCCCTCCTTCTGTCCCGCTGAGCTTTGACCCAGACTCCTTCCTCAACAGCCCCAAACAGGGGCAGACGTACGGGGGTCCCACAACAGTTTCAGCCCCCTCACCCTCTGCCGCCTCTCCTCAGCCTCCGTCACTTGCTCTCTCGCTCTCTCCCTCTTCCCCACCCTCCTCTCTCTCATCCCTTTCTTCTGACACAGAGCGGAAGAGTGGCGACAAGGAAGTGCCCCTCCTTCTAGCCGCCTCCTCAATGTCCTCTTCCTCCTCCTCTTCCTCTTCCTCCTCTCTCTCTCCTCCCATGTCTCTGGCACTCTCGCCATCCCGCACGGCCCCTTCGCTCCTGCCACTGTCACTCGAGGCCTCGCTGGGCTTGGAGTCGCTGACACAGCCCCTAAGTCCCGCCCCCGACTCCCAGCAACCACCATCCAAGTTCAGCCTAATTCGCCGGAGCTCGTCCCCCGAGCCTTTGGAGTTGTCGCCACAACAGCCATCCTCTGGAGACGACCACATGCTGGTGGTTGGTCACAAGCTCCACTCCTCCATCAGTCGAATATCACCTGACCAGAAGCCTGCCCCTCAGCTTGTGCCCAATCATCAAAAGCCTAACCAGGTCTCAGCCAATCCAATTTCAGCTCTCCAACAACCAAACCACCGACTCAGCCTGTCAGCCAATCAGCTCTCACCCAAGCAGACGTTGACCAATCAGGCGCAGGCAGAGCAGGAGTGCCAGGCTCAGGCGCAGCTCTTGCTGCTGCAGCAGCAGGGCCACGGCCGTCAGACGGATGTCCTCTCCACGGCGCATGGGACTCACATGCTCGCACACTCATTCACCCACTCCTTCGCGCAGTCCTCCATTGTCACTCCACACAGCACGCACCAGTCACCGCTCTGCATGCCTGCCGCTCACGCCCACATGCACGCACTGGCACACTCACCCACAGTGTTCCCGTCAGTGACCAGTTGTGCCGGTGGGACGGACCTGGGCGTGCACGTGAAGGAGGAGCAGTCGTCGCCCCTCTCACGGCCCCAGACAAGCAGTAGTGGTGCCGATGATAACCTGGAAAATGAGGAGACGCCCATGGACACCCACGTCGCGCCTTCCCCCTCTCGTTCCCCGTGCCCCTCCGAGGACCCACACGTGCATCACTCCCATGCTCAACAGCAGGCTGTGGAGTCCGAGCTCTCGTTCGACAGCGCCTTCCCCGAGCTCTCGGAGCTGATAACGGCTGAGACGAGCGGCGTTGGAAGGGAGAGTGGTGGTGGTGGTGGTAGTGGAGGTGTTGCTAGTGGCGGTGTGTCTGCCTCGGCAGTGTTGGGAGTGTCGGCAGGCTCTGGACCAGAGATGTTTCCGGAACGCTACGTGGTGCCCCCACAGCCCTCGCCATCCTCGGCCTTTATCCCTTTCCCTGCTCATGCTGCTACTGTTGGCCCTGGGACACATGGCCACGGTCGACCTGCCAACATCACTGACTTCAGCCCGGAGTGGTCCTACCCAGAGGTGAGCCATTGGGATGGAATGGGGCAGGAGTGGGGATGGGGCGGTGGTGGTGGTGGTGCACTGAAATAATTGCGGCCATGTCATGAGGGAGAAGGAGGAGTGGTGAGGGGTAGAAAGAGATTAGGGAGGGAGACATGTGAAAGAGGGAGCAGGATGGAGGGTGTGAAGGACAAAGAGAGAAAGAAATTAAGTAGAAGGGCTCCTCAATTATGGCACAAATTAAAATCATATCAGAAGTTTTCAGAAGTTCAAATGTTTTTTATGCATGCATGCATGCATAATAGGCCTGTGATATTTCACTCAGCTCTTTAACCATGTGCATCAGCTAACTGGAGCCATCACCTGTGTTAACAGCACTACTCTCTGGAGACAAAGCTGTCCTCCTCAGAAAATACCCACTTGAATCACTGTCCAGCTCAAAAGAGTGGTCCTCCCTAGAAATAAGCTTTGGGGATAGAGAGGGATGGAGAGACACAAAGAAAGAGTGGGAGAAGAGTGGTGGAGGGAGAGGATGGGACATGAGTAGGGTGGAAGGAGGAAAGCAAGACGGAGAAGTCAAATGTATTAATTATTTATTGAAATGTTGATCCATTTATGTATCATTATTCATTCATTCCAAATGTTCAATTCCATTTTATTTATACAGCGCCTTTTACAATAGTATTATCTCATGGCACTTTACAGAAGGAGCACCCAAGAGCAATAGGGGCAAGAAAAAACTCCTTTATGTTTAGCTAGTCTAGGAATTAGGGGTTAACCCAACTGCCAGGGGTCATGCAGGAAAGGAACAATCAGTAGTAACCATGATGGACTACAAGTTTTCCATGGTTTTAGCTAAGCATCATAATAGCTCCAAAATATTATCTAATAACATTACATGGTATTTAATCCATAGGTGGTTATCAAGTATTATGGCTGGACAGTGTAGTAGTAGCCAGACATAGTGTTAGTCAAGGAGTGAGATGGGTCATGGAGGTAACAATAAGGGTCCATTTTGACGATGCCATTGTAAGGGGTGAGGGTCGGTCACAAAGCCTCAGTAAAGGGGAGTTGGTCCTAGCATGGGCGTCTAGGAAGGGCCTCTAGGATGGAGAGTCAGTCCTGGCATGGGCCTCCCGTAGTGTTGGTTGTAGTTGCAAATAGTTCCAAATGTATTCATAAAATGAATTTCCAACAATGCTTACTCACATGAAGGTTGTGCTCAGCTCAGTGTCACTTGTCTTCAGGAATGGCTAATAATAAATGTGTGTGTGTGGGGGGCGGGGTTGTGCGTCCATCTCAGGGTGGTGTGAAGGTGCTGATTACAGGCCCATGGACTGAGGCTCGGGGCCGCTACCTTTGTGTGTTTGATCAGACCACTGTACCTGCCTCTCTCATCCAGCCTGGAGTGCTGCGCTGCTACTGCCCAGGTACACACACACACACACACACACACACACACACACACACACACACACACACACACATACACAAATGCACACACTTGATACGCTTAGCACAGATTAAAGACAATTGTGTTGTAAAATGGAGCTGTATAAATTATTAAATTGGATAATACTTACTCACTTGTACTGTTGCAAAGGGAACGTATGTTTCAGGTGATATCATGCTTCAGAGTAATCATAGAACAGAATCAGCCCTTTAGCCATTAACAGTTTGTACATGTTTTTAATGAATCATCATGCCACACCAAAGTAAAGTATGGTGTACCCCAAGGCTCAATATCAGGGCCCCTGTTATTTTTCCTCTGCATACTACCCTTGGGATCTGTTATAAGGAAACATAGCATTAATGTCTATTCCAATGCAGATGACACGCAGCTATATCTTTCCATGAAGCCAAATGACTGGATGCCAATAACTAAATTTGATGTCTGCTGCAGAGACATTAATACCTGAATGACCAATAATTTCTTATGTTTAAACTCTGATAAAACTGAAGTTATGATGATATGCCCTAAGCAGCTAAATGACATTTTGCTGGTCCCCTTATACTCTAATCTAAATCTACGATAGGAGGAAGAGCCTCCTGCCACTGTGCGGCTTTATTGTGGAATAGTCCCCCCCTACATTCGACAAGCAGACACTCTCAATGCCTTTAAGTCCGGATTTAAAGCCATCCTCTGTACTGCTCCCCATAGTTAAGGGTAGTGCGTGGTGAATTATCACTCCTCATGGGCCTCCATCTCTGTGGGGCATGGTGACCACTGACTATCCCTGGAGTAGTCAGCGGTTGCCATGCACCATACCTTAGTTACGCGGCTATAGTCTATTGCTGCCACAGACATTACAGGTGTTGTGCCGCACGACTCTTGTCAGAATAGACTCCACCCAATATTACCCCCACTAAGCTGTCCAGCCTTTAGACAACCACCTATGGCTTGGCTTCCATATAATGTTGTCAGACAATAGTTTGGAATTATTATGATGCTCAGCCAAAACCATGGACAAATTATAATTTATCACTTCTGGTACCTACTGACTTGACCTGCATGACCCCTGGCCCCTTGAGCCATGGATCTGCCCAAGGTTTCTTCCTTGATTAACTACCGCAAGGGAGTTTTTCCTTGCCCCTGTTGCTCTTGGGTGCTCCTTGTTAATGTCTGTAAAGCGCCATGAGACAATTCTATTACAAATGGTGCTGTATAGATAGAACTGAATTGAATATTAACAAAGGTAAGAAAATAAACCCCCTATAACTAATGAGGTTTGCAGGGTGAGCCACTTATGATGGGCATACAGTAGCTCAGCAGTTTTGCCCTGAAATGTGATGGAACGTTCATTGATCATAGAGATCAGTGCATAAAAATTGCATGAGATTCTGTTGAAGGAGGAATTGCTGTATGGGTGATAGAGGGTCCAAAAAGGCACATTCATCATTGATAGTGAGGGCCTAACAGAAAAGCTTTAAAGGCCTTTAGACCCATAGTCCATAGACCTTTATTTTCTTTTGCAATTCATTATTAGTATTTTATCTGAGAGCATAACTGATTTGCCAAACAGCTGCCATTTTAGCACATCAGTCCAGCGGACAATTCTACCTGAGGAGTTGACTCAACAGAACCAATTCCTGTCGGGCATTTTCATGTTTTTCTTTTAATGGCTAACTCCTTTAATATCATACAAACAACACAAAGGTCAAGTTGCTCAACATCCAGTTTACATGAGAGGATTGCTTTGCACTACAAATGAAGTGTTCTTTGAGTAATCTGTGTGGGTACTGACTGCCAACCAAAACCATTGCTGCACAGACTCTTCACATGTGGCCACCAGAGGGCAGTGAAAAGCTGCAGTTTCTCTTCTGACACTTTAGTTCAGCTGTGTCCTCCCATGG
Source organism: Tenualosa ilisha (assembly GCA_015244755.2). Taxonomy (NCBI): domain Eukaryota; kingdom Metazoa; phylum Chordata; class Actinopteri; order Clupeiformes; family Clupeidae; genus Tenualosa; species Tenualosa ilisha. Next base: position 33,021 of record PYXC01000091.1, on the reverse strand, counting down.
ACACACTTCAGCATGGCTCCAAATGTTAACCTGCCAGTAAGGGGTGGCCTCCAACTAGCTATTTCACTGCCCTGGAAATACCTGATCATGCCCTAGAAATTGCCCTGTAGCAGAGAACATTTGACACACTCTACAGTTGTAAGACAAAAAGGTTGCCTAGTGATAAAGAAATATTTCACAAAGGGTAATACTTGTTAATCAACAGACTTGATTTTGATGTGTGTGTGTGTGTGTGTATGTGTTGTAGCTCACGAGGCTGGACTGGTTGCTCTGCACGTGCTGGAGGACTCCGGGGCCGTCTCCTCGTCTGTGCTGTTTGAATACCGTGCCAGAAACGCCTCATCACTGCCCAGCTCGCAGCTCGACTGGCTCTCCCTGGATGGTGAGTGTCACACAAGTATAGAAACCCTACCTCAGTGTGCGGAAACACTGTCAAATACACACACACCTTTTCTGTTTGCTTGTCCTGTGACGCATTACAACAGCACCGCTAACAAAACACTAAAACTAGTTCCTGACTG
>PYXC01000091.1:0-30000 GCA_015244755.2 Tenualosa ilisha | reverse complement strand
CCACTCCTCTCCTCTCCTCTCCTCTCCTCCTCTCTCCTCTCTTCTTTCTGCAACTGGTTACCTCTGGCACTCTCCTCTCCTCGCTTCCTTTCTCTCCCTCCCTCTCTCTTTCCTCTTCTTTGGTCTCTCTCTCTCTCTCCCTCTCCCTCTCCCTCTCCCTCTCCCTCTCTCTCTCTCTCTCTCTCCCTCTCCTCTCTGTCTTTCTCATCCAGTTGGTGTCACCAGGTTTTTCTAGCTTACCCGTGTGGGAATAACAGATCGAATATCCCACGTGAGAGAGATAGGGAGTTTGTGTGTGTGTGTTTATGTATGTATGTGTGTTTGCTTTGAGTGTTTCAACTTTCCCAGTTAGTATTGTATAGAATTTCCTCGTGTGCCATAGTGTTAGCTTTGTGTGTGTCTGTGTGTTTCTGTGTGATACTCAATATTAATGCTCCTTTTAAATGTAATTATTAGTCTGTTTTTTTCACATGCTTTGTCCGTCTAGTCTGTACTCTTTGCTTTAATACTTGGTGAAGTGGTAGCATCCACTTGGCGTCTCTGTGGGGGTGTCCATGTCTGTGTGGCCGTGTGTGTGATGTCATTGTCTCCATTTAATGACATCACATCAGTTTCCCTGGTGTAAGTAGCCATGCACTTCTGAGAGAGGGGGGGGAGGCGTGGAGAAAGAGAGGAGGGTGGAGGGAGTGAGAGAGAAAGAGAGGGAGAGAGAGGACAAAGAGCGTGGAAGAAAGGAGAAGGGGAGAGATGAAGGGTTGACCTGCAACCAAATGAAATCATCTCCTACAGTCACACGCACTTAGTCACATAGTTTGGACAGAAGCTGTTGGGCCCAAATGGACAAAGGAGGCAAAGATGGTGTAGGTAGGCACGGTGTGTTTGTGTCTCTGGGTGTGCATCTGTGTGATATGTTTGTGACATTGTCTTGCACTTGTGTTTTACTTCTGTGTCAGTTTGGGACTGTTTGTGGCATGTATTGCAGATGTAGTAGGAACTTCAATGTAAAAAAGACACACACACACACACACACACTCTCTCTCTAGCTCTCTCTCTGCTAGACATGCACACACATGCGTGCACACAACACACTCACATACACACACACACACATTGAACACCACTGGAACTAGAGAGTCCCTCAGCTTCATCCCCGGAATGACAACTTGTGTGTGCTGTGTGTGTGTGCCTTCGTTTGTGTTTATGCAGACTGTGCTGTGATGTGCGTTTATGAGTGTGTTCGGTGTTCTCTTTGACCTAGGAGATTCCAGGATCACTGTGTCATGTTATATTGGGGTGTTGCGCACGCCCACACACACACACTCTTTCTCTCTCTCTCTCTCTCGCTCTCTCTCAAGACTTGTCCTATCAGAAATACCATAGCATGCAGAATATTTTCCATGTTACAAGATCAGTGGGGGAGAGAGAGATACATAGAAAGAGAAAGCGACAGAAGACGAGAGGTGAGGATGATAAAAGGTTAGAAAGAGGGATAGAAAGATTTTTGTCTTCATATTTACGTAGTTAAATAAGAGAAAATAGTTGCAGTTAAGCAAGAGTCCAAAGTTATTCATATCCATGCAAAACTGATAGTGGATTTGAATGTCTTAAGTAGGTCTCCTATGTCTGGAGATGCCCAAGCCATGGCAGTGAAGATGACACATGGTGACAAGGATAGAAAGGAAAATAGAATGAAATGTATACAAATATATTTGTTTCCTGATGATACAAGAAATAGTATACAATGGTAATTTGTTATATTGATACACATACTTGCATACACAGATAAGTGTATATATTACTGAAGCCCAAAGGTATGCATGTCTCTAGAAAGTTTTGGGAAGGATTTTTTTTCATTATTTGCCTAATGTGAAATTTTTTCAGACTGGAAATAACAGACACAAGTCAAATTGTGAAACTTTTCTTGATTTTCACAAACACATGTGACTCATTCTTTCTCTCTCACACACACACACACACACACACACACACACACACACACACACACACACACACACACACACACACACACACACACACACACACACTGTCCATTCACAGACACCATTGGGAATCCCTTTTTAACAGGCGCTGAGTGATTTTTATGTGACCTTGTGGTAGCCCTATCAAGTCTGCATTTGAACGTGTGCCTGTGTGTGTGTCTTCGAGGGCACCCTAGCATCTGTGTGCTCACAGCATTCAGTACATTGTTTGGGAAGAGTCTTTGACCGCAGTAAAAATGAAATGTTGGCTGCATGTCAATCATAAGATTTATGACGGCAATCTCTAATCTCTCTAATACTCTGACACACACAGTCTCTCTTTCTCTCTCTCTCACTCACATGGGCATACACACACTATTAAACCTTTTGGCTTTTGACTCAAACTGCCCTACATAATTATGTGCTGGCATTGTAGAGCAGGTTGTGGTCATTTCTAGAATATTCTAAGGTCTTCTATTCCCACTGAGGGATGGAGGCATTTTAGGTGCGGGTGTGGGTGTTGGTGTGTTTGTGTGTGTTTGTGTGTGTTGTGTGTGTGTGTGTGTGTGTGTGTGTGTGTGTGTGTGTGTGTGTGTGTGTGTGTGTGTGTGTGTATTGGGGCTTGTGTGGGATACAGTACTTTCAGGCTGCGTACAACCAGAAGCGATTTTTGGTCAGTCCTGTAAAGTCACTGTGGCTTTTCATTCACGTGCACTGGTGGTGCCCTGAAACTATATTTTTTCGAGAACAGGTCTCAGAGTGGGAAAATCTCACCGCCGGAATTGCGTTACCTTGTGGGTAGTCAAAACGCTAAAATGGGTGACAACGATGACAGTGTTTATCAGTCAGTTTGTCACATTATTACAAAATGCCTTTCTCTGATTATCTGACTCATCTGAATCATCTGATAATTTCCATGCAAGTATAAACCTTTGCTGCAAGCATTGCCTGTTTTATGCTAGCATAGACACTTAATGTTAACTCTTTAGAAATTGACTCTACCTAAATTACTATGCCAGCATTTTCTCAAACAGGCTTCACAAACCTTCAACTTGAAAGTTTATCAGTCTTAAAGTGGCATGTTAGAAAAATGCATCTGCTGTGTTTATTATGACTTCTTCATGTCGATCCTTGACCTGACACTCTGACATCTACTCAGCGAATGTGCCACCTACTGTCCCGTCATGTGCACTACATTGTTTTCACTCAGTTTTCCTTTTTCTTGAAATGATGTATGTGGAGGCAAATCTTTTTGAATCCGCAAAGAAAAAATACTGCCAGTTTTTCCGTGTGGATGAGGCCTCAGCATTGTGAAGTGGTTTAGATTAGTCAACTGGTAACTTTGAGGCCAGTGTTACAATGCAGTTAATCAGTGTGAGGCCCCTAGGTGGTATTAGATGTAGTTGTATCAGAGGTGTGTGTGTGTGTGTGTGTGTGTGTGTGTGTGGTGTGTGGTGTGTGTGTGTGTGGTGTGTGTGTGTGTGTGTGTGTGGTGTGTGTGTGTGTGTGTGCGCGCGCGCAATTATAAAACAGACATAGGACCAGCATACAATCATTTCCATACAGTGGAGCATTCCCATACATAGTATTGAAACAGAAGCAATGTTTGTTCACACTTGCTAATTGAAATCCATGGCTGTGGAGCATTCTTTGCAGGCCACAGTTTTAAAAGCATGTAGAAACTGATTTGAGCTAAACTCTAAACAGCAAGGTAAAAAACATTGTTTTGATAACTAATGGTAGCATTAGTATTCATTGCAGTAGTATTACTATTACTATAGTATTAATTAGACTGCTCATTTTTCATAGTTGCCGTCCTCGAATGGGTCTCACGAATGAGTCATGTGATGGGCATGATCAATCAGGACACTGTTTCCAAATGTTTGTGGATCTGACATTAGACTGGGAATGCAGAGTCAAACACATTCGAGGCCGACAGCATTTTCAAATTGTTCTGTCACAGGAATTTGAAATCAGAGGAGTGTTGTTGATGACAAGTGAAAACATAACAAGATTGTTATGGATTCATCTGAATTTGCATCAGTGCACACTGTTTCCGACTGTGTGCCAAAGGTTTTGAGTTGACAAAATTACTTTCAGTCATAATAATAAGTTTATTTTGAAAAGTGAAACATTAATGGTGTTTTGTTTTCAGTGTTCAGGGACAGATGACGAGTTGTAGGGTATTGTAATATATTCATTTGGGCTCAACAAAGTCTGCACCACTGACAACCCCATACTTCCCCACAGTGGGTTTGTGACTGTGGCTCTCTCTTTGATTGGGGTGTAGATGCCAAGTGGCTCCATACTTACAAAAAAAACTTAGAGGGGGGCTTTAATCAAGCTAATTCTCTCTCTCTCTCTTCACAGATAATCAGTTTCGCATGTCCATCCTGGAGCGCCTCGAGCAGATGGAGAGGAGGATGGCAGAGATGTCAACTAACCAGCAGCAGCAGAACCTCCAACAGTTATCCCATCAGCCCATGCAGCAGAGCGCCCCACCTCCCACCCCAGCCACATCTGAGGCGGACACACAGGTACACAAATACACACATACATACATACATACATACACACATACACACAGCATGTGTTCTGCTGGCGCTAACAGGAAGTGTAAGCCTGTTTTTGGTCAATTAAGCAATTAGCACCAAAATGCTGTAGGTTCCACTAACTTTAGAACAGTTGAGCTAAAATCCCCCCTTAGCCTTTCATGTGGTTTTCCAGAGGCTTTGAGTGTGATTGGTTACTCCATATGCTGATAGGCTTTTCCACCCCATTTGGCTGTGATTGTACAGTTGTACGTGGTGTTGTTGGTGCATGTAGTTACCGCCCCCTTGCTCATTGCTCTCTTTCCATTCTTTTTTTACTCATGATGTCATTGTGTGTGCCGCTGATGCCACAGTCAAGTGGCGTAGTGAAAATAGTGTGTGTATGTGGTGTGGAGGTGAATTCGGGGTGTTTGCTGTGTTTGTGACTGCATTGTGTTATCTGTATGGGAGTAAAATTCTCCCCTCTCTCTCGCTCTCTTTCCCTCTTTCTCTCTCTTTGTCTATGTTGGTAAAGGATAGCATGTGTGTTAGTGGGAAGCGTATGTGTGCGTGTGTGTGTTTGAGGTCAGTGTGTTGTCTCCTTCCTGGGTTAATCCTGCCCTCTTAAGTCCCTTTAATGACTCTTCTCCTTCGCTTAACTCTTGTCTTGTTCTCTCCATTTCCTCTCCACTGTCCTCCATAATGTGTTCTGTCCTTTTCTCCTGCCTCCCTCCCTCTCTCCCCTCCCTCTCACCCTGGCTGGTTTCTCAGTATCGCCTGCCTCTTTCGTGGCGTACATTTTTAGCCAGCGTTTCTTGCGTCAGAGGGGTGCATGGGGCAGGGATGGGGGGTCTGTGTGTGTGTGTGTGTGTGTGTGTTCAGGTGGTTGGCGGGACAGCGATCAGAAGAGAGAGCAACCATATGTAGGTGCAAAGAGGTCACAGCGTTCTCCTGTTTGAGTGTTTGTGCATGAGCTTAGTGTGTATTTGTATCTGTACATGCAGGAGTAAAACTGTGTGTGTGTGTGTGTGTGTGTGTGTGTGTGTGTGTGTGTGTGTGTGTGTGTGAGTGGGGGTGGGGTAGAGTGTAGAGAGTTTGTTAGAGGTATGAATGTAATGTGTCCTATCGGGTGACCCTCAGTGGAAAACTGCCTGCCCTACTCAGCCAGAGAGAGTGAAAGGAGAGAATGTGAGAAGAAAGACAGCAGAGGAGGAGAGGAGGAAAGAAGAGGCAGACAGAGAGAGATGAGAGGCTTGGAGATGAAGAAAGACAGGACAAAAACAGACATAAAAGGATAAACACTGCCCCCTCACTCACTTTCTCTCTTTTTCTCTCCGTTTCTCCATCCCAGTTTCTCCATCCCAGGTGGTTTCTTTTCTAATAGCTATGGGAGATCTAATGGAAACAGTGTGATAGCTCAGCACTGAAATTCACATTGATCTGAATGTTTCCATTTTTCAGAACTTTAATCTTACTGAACCAAGAGCGGTGCCTTTATCCCATAGGCTATGTGCCATAGCTACGGCCAAGTCTAGAAGATATATGGAAAGACTAACAGTTTTGTCTCATACATGCTGCAGTGGAAGTTGTGACAGTTAGATTCTGTGGACAGAGGGAAAAGGCTAGTGCTAAGCATTGATCCCTGAGGTACACCTTCATGTACAGTCTGTGGCAGACATGGCTTTTTATTCCTTTACATGTTGATGCTATATGACTGGGCCCATAATTATTTATGCCCATGGAAATTATTTTTGCCCAAAGCAAAAGAAACCTATTGTTGAATCAAAAATGATGCATCACGTCAAATGTTGCATAGATTATTTTGAGCTTAACTGAGAGGTTGGAGCGAGCCGACATACAGTTTTGACTGTAGACTGTGTCAAAAGCTAGGGACGGATCCACTGAGAGGTACACATACCTACGGTTCCCGGGTACCTTTCATCATACCCTCTCTCCCTTTTTGTCCGTCTTTTTTTCCTGCTCTCTCACAGTCGGGCCCGTGGTTTGAGCGGCGCATCGTGGGTGTGTGTGAGCGCATGATGGCTGGAGGGAGGTGGGGAGGCAGCGGGTGTGGCGGCGGCGGTGGTGGAGGAAGAGGTGGCAGTGGCGAGCGCCTTGTTCACTCGGTTTGCCACCGCGGCATGACACTTCTGCACCTGGCCGCAGCGCAGGGATACACACAGCTGATACGCACTCTCATCCAATGGAGGTGAGAACACACACACACACACACACACAGAGTCTTCAGAGCTGGAGGTGTTGATGCACACACGCTAGCATGTTTTAATCCATACAGCACACACATCATACACATATACAGTGGTCAGAGAATTATCATATAGGTAGTATATATTACCTAACCCTAAATCAAGGTATTTCACATAAATCAGAAAAGGACGTCTCAGTCGATGCCTTTGATTAAGTGACTTGTCTTTGTCTGTCTCTAGAAATGTGAACTCTGACAGTCTGGATCTAGAGCAGGAAGTAGACCCTCTGAATGTCGATCACTTCTCCTGCACTCCTCTGGTAAGAACTTATAAGCGCACACACACACATGCACAAAGCATAAAAGGTACACACACACACACAGACACACACCATAACACATTTACTCTGTTTTATTTTCTCACATATACTCTTCTTTTCCCTGGTCTTTATCTTTCTTTGTCCGTCTCAATCCCCATCCACCTCTCTTCTTCCCTTTGTCCTTGGACCTTCCCTCCCTATCTGTCCTCTCTCCTCCTCTGTCTCCCTCTCCCCCCCAACCTGTCCTGGCTCTCTCTGTCTTCTCCTCTTTCTCCCTCTCCTCCAACTTGTCCTGTCTTTGTCCCCCCCCCCCCCCCCCGCATAGATGTGGGCATGTGCTCTGGGCCACCAGGCGGCGGCGGTGCTTCTGTACCGGTGGAGCTCGGTGGCACTGGGCATCCCTGACTCGCTGGGCCGCTTGCCGCTTGCCGTGGCGCGCTCTCGTGGGCACACCCGCCTTGCCCGCTGTCTGGAGGAGCTGCACGCACACACCCAACGGGCCCAGGCCACGGCGGCGGAGGCCACAGAAGCCGCGCGGCATGGGTCAGAGGAGCAGGTGCGCCAGCCAGAGCTCACAAACACACACACGCAAGAGATACCAGCCACACCTCCACAGTTGCCGCCATCGCCTCTCTCCACAAGTCCAGATACAGGTGAGAACACGACACACACACACACACACACACACAAGCTATATTAACTGCCATATGACATTGTGGGACAATATTTTGGAATTATTATAATGCTCATCCAAAATCATGGACAAATTGTAGTCTGTCACTTAGTATGGTCTGTACTGACTGTACTTTTCCTGCATCGCTCCTGGCAGTTGGGTCGCCCCTTGAGTGGTGGATCTGCCTAAGGTTTCTTCCTTGAATAACTACCATAAGGCAGTTTTTCCTTGCCGCTGTTGCTCTTGGGTGCTCCTTGTTAATGTCTGTAAAGCGCCCTGAGACAACTTTATTGTAAATGCCGCTGTATAAATAGAAGTGAATTGAATTAGAAGCTAGGTGTGTGCAGTAGCGGTAGGTGGGGACTGGACATCTCTGCCTTCTAGAGCAGCATGTGCAGGGGCCAGAGGAGATGACTGACATGCGACAGGCTTGATCTTCTCTCTCCCTCTCCTCTCAATGTCTTGGGTATAGAATCACCCAGGGTGCTGAGTGACCACAGAACGACAAAACACATCTCAATATGACTGAGATTAGTCTGTGTTGTGTATGTATGTAGATGAGAGGCATATGCAGAACATTCAAACTCACATTCATCCAGTTTTGAATGCCTTTTGCACAGCTCCACTCTACTGTGCTGAAGTAATATTTCTTTCTGTGCTTCTTCATCTCTCACCCCCCCACCCCCACCCCCTTCTCTCTCGCTCAGGTCTCAGCTCGTCCAGTAGCATCCCATCTCCCAGCGATCTGCCGTCCCCCTCCCCGAGCTCAGCGTACTCCAGCGGGTCTGTGCCCCTGGGCTCCCCACCAGAGAGCCTCCCCGACCCCATGGACACATCAGCGCCCTCCTCACCCGCCTCCTCCTCCTCCTCGCTTCCTTTCTCGCCCTCGCCCTCCATACTGCCGCTGGGCTGGGCGGAGGCCTACGGGGGCGGGGGGGTTCGAGGCTTGAGCCACGGCGGCCCCGTGGCTATGAGCGCTAGCGGCCCCGGCGGCTTCTTCCTCATGGACTACGAGTCGGACTGTCCGCCATCCCCGCCGCCACCACCCTCAGTGTCCCGTTCGCCGGCACCTCCGCTGTCCCATGGCCGGGCACATGCGCACACACACTCGCCGTACGCGCCGCACACACACTCCGAGTTCGAGGCAGAGCTGCTGAATTACAGCGAGAATGTGGAGAATGAGGAGTACCTGCCCGCTGAGGTGCTACAGGTGAGAGATGATGCATACACAGGCAGACAAATACACACACATACGATCACAGACAAAATACACACACGTCACACAGCCAGTGTGTTTACATGATGGTAGAGAAAATCTTTTGTTGTGCTAGCCTGACCAGAATCACACTAGTGAAATGGAGGAAAATGTTACGTTAAATTGAACTAGTCATAGTTGGACTCTTATTTTTTTTATTTAAATTAAAATGTTACATCAGATGAAGTAAATACAACCAAGAAAGCATGTATGTGCCACCAACTTTAGAGAAGAAAGTGAGTTGTGTGGTTGGGTACGGTTCTGTGAGTTTGAGATCAGTTAGATTTGCTTGGTACTTGTTGTCATAGTGATCACTCCAAGCCCTGTTGCTGGCCATTTTCAGGTTGACATGGCAACCCTGGCGGAGCAAATCATTGAAGCCACACCGGAGCGCATCAAACAGGAGGAGTTTCCCCGAGGGGCTGAGTCACCACTTAGGGAAAGACGGGACAACTCAGCCGCCATTCACGACACCATGCCCTGGTTGGCCACTTACCTGGATACCGTGGATACACTTCCTGCCTTGTCTCCGCCCAGGTATTCTCAAGCACACAATTGTAACAACTTTATATTTGATGTATGTACTGTATATGTTAAGCGCTCTATCTGTTTCCTGCTCTCTGTTTCTCTCTCACACACACACACCACTTGCATCAATAATATATTTAATTTCTGTGTGCATTTTTGTGTGAGTATGTATTTGCGCAAATGTACTTGATATACAGCAGGGGGGAATAAGTATTAAATTCACACTTTCAGGACCATAAATAGTGTTATGCAGAATGGCAGAGGAAAAAGTATTGAGCTCAGTATAAAGCAGCACACCAAGGCAAGAAAAGAAACTAGCTGTAATCAAGGCAAGAAAAGGAACTAGCTGTAATCAAGGCAAGAAAAGGAACTAGCTGTAATCAAGGCAAGAAAAGGAACTAGCTGTAATCAAGGCAAGAAACTAGCTGTAATCTGTAGGTAGTATGAAGGTCATTCTACCTTTTATTTTTCCCTCTGCCATTTCACTTTAGTACACAAAACTGTTTGGGGCTTTAAAGGTTTGATTTCTTAACATGAACATTCATATCAAATCTCAAGTCAGCAGTCCAATTGGAAATACCTTTTGACAGAGTCAATACCTAATTCCCATCCCGTCTATAGAGCCTAACGTAAAGCAAATACTTAAAGGTTGTGTATTAACAAAGTGTGCGTGTGCGTGCACATGCATGTTTAGGTGTGTGACGCGCTCCCCGCAGACGCCACCCTCGCCACTCAGTGCTTTGGCTCTCCAGCGACTGCGTCCTCCGAGCAGTGCAGCCTGGGCTGAGTTCCTGAACGCCTCAGCCAATGGGAGGATGGAGCGGGACTTTGCCCTGCTTACCCTCACTGACAGCGAGCAGAGGGAGCTCTACGAGGCGGCGCGCATCATCCAGAACGCCTTCCGCAGATACAAGGTCTCAACACACACACACACACACACACACACACACAAACACACACGTCTCAGTCACGACACACATACCCCCCTCACATTCACCACATTCACTCTTATATACTCTCTTATCATACACATGCACACATATATATACTCACACAGTCACACACACACACACACACATCTCAGTCACGACTGTCATTGTCTTCACACACACTCCCCTGATATTCACCACATTCACTCTGTCTTATCATACACATGCACACATATATATACACACACACACACCACACACACACACACACACACACACACACCACACACACACACACTCCCTCAGAGCCTCCTTGATGACTCGCACTCCCAACAAACACGTACGCCACCCTACACATACACCCTGGCACAGATTATCAAAACTAATTTATTAACTAGCTTTTTGATATCATCTCAGTTATTTCTCCTTTAGACCCCTATGGAAAAGTCCTGTTGAAAACATGATAATTGTCTGTCCCAATAGAATAATAGAAGGAGTTTTTGCAGAGCAACACTGTTGTCTGTATGGGGAATAGGAGCAAGCTCCTAGCAGCGTGCCTTTCAGGGAGCTAGCTCACTGCTTTCAGACCGGAACAGCCATAGCTCTTCAGTCTGGCAGAATGGAGTTGTGCGACATAGTTAGCCATGAGCAGGTGTTGCACTGTAAACTCCGGGGCACGCAATCCCATGCCAATCCCATGCTAGTGCAGCAGGATCTGACTCATTAAACGAAGGTGACCAGCTAATTAATTAATTGCATTTAATTGACTTAATCCGAACATCGTGTGCTAGGGAGCAGGAATCAAGTATGCACACTTCATTGGCATCAGCTCTGTGGCATGCACATCCATGGCCTTGCTTTTCTTGCAGTCTAGACTGCTAATGCCAGGTACTCAGACAAAATCTTCCTATCCACTAACATCGATCTTTTTCTGGGCGAAAACAGACACATACACAGACGGCTGTACACAAGATTTCCATGGAGTCAGTTCTTAAATCCACACATTTCTGCATGTGTCTGCCTGTCTCTTGTGTCCGCCCATGTCTTGTTTGGCACCCGGTTGTTGCCATGACGTCTGAGTGGAAATGTCTCCATGGTTACTGTTTCCTAGGGGCGGCGGTTAAAGGAACAGCAGGACATGGCCGCAGCAGTTATCCAGCGCTGCTACAGGAAATACAAGCAGGTATATACTCACACATTGAGCCTCTCACATCCAGATACAGACAGCACACACACACACAAATTCATTCACTGTTCACTCTTTCAGAAGCACATGTGATGTTTGTGTTTGCAATGAGGGTGTGTTTAAGGTCTGTTGTGCTCTCTCAGTATCTAATTGGAGCAACTAACCCACACTAATATATGATGTCCTTTGTTATTGCCTTTCTCTCCAATATCCTGCTTTTCTGTCTCTTCTCCTCCTCTCCTCCCACCCTTCCACTTTATGCACTCGTTCTTTTTTTCACGTCTTCACGATGCGCTCTCTGTCCATGTCTTTGTGTGCCTCTCTCAATCCTCTCGCTAGCTAACATGGATAGCACTGAAGGTAAAGTCTAACTCCTCAGAGCTGCTTACTGTTGCTTTCCTGTTTGTATTTACACACACACACACACACACACTCATGTTCAGACCTTTTGAGTGTTTGTCATGTGTTGTATGTGGTCCTCTGTAGCAGTGAGCATGTGCATGGTACAGAAAAGGATTACACTGACCCTTGTGCCAGCTACTTGTGTATAGGGTGTATGTCTGTTGTACATACTTAAGTACATATGTATGTCTTTACTGCATGCCTGTGAGCTTGTTGTGTCCTACATGTATGTTTAATTCTGTGTGTATGTGTGACTTGATAGGTAGATACATTTTGTGTGTGTGTGTGTGTGTGTGTGTGTTTGTGTGTGCACTGTGTACCAAGCACATATGCTGTACTGACAGCGGCTCCCCCTCTTTTGTTCCACAGTATGCGCTGTACAAAAAGATGACCCAGGCAGCCATCTTGATCCAGAGTAAGTTCCGCAGCTACTACGAGCAGAAGAAGTTCCAGCAGAGTCGCCGCGCAGCCGTCCTCATCCAGCAGTACTACCGCAGCTACAAGGAGTACGAGCGTCTCAAGCAGGGGCCCCGGGGGGCCGGGCCCCTCAACCCAAAGATGAAGTAAGGGCCCACTGTGCGCGCGTGCACACACACACACACACACACACACACACACACACACTTACTTTCTCTCTGTCTTTCTCACATGCACACACACACAAGCACTAGCCTCAAATAAAAGCCCCTAGCAGCACCAGTCTTAATTCAGCTGTCAGTGACTAGATTTACATGCATTTAAGTACCCTGGATATGTTCGGGATAAAGTGTTTACATGAATGCAGAGAAATCAGGTTATTAACATTCCTGTTTACATGATAAATATTAATATTCATTGAATAATACTGATGATGGCATTCTTTGCTGTGTTCTCACTGAGAATTCTAAAGAGCACCACTTGATTGTCTTGGAGCTTTTCAGCATTCCATCTTGTACATTGCACTCCAGAATCTCTTTCCAGAATCCACAACTGTCAAAAATCAGGATAAGGTGTTTACATACTGCAGTATCCCGGAGTACTCCACGTAGCATATCCTGATTTTTCAGAAACCGGAATAAGTGCTTATTCGGGATACTAAATTTGGGAAAAGGTGATTGCATGCGCAAATGCAAAGCCGATCACATTCGGGATCCTGAATCTAAGTGCATTTTTAAACGTAGTCAGTCACACTCACCCCTTACTATTCCAACTAAGGGAGCCCACTTTCATCTTAGAGGCCAATGGGGATAGAACAGGTTGATGGCTGGGGAGGGGCCCATAGAGAAGCAGTTATTAGAGAGCATCTATTATGCACAGACATTGGCCACAAAAGGACTCCGTGACAAGCTGGACATCCAATGTCTTTTATAAACTATGGACACCGTCTCTTTCCATCTCATGAACTATGGACATTGTCTTTTTCCTGTTAATTCAAGCTTAAATTTGTTTATTCATGTACATTGATGTCACATGAATTATTGATTTGTTTATTTGTTTGAAAACACTGTCCTGCAAATGATTGATTGTACATCTCTTTAAAAATCCTGTATCACTCAGTCTCTTATTTAGTGCACTATTTTATTGAAAATTCATTTCAGAATAGATCTATGACTGTGATTACTATAATGACATATGATAAATTTTGCTTATTATTATTATATATGTGCCAGGTTCATAGCCTACAGCCTGCTGGTCGGTTGTAACATTGGACATGGTTGTAAATTGCTCAGAGATTGCACACTAATTTCTAATTGCCCAGTGCTAAAAATAGAGGTAATATTGATCATGATATTCAATTTGTTGATATTAAACCAATATAGCATGCTTAGTTGTGGAAGGCGGCTCACCGTGCTGAAGGATGCCGTTCAGACAAATTTCAGTTTGCTCTGCTAAAAAAAAAACATTTGAAAGCTACTTTGGATCGTGACTTACATTGAAATTACTGCTGATGAAAACATGCCTGCTCTCTCTCTCACTCGCTCTCTCGCTCTCTTTCTTTCTCTCTCTCTCAGAGGCACATTTCTGACGAAAAAGCAAGATCAGGCAGCACGGAAGATCATGAGGTTCTTCAGACGCTGCAGGCACAGGTGAGAAATGACACACACACAGGCACACAGAAACACAGAAAAGCGGCACTCAATGGCAATAGGAGTATCGTTCAATACGAGTATAGTTCAATGCGCCAGATGTTGTGCATGCAAAAGCATAGCTGACCCACACAGTTGGATAATGACAAGGTAGTGAAAATTATGACATAAAAGCAAGCAGACATTCACACTCCAAGCTCAAAAATCATTATGTCCATAAGAATTAAACAAATGTGCTGCATGTTTGTCTTTTGCAGGATTAAGGAATTGAAGCAAAGCAAGGAGCTTGAGAGGAGGGGCCTTACAACCTAAGTCTCTCACACACACACACACACACACATTCAAGCAAATGCACCTTTACACACAAGTGTACGTACTCACACCATGGTTTACACATGACATATTAGCACACATTACACACAGACACCCTTTTTAAAAAATATTTGCACAAATACATAAGATGCACTCCTTGACACTTCACACACACACAAACACACACACACACACTCCTCATCTCCTCCTTTCGCCAAAGGGAAATACGGGGGTTTCCAATTGCCCTCTTCCACCTGGTGGACTCTTCCCTTCCTGTGTTCCTGTGCAGCAGCCCTGCATGCCAAAAGAGAAGAGCTGTCTTCATTCCTCTCTTCCTCCCTTCTTCTGTGCATCTCTCCATCTTTACACACACACACACACACACACACACACACCTCCCACTCATGCCCTTGCTTGCAGCTTTGCCTTGATGGGAAGTTGGCCTGCAGAGAGAGAGACGATGAAGAGCAGACTGAAGGGGTGTGTGGGCAAGAGGAAGATGAGGAGGGAGGACAAAGGGGGGGAGTCCACCCCAAGCCTTACTGAGATTTTTGTTGTTGGATGGGGAGAGAGGGAGAAAGAAGGAAAGAAAGAAAGAGACTATAGACTATTGCTTTACTTGCTCAGACATGGTTGGACTTGCTTGTGATTTCTTTCTTTCCATCGCAGCTCTACACAGAATGTATTGTACTTTTGAAGTATACAAATCTTATGGAACCTCTATATAAACATATATATATATATATATATATATATATTATATATATATATATATATATATACACTTAAATATATACTTACCCATATATACAAATATATATATTCTACTTGATGCTTATATATATATGTGTGTGTGTATATATATATATATATATTCTGAAGATGATGAATTTCTTGATGTCTTTAATATGGTCTTATTTATGGAGAAATGTGAGGCATGTTTTCTAACTTCTTTTTGTTTACTTCCCTCTATATGGTGGGGGAGGGGGTAAATTGATGGTGTTTATGAGAGAGTGGGAGAGAGGGGAGAAGTCTTAAGAAAAGGGGGGCTGAGAGAGAGTGAATGAATGAGTGAGTGAGGGAGAGAGAGAGAGAAGCCTTGTTGCTTTGATCTCCCCGTCACTGGGTTGCACTAACTAGCTAGACGGGGCTAGCCGGTGTGTTAGTCTGTTTGTGTGAGTGAGTAGACGGGGCTAGCCGGTGTGTTAGTCTGTGTGTGTGAGTGACTAAAGTTTTACAGTGAAAGTTTGTCTGGATTCAGCACTTTGAGCTCAGGAGGAGTCCCAACA
Organism: Tenualosa ilisha; assembly: GCA_015244755.2. Lineage (NCBI taxonomy): Eukaryota > Metazoa > Chordata > Actinopteri > Clupeiformes > Clupeidae > Tenualosa > Tenualosa ilisha. Next base: position 14,324 of record PYXC01000091.1, on the reverse strand, counting down.
TTATACACACAAAAGTCAGACGCACATACACGCACACACATCAGACATACATGCGCGTACGCGCACACATGTGCACACACACACACACACACAGATAGCCCAAAGTGAGCAGTGCTTATGTGGGTGTCCTATAATGTGCAGTGCCTTCAGATTTCTTTGCCCTGTCCATTGACGAGTTTGCTTTCACAAGAGACATGTGTATACACATATACACACTTGTGTATACACATATACACACTTATATTTCTGAACATACACACACAAAATAACCTTGCACATGCCTGCTCACATCTTCATTTTCTGGCTTTATGGTGGTTTGGCTACATTGTAATTTCTTATGGCTGAGCAAATAGTAGATATGCAGTTTGTTAGAGGAAGTGTGTGTGTGTGTGTGTGTGTGTGTGTGTGCGTGCGTGCGTGCGTGCGTATGTGTGCTCTAAACATTTCTGGTGCGCCATGGCTAAAAGCACAGCACAGAATTCTTAATCTTAAAAAAAAGTAGTGTGTGTGGGGGTGTACGTGAGTGTGCTTGTGCTTGCTTGCATGTGTCAGAGAGATATATGCATTCATTTGTACATATTGTAAAATGAGAGAAAAGCTACATTGACAATGATTATGATTCTATAGAATATTCTGTATTTCAGCTTGGAGTGAAGGAACACTGCTTGAGCTTGGGGGAAAAACAAATCTCCTGGTTTAATTGCAGCTCTGCATGTTTTTTGTTTGTTTGTTTATTATCCTTGGTGTTTGGTGAGAATGCACTTTTGCGTTTGTGTGCGTATGTGTGTGTGTATGCAAGGTGTGTGCATGTGCTGTGTGGCCCTCTATACAGTGCTTGGCATGAACCTATAATGATTTTTTATTTTTTGGTTAAAAAAAAACATATTTATGATATTTAGTAATATTTTTGGTGTGCTGCTTGTGATGCTGGTGTGTAATGTATACATTTATTTAAAAGAATATTAAGGATTTTTCTGTAAATTAATGTTCTTTTGAGTCCCCTTTTTGCAGATGTTTGTTCAGAATGTTTTATTACGTCATAATGGTTCATTAAATTTAAAATTCTACCTTGGTATATATCTTTGTGTATGTGTGTGTCTGAGAATTTTCTTCAAAAATTATTATTTCATTCATTTTATTTTTAATAGTTTGTAAACCAATCCACTTACACTGTTTTCCCAATTATTATGCATATGTTGTTTTTGTTCTATTTTGTAATTGTCAAAACATGTATTAGGCTATATAATAACCTGTCTTTTATAGCAGAAAAGATAATAATGAAAACATTTTTTATTGAAGCATTTTTGCAAAACAGTTTCAAAACATTATAGGTTGTAAAGAAATGAAAATATATACCTCTTAACCAGTAGGCGGCCCCGTACGATGTAGATATCAGTGGTGTCTATGTGCGACAACAGCTTAGAACTACACCAGCTCAACCAGTTGGTGTCACTTTTACACAGAAAGCATGAAGCATGAAACAATGTCTGGTTACGACTACGAGATTTTATAAAACTTGACCTTGAACATGAAAACAAAAACATGTTTATAAAACATTAATTTTATAACACTTTTATATAGATAAGGCATGTCTTACTAGTCGGGATCCTTATATAGTACCAATATAGACTATAATAACAATTATGAGTTAACATTAAGGCTGCACACTTTTAAAAGTCACATGAATGTGGGTAGGCTACTCAAATTAATGGGTCTTCTTTCCCTATAATGAGCTATAATTCCTCTGCATTACCCAGAATCCACCATCAGTGTTAATGTATGAGGTAATCCTGTCATAGTTGTCTTGAACTACACCTTATTGACCTGTGCTTCATAGTAAAATTTACCAGCGAACCCTTTCTTTCGCTGGACAGACATGAGGTTTGTGAATTGCCAGGAGCTGAAGGTGAGATTCTGTGCTCTGGTTCCAGCTCTCACGTGTTTCCCATCAGCAGACAGGATGAGACAGATGTGTGCTGTATCAGGATCCAGAGTTACATCCACTGGAGGAGATTACACTGGAGGTTAGTTGAAGAATTCAGAGAATAGAATCAGATGCCGTTATACTGGTTTTAAAGCAGTATCAGGCAAACCTATGTTTTTTTTACTTCCGGATCTCCCCCTGCATCGTGGTGAAAACAGCGGTTCAAAAGTAATGGTCCAAGGATTGACTCCTGGGGGACACCACAGGTCAGTGACATTGGTGTTGAAGTATAGTTGCCCATGGCAACAAAGATGCTTCTGTTTTGCAAGTATGATTTTAACCACCTGATAACTATACCAGAGAACACAACCCAGTTTTCAAGTTGATGTAGTAGTATTTTATGATCCACAGTGTCAAAAGCGGCACTGAGGTCCAATAACAGCAGAATAGATGTTTTACCTGTATCAGTATTAAGACGTATGTCATTGACAACTTCAATAAGAGCTGCTTCAGTGCTGTTATTGGCATGGAAACCTGACTGAAACTTAAGAAAACAGCTATTTCATGTCAAGAAGGCAATTCATTGATGGATTTCAATTATCTTCCTAATGACTGGTAGATTGGATATGGGCCTGTAGTTGCTAAGCACTGAAACATCCAGGTTATTCTTTTTCAGAAGGGACTTTACAAAAGGCTATTCTCCCCAAGTCCCTAAGAAAGCAATTGTAAAGATGAATTTACAATCTGGACAACATCAGCTACTACAAGGTGTAGAACATATTTCAAAAAGTTTGGCAGGTAAAAGCGTTGGCAGAATGTCCTGTTCAGATGTGAAAGAACTGAGATTTTGTAGTTTTCTCAAGTGTTTCAGGGTCAATAAAGCTAAATGTTGACATAGAGTTTAGTTCCCCTCTCTTTGAAGACACTGGTTCTAGGTGTTGAGCTATTTGCAACTGTGCAGTTATAGTCAGTCTTATTTTATCAATTTTACATCTGCAAAAAAGATGCAAACTCATTGCATTCATCAAATGAGAGAAGTTCAGGTGTTAATTGTGATGTGCAATTTGTTGACTTCTTAGCAGTGAAAAATTGCACATAAGCATTGTTCTTGAGCTTAGATTTGCATCATTTTCTTTGTCTTCCTACATGCTCTCTTTAACAGTTTAACCGATGGATTTAGTTTCCATGGTGCTTAGTTCTTCTCTGTGACTCTTTTGATTTTTAATGGAGCAATATCATCCATAATTTGTGTCATCTTAAATTGAAATTGGTCAGTAAGCCATCTACAGAGTCCGATGGTAGACTTAAGGTGTGTGAGATGCTTGCTCAAAGAACAGACATTCGTCAAAATTTCAGTCTTAACCATTGTAACATTCCACCACTCTGCTCCACTTTCTCTCTTTGTTTGCCCAGCGCTTCTGCCCCCCACCCCTTACATACAGCACACTGCTTCCCAGACACCCATCATGGTCCCTCAACCTGATTACATCACACTGTCCAGACCACAACATACCTGCTTGCCTTGCTCAAGTTCAGTATGTTTGTCAGGCTAAATAAGTTGGGCCTACAGCCATTCCTGGAGGGGAAAAAAAACGCCTAATATAGTATATTAACGTATTTACACTTGACTTGGAGAAATGTTTGCATTATTTTGACAGTAGCTGTGCACTGGACGTCGCTGTGCATTGCTTTGGCCACTACATTAAACGCAAGCGCACCCTCTGGAACGAAATTTTGCCTTGTATAGTACATTATTTTATTTGAAAATGCTGGTGAAAACTCATTGGAGACCATTTTAAAAGTTTTAATCATTACTATAAATTAAAGCATGAGATCAAGTTAATTAAGGTGGATAAATTTGTTACATTTAAATTGAATGAATAGTAGGCTACCATATCGATACCATCGCAAACACTGACGTTAGCTCAGCATAGCCTATCTGTATGAGCGAGTTCTTCCTAGTTGAAAAGACTGTGCAGGCGCTGGGCAAGACTCATTCAGTCACGCAGTGACAGTTCAGTTGCGCCCCCCTCGTCTTATATTCGGGCTAATACGGTACTTATAAATTACGGGAGACTCCCGAGAGAAATGACAAAACGGGAAGGGGGCAGGAGATGGGTCTGAAACACGGGGAAAATACTGTAAAATGGGAGTGTTGGTTGGTATGGAGCAGAGATGGAACGCAGACATCAATGCAGTAGCCTACCGTGCGGTCAGCCCTTGTGGAGATGGACTTTGGAAGATATCCGCCGCTAAGACCCACGCCAACTGGCTCCTGAGAAGCCAAAGGTGATAACGGGGCATTTTAGACCTAGTAAGTGTAATCAGGAGTTTTATGCTGCAACAACACAGCCCCCTGCTGGACATAGGCCTGTTACTGCAGAACAGTAATCACCCTTAAGGTTTCTCTTTTTGTTGTTGTACAAAGTATTGGAGAAATTATCCCAGTTTTTATAAAACAGCAGATCTTTCCTTAAAAATGCTCACAACACAAATAGTGTATTGTCTTTGGTCAACATATTTTTGTACTCTGGAGCCATCATTACAGTAAGAATTTTTATGGGAAAAATAATGCATATGCTATATCATAACTGTTTTTTTGACATATTTATTTGGCATTTACATTTATTTAGCAGACACTTATATCCAAAGCATCTTACAAAAAGACTTGTGCAAGGTGTTGGCAGTGCTAGACGACGTTCCTTGGAGGAACGGAGAGGCCGGGGGTAACATAGAGCTTTAAGGTGGATGGGAGCAGATCAATCAATCACCCTGTAGGCCTACATTAGTGCTTTAAATTTAATGCAAGCAGATAAGGGTAGCCAGTGGAGCTCAGTGAACAGAGCTGTGACGTGCTCTTTCTGGCTGGTTGAAAACCAGATGTGCAGCTGCATTCTGGATCATCTGTAGCAGTCACACAGCACTGGCTGGAAGACCTGTAAGGAGGGCATTGCAATGGTCAAGGCGAGAGATGAGGTCTGTACCAGGAGCTGGATTGCATGTTAGGTACGGCCTGATCTTCCTTACATTGAATAGAGAAAATGTGGCAAGGCCAAGCTACAAAGAAATTGTGTTCGTTCAATAGTTTTAGAGAGGAAAGGAAGAGGAGTGACAGGCCAGTAGTTCTCCACTTGAGTGTGAGTGAGGGAAGTTTTCTGAGTAGCGGTGTTATCTGAGGTTGTTTGAAGGTGGTGGGAAATGTACCCATAGTTAGTGAAGCACTGACCACACGTGTGGTTGCTGTCACAACAGTAGGAGCTATAGCCTGTAGACGAGTGGTCAGAATAGGGTCCAGTGGACGGCTGCCTGTGAGAAGCTTAGACACATTCTCTCAAAGAGAAGTGAATGAAGAAAAATAAGCAGTAGGTTTAGAGAGGCTCAGAGGTAGAAGCTATGAGTGAGACAGGGTTTGTGTAGGTGGTGTCAGAGAACCGGCTACTAATTGCTGCAACTTTCATCAATAAAAAATGCATCAAAGGTGTCAGCTGTGAGGTTGGTTGCCAGAGGTGGAGCTGGAGGTGATTTGAAGGTGAAAAAGAGTTTCCAGGAGTCAGAAGCACTGGGAATCTTGTTGTGGTAAAAAGTCTTTTTTGCTGAAGTGACACTGGATGAGAAGGGTGATCGCAATGCCTGGAATTGCGTCAGATCGGATGGGTTATTAGTTCTGTGCCATTTCCTCTCCTCTCTGCAGCTCTGAGGTTAGTGCGCATTGAGCGAAGAGAGTCATTCTGCCACGAGTGAGACTGAGTGGAATGAGCAGGTCCAGTAGACAGAGGGCACAAGCGATCCAAGCAAGAGCTCAGTGTAGAGCAGAGTGAGTCTGTGGCATCATTAACCTCAAGAGAAGAGATGGCACTGAAAGGTGGAAGAACAGATGCCACAGGAGAGGAAAGGAGACTAGGAGATGGATTCTGCAGATTGTGACGGACGGAGACAATGGGAGCAGGTGCACAGGGTTGCTGAGGAAGACACACTTTGAACTGAATAAAATAGTGGTCAGAGAGATGTAGAGGAACCAACAGTGGATTAGTGGTGGAGTGTCTGCCACGAATGAGATCAATTTCTTTGCCAGCTTTGTGAGCTTTGTGGGTTTTGAATTGCATACAGATTGAAACAAATTGAATAATTTACTTCAACAAAAGCTGATCATATATGAACATGTTTGAGTGAAATTTTCAATAACAATACGAAGTTGACAGCATATCTTCACATTTCAGCTCACATATATGCAAGAGGGATGTGTGTGTGTGAGAGAGAGTGAGAGAGAGAGAAAGAGAAAAAGGTGGAGATGAGCAATTGTGTGTGTGTGTGTGTGTGCGCGCGTGCACTCACGCATGTGTGTGTATGTGTGTAATTTCTCAGGAAATCAGCAGCCAAATGCATACAGGCACTTCCTGTTCTCTCCCGGCCACCGCTCGGATGATGCTGACCCTTATTGTTCCGTGGGTCACCGTGGCGATGGTTGTCAAGGGAACACTGGGAGAGGCATCAGCATTCCATTGCCCCCTGTGATGGGAGTCACTGCACCGGTACAGAGCCCAAAGAATAATGCATCCTGTGTGTGTGTGTGTGTGTGTGTATGTGTGTGTGTGTGTGAGAGAGAGAGAGAGAGAGAGAGAGACAGAGAGAAAGAGAGAGCACCCATGCCGATGGCTACAGCAGTGTATACATGACACAGTATATGTTTGTGTGTGTGTTGAAGGTATTTATTTGGGACTCTATAGGTGTAAAAGTATGAGTGTGTGTCATAAGATGACATGTTGCTGCATTTACTTTTGTTGTGCCAAGTTGTATCAAGTTGTGTCAACAGCCCAAAATGATGCCCTTCTCACAATAAACACTAGATGGCGGTCTTGGAATAATCTTAGACTCGATGTGTGCTGTATGTATTGTCCACGTCTATGAGGCTCATGGAATATGTTTCAGAGAGAGAAGAAGAGGGTGGAGAAAGAGAGAGAGAGAGAGAATATTGTATGTGTGCTTGTGTCTATGTGCTCATGTAATTGATCCTAATTCCAGTTTATTTCAGAAGTGACAAGAAGACAATATAGCACTGCTCAGTGGCTAGAGAAGGGAGACAAAGAGGTGCTGACAGAGACAGAGAGAGAGAGAAAGAGAGAGAGAGAGAACCCTGGCTGACCCGACATATTTTTCTTTCATCCCTTTTGATCAGACACTGCAACACCTCCACATACACACAGAGAAATCCACACTTACTTTCTGGGATTTCATAAGGCTTCCTGGTGATCTCTCTCGCTCTCCCTCTCTCTTTCTCTCTCTCTCACTCACACACACACGCACACACACACACACACACACACACACACACACACACACACACACACACACACACATTGTGCAGCAGCACTGTCAAGTAGCATTGTTACCTTAGTTTCATAGAAAAATCACTGAACAGTAGTTTGCTAATTGATATAAAAATCAGTAAGAATATGAGAATCAGTTAAATACTTCTGCTCTTTTATGACATTTATTCTGTAAAGTCTAGAATGTTTGAAACCTTTCTAGGAGACGCGGCTTGACAGGGACAAGTGGCCAATGATACAGTAACATAATGTGCTAACAGCTAAGTAATGCCATGCATACACTTAATGTAGCATAGCAACCAATTCAGAGCCAAATATTAAGATCTTTCTATTTCAAGGTATAGGTCAATGTATCTCAAATGTGATGTCACAAAGCCGGTTATTTGTATCCATGACCATAAACCATGTTGTTTCTGATTGGCTGGAAGTCTTCACTGTGTAGTGTGTTTGTGGAAGCAGTTGATATGGATTTTGACTGTAGAGGGAAGGTTTGGAAGGAGTAAACCACACACCACAGCTAAAATGACTGCTTGCAGTCAATAGAATATATCATTCAGATTTCATCTGTTTAAAAGCTATCCTGTGGGGAGACCCACAAGGGTGTGGGTGTGGGTGCGTAAGTGTGTGTATGTGTGTGTGTGTGTGTGTGTGTGTGTGTGTGTGTGCGTGTGTGTGCGTGTGTGTGCATGTGTGCGTGCGTGCGTGTATGTCTTGTAAGAGAGAGGTGGATGACTTTCCCTGATTTTATAAATTCTGGAATGTCTCCTGAAGAAAATACGTTTGAGTCCCTTGCATAGAAAACTAATATGAAGGTGAGGTATCATGATAATAATAGCATGAAAAAATGACTCAATGATTAAAGGTATGACAGTTCAATAAGATAAAGCAATCAGATCAATCAATTAATAAACAGTATAAATGATCTTGCCACTGTTTTTCTGAGCCTGAATAAAAGTTATGAGCAGCTCTTCCTCTAGGGCTGGTTAAAGCCTCTATGATACTGATTCATCCAGACAACATGGAGGTCAGTGTCACAACATTCTGAGCCACTAATAGGCCCTGAGCACAATAAGCGGGGTATTTAAATACACATATTCATGGTCAAAACTATCGACATTCACATCAGTTTCATATCATTTGTGGGATATTGCTTAAATAAAACATAGGGAATATACATCTCTTTTCTTGTTTGCTTCTTATAATGTCTTAACAACACACATGCATGAGAACGCATGAGATGACTGATGATAGAATCCACCCTTCTAATTCCATCATTCAATCAAGCTGTTTGGATGGTGCTAAAACACATAGACAGTCCAATTTAGGCTCCTGGATTTACATCCATTTTGTTTAAGGCATAAAAGCACATATTATAAATGTGCACTTATAACTAGACTAATTTTCTGTGTTTAAAACAAACATCTCTGACCTTGAGAATATAGAGAGGGCAAATAGTCTAAAACTACACACACAGAATTTTAATAAAAACTAATTTCATTACATTCACTTTCCTCTTGTATTATTATTGCTAAGATCTTCTAGAGTATGTGTCACTTTCAAGCAGACGATTTTCTGAGGACTGATGACTATGTAAGGGATAATGAACGTGCGTGCGTATATCAGTGAATATTGCACGTTCGAGATGGTGATTTACACATCAATAAATACACCTCAACTTATACTTCAATATTCACTGATATACGCACGCGGTGTTCATTATACGCTTATGCCACTGTTGCCATGTTTGCACTATGTAGTTTTGCTAACAGGTTCCACATTTTGATAGCTAACACAGTCTCATTTGCAGAACTACTTCTTTCCGTCGCACATCCACTCAACGTAAACTTGCTGGAATAAACTGCCGTTACTAGTTCTAAATGGGTGCTATGATCAAAAGCTGGTCGTTAGTGGTCTGTCGTCGTCAAGCACCGCATTCTATCCCATCTTGGCTTTTGTAAAATCACAATTTCCCATACTCCCAAACACAGTGTAACAGATTTAAAAGCCATCTCAGTCACAAGTTAAAATCTTGCTGTGCTGTGAACGCCGCTAAATTGTAACCATGTGTTAAGGTGACAGTTCATTTAAACTTCACATCAAGTTGGGCAAATTGATATGCAAGTGTAACACGGCCAGAAAAGAGGAATTCTTCATCGGTGTATAATTTATATATAGTATATAATATATCTATGGGTGTGTGGTTATCTGAAAATAATGCACGTTCTAAATAGCACATCAAATCACATTTGATCAAATTTGAAGTATAAGCTTCAATTATTTCACTGTAGTTTAATCCTGCCTGTTGTCACTAACCAGCCACAAACAGCTTCAATATTTTTGTTTCTTTGTTTTTTTGTTTTAAAATAAATTACTTCTATATATTAAGATGTTAAGAACAGCATCAGTGAATGACATACATGATCTGACATAAGAGAAGCAAGGATTTGCTTCTGTATTGTAACAAAGACTCAGTTAAATTCAATGGGACAAAGTTTTAAATTAACAATTGTGAAATTTAGCAAAGTATGTTTTTAAAATATATTAATCAATAAAATTGAAATATTGCATTAATATTACAAATTTAAATTAAAATAAGGTCTCAATTAAATCAAGACTTTGTAAGACCCTGTAACTATCTGTTGTTTACAGTAATAAGAAGCACAGATGAATAAACACATCTACTGTACACGTAAATCACTTTCCTAAATGCAGACATACAGTAGGAACTGCTGTGAAATGAATGAAGAACAAAAGATGCATCTAATGGTTTAAACACAAAAAATGATCATGCCTGTCATCAATGTCAATCACCTCATTGTGTGTGTATGTGTGTGTGTGTGTGTGTGTGTCGTTTGAGTTGTTTTGAGTTGAGAGTTTAAGGTTTTTGGTCAAGGGTCAAACGAAGTGTGTCATCCTGCCTGCTGTTTTCTTTCCTGTTTTACACATGCTAGTGCACACACACACACACACACACCACACACACACACACACACACACACACAGCACACATATGGGGCACACGTGCATGTGGCACTTTCCCTCTCTCCTTCACACACAAAAACACACATACCTACCCAACCATGTAGACAGCTGGGAGTTAATCAGTGGCCTTGTATGTACATCATATAAGTGTTGAAAGGTCTGCTTTGATTTTTCAGATGAAAATGCTTGTATTTAGATCAGGCATCGCATATGGTGAGACTTCCTCGGCTCTGTTCTGGCACTTGCATTCGCAATACTGATTATACCCAGAACGACAAAGATGATGAGGGGACTCCCCCCTCCACATACACACACACTTTCTCACTCTCCTTCTGTCAGGGCACGGAAACAATTAATCCATGTGCAGTGAGGAGAAAACAAACTTCTCTTTGTGTGAGTTAACAGAGAGGGAGGGAGCAAGGGACAGGCAGAAAGAGAGAGAGAGAGAGAGAGAGAGAGAGAGAGGGAGAAGGCAGCTGAGAAAACAGAATGAAAGAGAGAGCAACAGCAAATAGAATGAGGAATATTCACAGGTATAATGAAAATGCACAAGCAAGCACACTTGCACACGCCCATACAAACAGACTGTGTGCTGTATGAAGTAGACTGTGACTTGGTTGTGTCTGGACTGTGTACCATGAATTCTGTGAGCTGTTTGTGTGTGTGTGTGTGTTGTCTGGAGTCCATGCTGTGTGAAGAAGTGGAGTAAAGAAAAAAATGTGGATTTGGATTCTTGTCTGAGAGAATCCTGTATCCACCTCTCTCTGTCTCTCTCTCTCTCTCTCTGTCTCTCTCTCACCCTCTCTCTCTCTCTGTGTCTCTCACACCCTCTCTCTCTCTCTATCTCCCTGTCTCTCAAGGGAAATTTAAAGGGTCAGTAACAAGCAACCGCAAATAATAGCCCTCCAATTACTGTCAATTAAACCACATCCGTACCAGAGACACAGCGGGAGAGACAGAGGGAGAGAGACAGAGGGAGAGAGAAAGAGAGGGATATGGGCAAAAATGGAAAGAGAGAGAGGGGCACTGTGAGAAGCATTAAATGAAATGTCTGCAGAATATTGTAAATGTCAGGGCAGGGAATGGAAAAGAGAGCAGAAAAAGTTGGTGTACATGATACAGATTATTCATCTTAGTTAGGAAAATAATGGCAACCACAACAACTAAATCCAAATGTTGGCATATTATAAATGCACTCGGATTGCAGATTTTTGTCTCATTTAAGACTTCAAATGTCTACAAATCTCCCTGAATGATTTCTGACAGTGTCTCAGTCACACTGGTTGGTCTGCAGTCCAAACAGTGTGATGGCTGTAAAATGTGTTGAGAAGAACAGCACAGAGCTTCACTGGGGTGTGGTGAGAGGAAGCAGGCTCAAGAGATCACTCAGGGGCTGGATCAGGAGACAGCAGACAGACAAGAGGACCAGAGGGTGAATCAGGGCGCAGGATGGGACCATGAAAAATGTTCAAATGGACAACGAGAAGTAAGGATGACAAAAACAAGAAAAAATGTGTATGTGTGTGTGTGTGTGTGTGTGTGTGTGTGAGAGAGAGAGAGAGAGAGACAGACAGACAGATAGAGACACAAGATGAGAGGACTGTAAGGTGTCTATGAATTAGTATGAGCTGAAACCTTTCTCAAAAAAATTGTAGATGACAAAGTCTCATTTAAAGTCCATCTACATCATGCTCCATGTGTTAAATAAAGCATTACAAATTAAATTATTGATTTCAAGAATTTTTTTGTTATGCATGTGTTAAATTAGCAAAATGTTTGCCCTGCTAATCAAAAAAACATTTGTTTGTACTGTTTTTATTAACATGTTGCACATACTCTACTAAATCAAACATATTGGACCCCATTGAGACCATCTGGACAAGGATTTCAGAAAGAAACACACTCAAACAGGGCAATGCACAAAAAATAATAGTTCATCGCCATATAAATCCACGCATTTGCTAAATATATTCTGAAGTTGATTAGTAATTAAGTTCGATCAGTTAAGTAAGATTAATTTTTATTTTGAAAAAAAAGGCCTTGCTATTAACCTATATTTGAGACAAATTACTTAGGTGTGCTGAATCCATTTTAAAAGTACGTTGATAATTCATTTAATTATCATTTAGCATTATCAATTAATTATGAAGCCTGAAACACAATTTGTTAGTCTGCAAATAACTGAAAGCCAAAAGAATGAAAAAAACATGTCCAACCAAAGAAACGAGACGCTGAGCTGAGAAAAAGGCAAAATTTAGGAGACCAGACAATCCTGAAGAGGATGCACAGTAGAATACTGTAACCTGAGAAAAAGAAGTGATTACTGTACAGTATAATCTGGGGTGTAGGGGATAGAGACTGGGCACGAGTTCCCCCACTTTTTGGAACAGATCATTTATGTAGGCTATTTCTCACTTTTGTATATATTAGGCATTTATTAATAACATTATGTTGCGTACTCCACTAAAAAACTCCCCACTACTCTTAAGCATTAGAAATATGATTTTGTATTATGTAGGTTACAAAACATGCAATTTATGTGTGTGTGTGCATATGCTTTGACTGACAAGAGGAAGAGGCTAACCCCATTAGAATGAGATGTAGGTTTGTGTGTGTCACAGTCCTTCCACCCAAGAATGAGAGAAGTGTGAGTTTCTCTGTCTAATTGTGTGTGTGTGTGTGTGTGTGTGTGTGTGTGCATGTGTGTGTATGAGGTTGTCTGATTAGTACTGAAAGGCTGTTTCTGTGGTTGGTCCAAAGAAAACAAACCTTCTCTCATTCATTAGCCAAGCGTGACTAACTGCTAATTAGTCTGAAATCACTCACATGTGTCTCTATACATCTGTGTGTGTGTGTGGTGTGTCTGTCTACGGTGACATGTGGGTTATGTATGTGTCTGTATGTGAGTGTATGACTCAATTTAGTGTTGAGGACATTATAGAAGCTAAAGTGAATTTTCCAGCAGTCTCTACCCCTCTCTCTCTCTCGTTCTCTCTCTCTCTCACACACACTGAGCCAAAACAGGAAGCACTCTCACTTAGGGCTTCTGGGTAAAGTTCTCCCTGTCTTTACCACTGACCCCACCCCCACCCACCCTCTCTCTAAACATGGTGGTTACTTTTGGTCGTAGTCTTGAGAAAGGGAAAGCAGTCTTTAATTGCAAACCAACGGTCACATAAAGACACACACGTACGCACGCACACTCACACACACACACCAACAGTTTTGAGTGAAGTTCACAGTACACATCATGAACAATGTTAGTGACAATGACTTGATGTAAAGGAGAGAGAGAGAGAGAGATTGAAGAGGCAGTGAGAGAGAAAGAGAGAGAGGGAGAAAGAGAGAGAGAGAAGAGGAATTGAAGAGGCAGTGTTACATAGACAGCTACATCCCAGGCACTTTGAACTCTGTGGGACTTTTTTTGGCATCTCTTGTGTCTGTGACAGTGTGAATGTCTCTCAAGACAGCATGACGACACACATGCACACACACACACACACACACAAAGCAAATCCCAATGACTTTGAGCTGTGGGTGGGATTATTGTTGGCTACTTGTGTGGTTGTGACTGTGAATTTGGGCTCTCTGCTTAGGGAGAAAGATAACAGGCTAAAAAAACACAGACACACACACATAGAGAGAAAGAGGGAGAGAGAGAAAGGAAGAGAGGCGGGGGGGCATTGAAAAAGGCAGACCTTATTGTGGAGAATGGAGATCCTGTGCTGAGGACTGTGCAGACAGAATTGCATTTCAGTCCACTATATATAAGGAGATCATAAACTATCTATGGCGATTTCAATAGAACCAAAGCCCCTGCCTGTCTGCCTTAAAGGACATTCCAGAGCATTTCAATCCATAGCCCTGTTGTTTAAGGTCACCAAATGCTGTTGATAGGGAAAATAATGATCAAATTAAGTAGCATACAGAATAGTGAACTGGCAGCTAATGCTACCTGGATGGGGTCTACATTGCACCAAATTTTCTTCTTGTTTTTCTTACTGAGAGGATTCAGGGCTATAGGTTGAAATGTTCTGAAAGTTACATTTAATACAACTGCAGCGTTACAACCAGGTCCGTCGCAATGGGGGGCG